>BCNH02000008.1:36163338-36220940 GCA_001662345.2 Metrosideros polymorpha var. glaberrima
TAATACGTCAATTACAATTATCAATTAATGTCGCCCACATTAGGAAAACTCTTACATTTTTGTCATAATGGATATAGTTTAAGATTTTCGTGGTATTTGCCCAAATATTTAAGCCGTAGGAAACAAGAGATAAGTCATCTCTTATGCGGCCGCGAACTTCGGGCAATAGCATTATGCGGGATACTACCAAGAACCGACCCACCATCAGCCGTCGCTATATGCCCGAGGAAGGTACTTCTGAATATGAAGAGCTCAAGCAAAATCCCAACAAGGCTTTCCTGAAAACTATAAATGCCCAGCTTCAGACACTTCTAGGAATTTCACTTATGGAGATCCTGTCGAAGCATTCTAGCGACGAGGTGTACCTTCGGCAGAGAGACACTCCCGAGTGGACGGCGGGCTGACGCTGAGCCGCTGGAGGCGTTCAAGAGGTTCGGGAAGAAGCTGGAGGAAGTCGAGGAAAGGATTATGAGGATGAATGGGGACAAGAGGTGGAGGAACCGGGTCGGGCAGGTCGAGGTGCCTTAAATGCTGCTTTATCCGACCAGCGAAGGAGGACTGACCGGCAAGGGAATCCCCAACTGCGTCTCGATCTGAACTTTCGCACACATACCTGTTCTTTGTTTTTCTTGTTCGCAAGGATGAAAGTTAGTGTTGAGTATGAAATACAAGTGTCCACAAAACAAGTGAAGCATAGTGAGTGTTTGTCAAGTTCTTGTACTCAGCCTGCCAATTGCTAGGCTAACTGATTGTTTAGGTATTGGATAAAGGCCAGGTTATGGAATTCAGATAGAAAACCCAGGTTTAATCAACAACGTGGTCCTTTTCTTCTTCCATGGCAAGTTCGTGAACTATAAAACAATTTATATTTATTTTCTGTTCCGCGTCCATCGCTTAACTTAACCCATCTAGACTACCTGCTCAATTTGACGATTTGATTCTGCAGGCTCAACGATTAAGGTGACGATTGTTATACTCGTCTTCTTCTTCCAGAACCTTTAAATTGGTGAATTCGGCTTAGTTTTCCATTCTTCAGAGCAGACCTTCATGTTTCAGTTGAAAGAAAAGCCTTCCATTCAGGGGTGTCACACAAGTATTGGCCTCGACGAGGCCGATTAAGTTTTGCAACATCTCAAATCCTTGACGATGTAACTTAAGCTAAAATAAGTGAAGAAATTAACAAGCAATGATTCGGATTTCAACAACTCGTGTTAACCCTAGTTAAGAAAAAAAACAACTTCTACATTATATTTATGGATAAATGCATTGGCAGTCCTAAAACTTATTATGAAAGTACAATTAAATATTAAAACTTTCAAAAGGTGCAGTTAAGTTTTAAAACTTATTATATTGGTCCAATCAAGTCCTTCTATTTGCTGCACTTTTTGAAAATTTTAGGACTTGATTGCACTTTTTTAAATTTTAGGATTTATTTATACTTTCGTGATAAGTTTTAAAGGCTTTCTAATGCACTTCTCCCTTATATTTATGGGTAAAGAAGGAAAGCCACTGTTCACAAAACTGGTACTCTATAAGCTTTCTTTCCTTTTCTCAGCTGTCCGATTCCTTCTGTTCTTGTGTTCCCTCCCTCAAAAGCCACCAAAGCTTCCCACAAAACATTAAACGTCCTATGTTTTCACCAATGAGAGGACTGACAGACCCTCGAACAGATCGACATTTAATCGAGATCCCTTCCGAATTTGTGACAAGCCAAAATCAATCGGTTCAAATCATGTTAAAGACTGTCCACAAACAAGTCGAAAGAAAATGGCAATCAATTATTCATTATCAGCAGTTTCCGGACAAGCAAAAGGTTCATTAAAAAGTTGGCAAATTGCATGAAAGAAGGTTGACTTGACTTCCCATTGAACAAGTCAACCTCTACTGAAGAATCCCAACAACCAAAATATATACATACATAATTAGAAAAAAGAAAAAGAAAATACGAACGATTATTTCCTTCCTTTTCTTTTTTTTAAAAATTTCTGAGACTGAGTCAATAAATTCGAGTTGAAGTTCATGACCATGACTCAGCGACGCCATAGGCAAAAATTGAATGCTAAAGTGGGAATATAAGGAATGTCACTTTTTTTCCTATCAACGTGAAAAGAAAAGATGCACCTTACCTTTTCCCATTCCCACCTCGCACTTTGACCGTGTTAATTAATGATGCGTTCATATTTACCTACAAGAATGGCACGATGCTCCCACATTAATTTAATGGCCTTGATTGATACTTTGATGCAACTCGCTTCAGAATTTGTGCTCCACCATCTCAAGTTCTCGAACCCCCGCTTTGCTCGGTGAAAAAGTAAATTCGCGATTCGACTGACGTTATCGTGTCATTGTATCGCATCAAATATTAATCCTTCGTGAATCCGAGAGAAGTGAGCATGCACGGTGTGACGTGGATAGTATTGTATATGCCTTTTTTCCTCCATAAAAAAGTGGTATACACTAATTAACCCTTGATTAAAGAATATATATAAGTCTAGGGCCAAATCGTACCTTAGGCAGATTCTATTATTATTTCTTACATCAATTAACGTGCTTACATTATTTCCATGTACCCTACCTACCATCGTTTATCCCCCCCTATAAAATTGACATCGAGTGCAAAAATAGACAATTCAAGGTGGGCCCCGCTGTCACTCATTGAATAAAAATCAAGAAGTAGAAGTCAGTCTTCTTCCATACTTCGGCAAGAGCAGAGGAGCTTCCTGGGAAGACCCGGTAAGATTTTGGAGTAGACCATGGATCACTGGTAGTTGTTGATTCCTCTGCCTATAAAGCCACCTTCTCTTCGCTCACCTTCTCCCTCAAACTCACCGCCATTGACAGACCCCTCTCTCTCTCTCTCTCTCTCTCCCTCTCTTAGCTTCGTCACTTCTCTGTTCTTGATCTTGAGAGACCAAAAAAGAAAAGGAAAAGAGTGGAGACAAGAGAGCATGGACGATGAGATCGCGACCAGGAGTGTGACGAGCAACGAGAATGGGAACAAGAAGATGAAGTGCGAGACGGGCGAGGGCGGGAGGATCAGAGGGAACGTCGTGCTGAAGAAGAAGAAGCTCACGGACGTCACGAGCTTCGCCTCGACGGTTCGGGACGTTGGTCGCGGTTTGGTGGACAAGGTGACGGGTCACGAGTTGGCGGGTAAGGACGTGTCCTTGCAGTTCATCATCGCGGTCAACGCAGAGCCTGGTGAGTTTCTCTTGAAATCTTTTCCTTCTAATTCCTGTGAAATTTCGTGAAGTTGGTTTGTGTTCATGAATTGAGAGAACAACAGCTGAGAACCGGTTCTTCTTTCTTTCTTTCTTTCTTTTTTTCCGTTGATTCGTGTTATGGGGTTAGTAGTTGGATTTCAGTTTCAGAGATGGTTTTAGTGAGAGTAGAGGTGGAACCATGGAAGCCCACAGGATTGAAGAGGGTCTGCGAAAACCGTGAGAGTGAAGTCTCACCAACTCGGCTCAACTACGAGTCAATGACAAAAAATTCCAAGTCAACGGGTGGTTTGTGCAATGTTTTGATTGATTGATCTGGAATTATGATCCCAAAAGAAAGGACCTCGAACAGACACGTGATTGTAGTATAGATTCAGGGCACGGTGCATGCTCGATTCGTCGGGTCACGGGGTGTAAATAATTCCATGTTTCGGCCACCTATCCATCTGGAATCAAGTTGGCCTGTTCATATGAGTAACCAATATCTCGTTACAGTCATTTCAAAGTGTTTGATATGTAGAACATATTGCACTTGGAAGTGTTGTTTACAGGACTGTTTCTAAAACGGTTGTTGGATATATGGCAAACTCGTCAAATTAGAGTCCAGTGGGCAAAAACCTCTCAAAGGTCTTGGAGATCCACCTAATGTGTGGGTGTCAATGCTCAGTTGAGAATCGAAGTGCTAATCAGTTTTTGACTTGCCGTGTGGTCGGGTAGTTGGGGGCTCTTAGATTGATAACATGTGTTATGTTCGATTTCCTTGAACAAATCAAGTTGTATTCAGGGCTTTCAGTTTTCTTCTCCCGGGATTGTAGCATCCTGCTATCGACTTATGGTGTTAATTCAGACTAAGCCCGGTTCATGCATGTAGTGAAAGTCAACATCTTCTGGTAAATTCTCAATAGCTAAATCATTTCCGGAATGCATAAATTACTTAGGATGAGGATAAAGAGAGAATATACACTTTGTTAGGATCCCTCGCTGACAGTTAAAAGCTGTAGCTACTAGATTGGACTACTGAATACCTTTGAGCAACTTGGCCAGTTAAGTTGTGTTTGGTTATTGACCATTGTCGTTGGCCTAAAATATGTCCTGTGAAAATAATGTTGAAAAATCATTTCCAGTGAAACAAACAAAGCCTAAAAGTAAGTTTGGTCCATCTGGCTTCGAGATAATCTAATGTTCCTGAATTGTATCATCCTTCAACTTGTGCTGCGTTCGAGAAAATAGCATCCTCAATTGCTGGATTTCATCGGAAAGTTACTCTTGTGTAGGGAATGAGTTGCAAGGGAAACTTGGGAAACCAGTACACCTGGAGGATCCGGTGAACACTAGCACTCGTTCGACATCAGGTGAACTGGCATTCAGTTTGACACATCATTTGGACCAGGAGATAGGAGTTCCAGGAGCATTCCTGATAAGAAACAATCATCACACTGAGTTCTTCCTCAAGACAGTCACTCTTGAAGATGTCCCTGGTCATGGTCAGATCCACTTTGTTTGCAATTCCTGGGTTTACCCTGCTCAGCAGTACACAAAGGATAGGATCTTCTTTGCCAATAAGGTATGCATGCTAAGAGGAAGTAGATAATGACGAGTAAGGCATAATGTAAGGCAATGACTTCTCTAATGTTGTCTCACAAATGCATGTTTGATCAGGCAAAGTGGACCTTCTAAACTTTTAACCCTTAAATGTTCTCGTGTACTTCATTATCTCACTCATTTGCCTGCAGATTTAGCACTGAGAGTGTACACTGAACAAACGTTTTAAATAGAGATCTAAAAAGGCACTATCCTTTCTTTTCCTGATGAAGTTATTCCATCATTGCAGACATATCTTCCCAGCGAAACACCAGCACCACTAAGCAAGTACAGAGAAGAAGAATTGGAGAACCTGAGAGGAGATGGAACAGGCGAGCGCAAAGAATGGGAGAGGGTCTATGACTATGCCTGCTATAATGATTTGTCCGAACCCCATAAGGGTCCAAAATATGTCCGTCCAATTCTTGGAGGGTCTAGTGACTATCCTTATCCTCGCAGGGGAAGAACAGGCCGACCACCAACCAAGGAAGGTCAGATTTGCATATTCTCTGGTTGTGTTTGAGTAAATAAATGCATCTAATTTGCAATGCTTAAATAGTATCAGACCTGATATTGTTGGGAAACCATAGATGATCTGCTAAGGAATTGTGAGGATAGAGCCTGCACATGCGAGTAGTATAATTTGCTAGTAATCTTGGCAGTTGTTGACAGCCTTGTGCTTTTTGTGAATCATCATCCAGATCCAAATGTTGAAAGCAGGTTACCAATCCTTCAGAGCTTGAGCATCTATGTCCCAAGGGATGAGCGATTCAGCCACATAAAGTTTTCGGACTTGCTGGCTTTTGCTGTGAAATCTGTTGCCCATTTCCTTATACCCGCAGCTGAAGGACAATTTGATAGCACCCCGGGTGAGTTTGATAACTTCCAAGAAATTCTAAAGATTTATGAAGGAGGTATCAAGCTGCAGAAGAACCAGTTCATTGAAAATATCATGGAAAGCATCTCTTCGGAGATGCTCAGGGAACTTCTTCGTACAGACAGCGAAGGTTTCCTCAAATTTCCGATGCCACAAGTCATTAAGGGTAAATCTATTATCAATATTATGACGATAATGATGGACTCCAAATTTTTGTTTATAACTATGCAATTATGCTTTTCTTACTTTACTGTTCATTGGTCAAGCAGAAGATAAATCAGCGTGGAGGACAGACGAGGAGTTTGCGAGAGAGATGCTGGCTGGGGTGGACCCCATTGTCATCTGTTGTCTCCAGGTTTGCCCACACTTCTGTGCCTAGCTTTGTCGAGTACCTTATAAATGGCCACCGTGCTGCAACGTCCGAGCAAAATGCAACATTTCAAGTTTTTTGCATTAACTTCAATATTCTTAGTTACTGGTCATACAAGAACTGTGTGATAAGTCGGTGCAGGATTTTGGTAGATGCCAGCATAAAGCAGAAAATAACTTTTCAATTTTGTCCCTCATACCTTCTAGATTCATTGCAGGAATTTCCTTGTGAAAGCAAGCTCAACCCTGAAAATAATCCAGACATGAGAGTATATATAGAGAGAAACTTGGGTGGGCTCACCCTGGAGGAGGTAATTCTTCTCTATTCAATTTTTTGACGGAGTCTTCGGTGGAATATCTCCGATCTATTGGATTTATTGTACTGAAGATGATTGTGTGTCATAGACATGAATGCTATTTTTCTGCTTCACCAGGCTATCGAGGGGAAGAAATTGTTCATTTTAGATCATTACAATACTCTGATGCCATTCCTTCGGGGAATAAACACAACTTCAACAAAGACCTATGCCACAAGGACACTTCTATGCTTGAAAGAAGACGGAACTTTGAACCCATTGGCAATTGAACTGATCTTGCCCCATCCTGATGGAGATGAATTTGGTGAAATAAGCAAGGTTTACACACCAGCTAAGGATGGTATTGAGGGTTCTCTTTGGGACCTAGCCAAAGCCTATGTTTCTGTCAATGACTCCGGCTATCATCAACTCATCAGCCACTGGTAAAAGTCATGATAGCATCTCGATTAACGAGTTAGAAAGCCTTTTTTCCTTCTTCTTTTGGGACGTATATTGAACATTTATGCTCACTTACAGGTTGAAGACTCATGCAGTCATCGAGCCATTTGTGATTGCCACCAATCGGCAGCTTAGCGTTCTTCATCCGATTCATAAACTTCTGCATCCTCATTTTCGTGACACCATGAGCATCAATGGGTTTGCAAGGCAGATCCTGATCAGTGCAGGTGGAGCGCTCGAGATGACGGTTTTCCCTGCGAAGTTTTCATTGGAAATGTCATCTGCTGCTTACAAGGACTGGGTCTTTCCCGAGCAAGCACTCCCTGCTGATCTCATCAAGAGGTAAATCTACTCTTTTCAAATACTTTTTTTTTTTATTGGAGCGAAAATTGACTCTGCTGGTTTAAGTTGGAAAGAGTGTCTCCATAGGATAAGGGATGTGCCTCATTAGATAGATAAAATTATGGCGATGCATTTGATAAGTTTGCATATTGTGATTACTGAAAGTGACAAGAGGCCAAATTTTTTGCTTCATCAGAGGCATGGCAGTAGAGGATGCTAATTCAAGACATGGGCTGCGCCTAGTTATAGAGGACTACCCATTTGCCGTCGACGGGCTTGAAATATGGTTCGCCATTGAAACATGGGTCCAGGACTACTGCAGCTTCTACTACAAGAATGATGAGATGGTGCAAGAGGACACCGAACTTCAGTCCTGGTGGAAAGAACTCAGAGAAGAAGGTCACGGTGACCTTAAAGACAAACCCTGGTGGCCTAAAATGCAGTCCCTGGACGAACTGATCCAAACTTGCACTATAATCATTTGGGTTGCTTCGGCTCTCCATGCGGCCATTAATTTCGGACAATACCCCTACGGAGGGTATCTTCCGAACCGGCCCGCGATGAGCCGGAGATTTCTTCCTAAAGAAGGAACTCCTGAGTACGAAGAGCTCAAGACGAATCGCGAGAAGGCTTTCCTGAAGACAATAACTCCCCAGCTTCAATCCTTGCTAGGGATTTCCCTGGTGGAGATTCTGTCGAAGCACTCTCCCGATGAGGTCTATCTCGGGCAGAGAGACACACCCGAGTGGACCAGCGACGGAGCGCCACTTCAAGCGTTCGAGAAATTCGGGAAGAGATTGGAAGAGATCGAGCAGAGAATCATCGATATGAACAACGACGACGGGAAATGGAGGAACAGGGTCGGGCCAGTAAGGATGCCTTACACTTTGCTGTATCCCAGCAGTGAGGTTGGACTCACTGGCAAAGGGATCCCAAATAGCATATCCATATGAAGCTGCTTCCTATATGTATTGTCTTAAGCTGCACTGCAGCAGAGGAGTAGGATAATCCAGAGCTCTTGTATTTTGAAATACAGGGGCATAAATAAATTTCGACGCAGTTACTTTTTTTGTTGTTGTTGCCCTTTTCCTTGTTGGCTTCACTTCATGTTCTGGTGATCATCTTCTTCGTCTCCAATTCGAATTATGAGCATCTCCCCTGTCGTCTTACATGGTATTGGACAAGTCATTAGTTTGAATCCTGACATTTTAACTCTTGCAACCATGATTATTTTGCAATGAAGCTCACTAATGGTAAAAACAACTTATCATTACTAGTAAATTTAAATTCACAGGCGTGAATACTTCTGCTTGGTTTACCAGATTGAGAGAGTCGGTTTACCGAAATACGTAAAAACACAAACTAATAAAAAGACGCTTGAGAAAAAACGGAGAATGGACACATGCAAGTTGTTTTTGCAAATGCATGTTATCCTCGGTAGGTAGATTGTTTTTGGTAAATACATGTTTTTCGTAAAATAAGAATTGTTCTCGATAGATAAAAGTTGTCTTTAGTAGATATAAGTTAATGTACGTAAAACTAGTGATGACTAATAATTTATTAAATGTAAGTTTTTATTATTTCGTTTGCTGCAAATATTAGATTACTAATCATATTTAACTCAAATGGACAGAAAAGGTATACCACTACTTAGGAAAAATTGTCAAAAAAGTCATAAACCTATTGCACTTTTACCAATTCAGTTCTAAACTTTTTAAATTTATCAATTGAATCTTAAACCTTTTGCATTTGTGCCAATTTAGTCCTTTTGACCGGCCAACACTGACGTGGTGTCATTGACATTGACATGGACAATTTTTAATTATATTTTAATATTTTATGAATATTTTTTATAATTCTTTTCCTTTTTCTTTTTCCTATTCTTTTTTTACCTAGCGAAGGGCCACCAGGTATTGCTTGTGGCCGGCTTAGCCGACCCTTGCTAGGTTGGGCCTAGCGAGGGTCAACCAAGCTGGCCACAGGCGGTGGCCCTTCGCCGACTAGAGAAAAAAAAGGGGAAAATTATAAAAAAAATTATAAAAAAATTCGAAAATATTGAAATATTATTAAAATTTCTTCACATCAATGCTGATCGGCCAAAAGGATTAAATTGGCACAAATGCAAAAGGTTCAGGACTCAATTGACAAACTTAAAAGGTTTAAGACTGAATTGGCAAAAATGCAATATGTTTAGGACAGTTTTGATGATTTTTTCCCCACTACTTATCATGCACATAACTCATTCTCGGTAAAATGTAAGTGGTTCTAATAAACACTAGTTGTTTTTCACAAACATAGATTGTTCATGATAAATATAAAAGGAAAATTTTCAAATAAGGGTTTGAAGTAAATATTATTTCAAATAATGGCTTGAAATGGCCATATCTGGCTCAAAGAAAGGCTCGACCTCACTATCTAGTTAAGCGCATTTTGTCATTTATTTTTTTTCCTTTTTTCTTCTTTTTTTACCATTTCTTTTTTTTTTCTCCCTCACCGGTCGTGGGTGAGGCGACCCTCGCGTAGATCTTAAGGGTTGGCCTCGCCAGATCTACGCAAGGGTCACCTTGCCAGAGGTAGTTGATGGCCTCGCTTGGGCGAGGCGACCTACTCCCTACCTCGATGAGGTCGCCCTTGACGGCCACAGTCAAGGACCAGCCTTGCTTGGGTGAGGGATGCCCTTGCTAGCCACAGGCAAGACTGGTGCTCGCCAGATTTGCACAAGGGTCGCCTTGCCTGCGATTGGCGAGGGCCGCGACCATCGCTAGTGCCCTGCCAAATGTGGAGAAAAAAGAGAAATGGGAAGAAATAAAAATAAAGGACGAAAATGTCTTTGACCAGCTCGTGAGGTCAAGTCCTTTTTTGAAAATGATATGGCAATTTTAAGCTATTATTTGAAACAAGATCTACTTCATACCCTTATTTGAGAAAATAAAAGTTTTATACATTTATTTGAAATAAGGTATTCAAATTTTTATTTGAAAATTTTCCCAAATAAAATGTTTTAATCAAAGCAAGTTATTTTGGTAAATACAATTTGTTCTTGGTAAACAGTAGTTGTTCATCGTAAATATAAGATGCTTGTAGTAAAAATAATTTTTTGTCGGTATATAATTTTTGTTTTCTTTTTTACAAAACATAATATAGCATTACAAATGATGACTCTATTTTATTGAATAAGGACTATGAAGCAATATTTTCTTGAAATGAAAAAAAACTTACCCCATACTCATGCATATGGTTAGTTTATGAAATTGTTTCTTCTAATACGAAAATAAATCTAGAGAGATAAGGTTTATTTTACTCTTGATGAATGTGGTATACTACAAACTATTATTTTATCAATAATAAAATGGCGTTTACCCCAACATGTGATAAATCACTCATGCGATAAATTACTCCAGCAAATGCCGAGGCTTCCGGAGAAATTGCAAAGATACGGACCAGCTTCAATAAAAACCAAAGCTTGCAGTTGTTGCCGGCAGAGTTATTGACACTCATCAATGGCCAGCTTCGTCTCCATTGGCTTCTTTCCGACGCCTCTCTTTGCTCCGACAACCTCAACCCAGGTGATGATGACTTTTCAATTCTCTGTCTCTAGCGAGATACTACTTCTTTTTGCTTTCAAAAGGACATTTTCTGCTTCAAAAATGGTTACTTTGGGGTTTAAAAGCTTTTCGCAATACGATGGTTTTCCGTCATTGATGTGATGATTTAGGGCTCGAATCTCGTTTGGTTTCATTGATGGTACTTCTGATGTGGTCGCTAGAGAGTGAAATGCTGTGACAAAGAAGGAACGACGTGGAGAAACAGCTCGGCGTTTTTGAAGTGTTTCCTTTGCGCCATTCCGTCGAACATCTTGTCTGCAAGGATAACCGGAGAGGTCGAGAATGTTGTTGCAATTCAGCTGAGTAATTCAACATTTGCAAATGAAACTTATGTGGTCATTCTCAGGATTAGTTGTGATACCCACTTGTGCCGTTCCTCTGTTTGGCTAACGACATTTTTGTCCATCCAAAAAAGCTTGAAAAGCCATTATCAAGCTTTATTCACTCTTGCTTTATTCTGTTGTTGGTGAATTTGACTGACATTTACCTCCCCTTTCTGCAAGGACCTTCTTTCTCGTGTATGTCAATGTGTACTAAAGGAAACAGCATATTTTTCTTGAAGGGATTGTGCATGGTTTTCTGCCTGATGATTGTTGCTTAGCTGGTTACGATCTTATTTAGTTGCAAAACTTGAGGTTTTCTGTTAATTTTTTGTTTGATAATTTTCTATAGGAGATGTGCTGCACATCAAATATGGGGAGACTTTCAAGTCATGCTACTCTTCTGAAAGGTTCTCTCTGCGATTCTTATGCTGTAATTGTAATGGGATTACTCCTTGACAACATTTTGAATCATTGGCTATAACAAAAGCATATGGAGACTGTCAGTGTCACAGATTGGTTCATACTTTAGGGAAATGTAAATATGAATGACTTCTGCAGTTTGATTGAGACTGACAACAGAAACAGATGACCAATAATAGAACACCCTCTTATGGATCAACTAGGTTATCAGAAGCACAGTCAATGTTTCTGAGGGGACAGAGTCTACTGCTCCTGTTTCATGAGGTGTCAACTGGGTTGGGCGGCACCACGCAAATGCTATTCACCGAAATTGGATTAGTTCTAACTAGTTCTCCCTATGTGTAAAGGCTCTCTGTGTCTCGAACTTTGCCCATGAAATACCCTATTGAAAAGTTAAGGCTACTTAGATTACGTGGCTAGTTCCCTTGGTATATGTCAATTATCCTGTATCCTACAGCAGTCACTAGCCAGACCACTATCTGGCTGGTGTTATGGATGGCACCACGGTGATCAACTCCATTATTGAAGTTTCAAACTCAGAGCTTCTGCATCTGAAGGATCTTCTTGGCCTAACACTAGAGTTGTTAGAAGTTGCATTTGCTAATGGGAAAGAGTGATGGTTCACTTGGATGGACGTAATTGATCGGTCATTTGATGATTAATTGATAGACAAATATGCATGGTGTACCCTATGATCTTAATTCTTATCCTAATATGGTAGTTGGAGCTTAGCATGCTAGACTTTGGTGCTAAGACATTCCCTTTACTGTGCTACAAGATTTCCTCTTATGCGGTTACCTGATAATGCTGTGAATAACCCTGCAGTGCCAGAGCTTCTAGCGTCTTGCAGCTCATCAAGAGGCATGCCTTCTGTGAATCAATGGCATAGAGATCATTCAGCTATACCATCAAGAAATCTTGGCGACGCCATTTGCTGTTGCTTTGGTGTTGATTCTTGTACTGATAGGGTGATAGCTGGATTTTGGGTGGGTCCTGATATTGATGATGGTTGGGGATATGTGGAAGCTTTTATCAATCAAATATTGTGATAGTGGTTTGATTATGGTTCTCTTTGTCTTTCATCTTTCCATCTCATTTCCTTAATCAACAATTATGTTGATAACTCCATCATGTGCTTCAATATACTGATTCAGCCGCAGGTTAATAAGGTCCTCCAGTGACGAAAGGAGCATGTGCAGTATAAAGGTCCTGAAAACAGTTGATTTATTTTGCGACATGGCTTGAAAAACAATATGCTGGTCCGAACAAAATACATGTAATGTCAACGCGTTGTTTTATATGAGAGAAAAAGTATGTTGAAAGTTTGA
Source organism: Metrosideros polymorpha var. glaberrima (assembly GCA_001662345.2). NCBI lineage: Eukaryota > Viridiplantae > Streptophyta > Magnoliopsida > Myrtales > Myrtaceae > Metrosideros > Metrosideros polymorpha. The sequence goes on from BCNH02000008.1 coordinate 36,176,160, forward strand.
ATTATCAGGTTAATGGGGGGACATGTATGTATAAGGTAAGTCGTAACCCCATATTTAAGCTATATACAGGCTGTTCGCAAGAGTTATTTGTGAATGCTATGGTACAAGATAATAAGGCTTTTGCTGAGGGAAAGCTACTCTCCTTATTTCCTTCCCCATTTTGTTCAACAATGTTACCGCCCGTGCAGGTGAAAATGGCTTAGCCTCATGAGAAAACATTGAGAAAGGGTTGACTTTTGTAATTTGACGGTCAAAATATCTTGGAGGTTTACATTCTTCAGTTCTGCTATTTGAATAGAACCCTTTCAAAAAGTAATATTCCATTTAAGAGCTTTGCAGAAATTATCTGATGTCATTTGGTGAAGGGGAACAAGGCCGTGCCGCATTTTTCTTCCAAGGGGAAAAAGCATATGCTCAGTGCTGTCTTCATGCAGCGGTCAAATCTTCAGGAGGCATTAATCTTACTTAAGGACCGTTCTGATGAAAAATGAAAGTGAACCACGCCTCAAATATAATCAGTTTAGTAATGTGCACTTTGGTATTCATGATTTAGCAGAAGGTAAAAAATATAGTTGCTTCATCACAAGAACTGGGTCATTATCATTAACAATAAATTAATGGAAAGTTTATCTCTAAGAAAAATGGGGGGGTGGGAAGAAAACCAATTAATCTTTATAGGGCAAGTATCATACACACTTCTTCCACAAATAGTATTTGATAAATATAATTAATCACAACATAAAAGCTTGTGTTTGAGAGAGAGAGGGAGAGAGAGAGAGATGCTCATCTTACATCTTGCTAAGTAGAAACAACTAGCTACCAAGTAACAGTATGAACACTACTTAAAATTCCAAAGCCTACTGTAAGATTATTCTGCATCAAAATTTGATCTATTCTTTCTGCAATATACTAATAAGCCTCCTTAAAATTTCAGTGAGATGTATATGGTGTTTTTTCGCTTAGTTATCACTAATAAAGACTAACGCAAGAGAGAAGAAATTGAGATACTTCCTATTAGCTCAGCTAGCTTGCTAGATGAAACAGCTAGAGATGCATCCAAGGTAGTTTTTGTTATCCATGACAGTTCCATATGGTTGACAACTTAGTGAGGATTAAAAGCTAAAAATAAATCAAGTTAAATTCCTCTCAGAAACTAGATTATATATGTGGTCAATTGTTCCTTCACTCCATTAATTACGTATTATCTACTGCCAAAGCAGTCTTTAAAACACTCTGTGCAGATAAATAACATATGAAGAAAACGAAAATTGTGTATAGTAAGTGATATCCTTTGCAAAATAATTTTTCGAAGCTTATGCAAATTATTCAATGTGTAATTACCCATACATGATTGATTTGCATTTCCATATCGTCCACTGGCATATGACATCATATACCTGCTGATAACAAGTTATGCGCTCCACAAGCACATTCATTCTATACGATTAATGTAAGCTGAGTATGGACTTAGGATGGCTACACAATCTCAGAAAAATGTCCTTATTGGAGCTGTCAATTGTGAAGATAGCTAGAAGAAGAATAATTTGCATCTGTTGATGTGCTTCAAGGTACTGTGGTATTTGCGATTGCCACTAACGTGATGACGATAAGGAGCTTCCCTTTTTCCCAGAAAGTAATGAGCGCGCCAAATATCTGGTGGAACTTGTTGTTACTTTAACTGATTTTAGGTTAAATCACTTTCGAAGTGCCGCACATGGCAACCTCGTCAAACAACATTCGATGTTCAATCAGTTACGCAAAGCTCGATGCCAGAATTTTATGGTCGGTATTATGCGAAATCATTCTATCAAATACAGTAAGATAATCGTACACGACAACTTGGCTGTTTCCACAATTTTGCTGGGTCTCAGCTTTGTATGTCACAGACTCATATGGTACAATGTACATTCAATAATAGGATAATTAATCTATGCACACTTCAGTTTCTCTTACCCTCAGATTAATCAAGAATTAATGGTGTATGCCAATGGCGACATTCCTTTGAATTGAGCGCATTTCAGAGCTACTTTTCACTGTTCTTTATGGTTGGAACAAGTGGTCCCAAACTATAAAGCTTATGGAACCCTAGGTTACACATTGAAACCCTAACTCTGACAGAAGTTCTCCAATACAACTATATTATCAAAGTGTTTTGAGCCGTCTCTTTAAGCAAAGAGGTCCTTCACAGTCCCTTTTTTTTTTTTGTCAGACTTCACAATCCAATTTGCACATAGTAAAAAAAGAGCATGCCTCAGATTTGATTGGATTTTCACGGTAATTCATGGTATGTAAAGCCACAAAAGATTTGTGGTCCCTTGTCCTAGGTTTGAGGAAAACCCTAAAACTAACACATCAATGTACGCATTCTATAGCATTTTTTAACTGTTTCTCATTGGGTACTCAGATTTAGTTGGGTTGCACAAATCTTCAAATAGCATTATTCTTTCCAAGTGAAGAAGGGGCATGGACCAGATAAAAGGACAAAGAAAGAACTGAAGAGGGGTTGGAGCTTTCAATGCATAATCCATTTAATTTGAGGGGTTAATATTGTGTTAGTTCCACAAGGTGATTTTGATTTGATAGAGTTTAAAGCACAAGATCCATGAGCTATTTGACAAATATCGGTACATTGTTTTTCAATTGCAAGGATTGATGAGCTATATATGCTTAGGGAAATTGAAATTTTGCAGATGTTTCAAATGTATAAGATTACAAATCAATAGTAAAAATTAATAAAACTAATAGGATCATGGGAATAACATGACTGTTTAACAGAAGATGAAAACTGGTGGATAAATGGTAAACTAAATGAGAACGGTAGGGCAAATATGTGGAAACCAGGTGAGCTTAATCTTTATTAGAAGTAAGAGAAATTAGGCACCTTGTATACGTCGGATTCACTCATAAAAGGGTCAGCAATATTGAAAAGTTGGTATGCATAGGGTGCGAAACTATCTACCAACCCAGTATGCTTGTAAGTTAAACCAATTCTGGCAATATATTCTTTTTGGAATTTTTCAGGGCCTAATAATGCAAGAGATTAGAAACAACTGTAATTAGGAAAGCTGAATTTTCAATCAGAAGAAACGCCGAGCCAACCAAGCTATTTAGAGCTTGTCAGTGGTTTTACAGTTTCTATTCCTATCATTTCACTAGTCCCTGTGCTTGTGCTTGTAGAGTTTTAACATATTGATAACCATCTTGATGTGGGAAAAGAAGAAATAATAATGATCTCTTTGTATAATAAGAGGAGAAAGATCTTCAAAAAATTGTGAGGGAGATCTAGATTATACGGCCTGGTTATTATGTCAGGCTATATCATGTACATGATACAATCAAATTTCCCAAAAAAAAAACTTATTAATCACCATACCATCGGATATATCTCAAGTGCAAACCAAAGGCTAAAAAACAAGCAACAGCCTTTTCTTCTCCTCATACGCATTTTCTGGAGGAGAAATGAGAAGGAAATGGGGGGAGAGAGAAATCATCAGTTTAAGAAGCAAGAGATACAAGCTGATTATTACCCTTGGAACATACCAAGTTCAGACAGTATGTAACATAAACAGCTTATCATTTACATGTGATTACACAACGCACTTATCGGTTCCTTCTCGATCCACTTCATCGCGTCGTCCCCCAGATAAAGACATGAGATGTGAGATCTTACACACATGATGCTTTTTACCTTTAGGAAACGTTGATTGATCAAGATGGAGAGGTCTCATTCCTGTCAATGATTCTGAACTCTAACGGAGCAGGATGCCTGCGACGAGTTGAAGTAATACACTTTCCTCTTTGACTATCTGGGTGGTACAGTCCATCATCATCATCATCCTCATCATGCTGACCAGTAACATTTCTGGCTTTACTAGTTTGTTGCTTACAATTGGCTCTCTCGCTTTCATGTTCCCTGTACTTGTGCAAGTACCTAACAATTGCCTCAGCATAGTCATCAAACCCTAGAGAACTCAGAGCCCAACAGATGTCGTCCCCATTCACGGTCTTGCGGTTCTCCTTGTGACACTTGTCGGACGCCTCACCTGTCACAAAGCTTATGAACTCACTGGCACACTCTTGGATGGTTTGTTTGGCTTCCTTGGAGATCTTTGCTCTTGGTGGAAGGATTAGCTTCATGATCCGACCCACGTTTGCGATTGGAAGCAACCTCTCTTGCTCATCAACCATCTCTCTCTCTCTCTCTCTGTGCCAAAGTAATAGGGAAATGAATTATCGATCTCGCGAAATGCGGATCTCGTTGCTCTTTCTTAAACGGGAAAACCCCACTTGTGTATAGTCATACGTTCGAGTCCGTACATATGTATGTGTGCACATACACGCACTAATTCATGTGCACAACGTGGATGGCACATGCGAGGTGACCTTATTTGGATGTGCCACGTTCATAATGGATGACATCGATAGCATCGTGGACAGTACAGGACCCACTATAGTTTTGACTGAGAATTTAGGATGTGAAAGAAAATTACTTGTATATAATTACAGTTTATTTATCAAACACGCTTTGCCATACTATAATCATTCAGAGGCTTTAACATTGTGTTTTACCAAACATGTCATCATATCAAGTTCATCATCCATAATGTCGAGGATAATTCAGAGGCTGCTATTTGAAAGCTTTTTTCTTGGGGGCTCATTATGCGTTTAAGTAGCTTTAACTTTCGATTGTGGTTCTTTGACTATGACTTCACTTGCGTGGACATCATAAGTTTCAAATCTTTACATTTATGCGTTATCTATCCATTTGTAAATTAACAAAGCGATAGGATAAAAATATACTCGTTTAAGGTGATATTGACATATTTCTATATTTGGCCCACTCAAAATCAAGATATATAAAATCGCCTATGTCAATACCTTCCACTACTACCCATTTTCATACCGCCTTTAATTCAGTAACTTTATAAACCCCTCTTTTTAAAACTTTTGAACTTCCAAAAACATGTAATAATGAATTTACTAAAGCATTAGAAGCAAAAAAGAAAGACATTAAATTAGGAAAGAGAAACATATATATATATATATTTGAACTTCCAAAAACATGTAGTAATGAATTTACTAAAGCATTAGAAGCAAAAAAGAAAGACATTAAATTAGGAAAGAGAAACATATATATATATATATATATATAAATTGAGAAAAGCAACTCCTTCCTACTGAATTTTACATATTGGACTTTTGAGTGACTCTCATCAATGAACTAAGCCAAAAGCTAGAAATAAAAGTGAGAGAAAAAGCCTCTTAAAGCATGCTCTTCATACAAAACCCTAATCCATGCCCCCAACCCTCACAGTAATTATGATTTAAGCACAGCATTAAGTTCCTGTATGATCGATGATGAGATAATCCCCTGGACAAGAATCAAATCATGCCCTTTCTATTGAGCAAAAAATCATGTCCTTCACATGCAACATGGCCCAACTTTTGAAGCAATGTTCTTAACTCAAAGCCAGATCTCGTGTTGAAATGAAAAGGTAATTAAAGAGGTTATGGAGTAACGCTTTAGTATCATAGGAAACTCAACATGAAATTAAGTAATTTGCGACTTATTTACGCTTCAAATCTCTGATACGAGAGAGGATGTCCTTTTCTTGATGAAAATGACAACAAGAGAAATAAAAATGTGATACTGTACAAAGAAGTGGTCGCCACAGCCCGCACCCCAAACCCAATCACCTCTTTTGTTTTCTCTTTTCTATAATGGTTAGCATTCTACATAGATAATGCTCATAATAGACCTTCATTAAGTTAATAAACTATTAGTTATGCCCCTTATCATTCGAACTAGCTTGTGGCCAACATTTGTGCACGTAATGGGAACATTTAAACAAGAATTTCTCAATAGGAACAAGTTATAGACGTGTTAGGGTTGCATCACCTCATAAACTTGGGTTTCAGAAGCTTTTTTTTTTGGTAAGGTTGGGTTTCAGAAGCTTTTGTCACTTAATAGGGCAACAAAGAATCCACTTTATGAGTTAATTGTGGTAAGAGTTTGGTCGAATTCCGGAACATGTGTACTTTTGAAATGTTACTTGCCAATGAATTAAAGCTATATTCTACACCAAAGTGAAAGCCATTGTTAATTCGAAAAGAAAAGCCCTTGTCGTGCACAAACCTAATTTGGCAACTCAGGATTCGGTGTCGGGTCGACCTCTGATCGTTGCATCCATTGAGAAAAGTGGAAAGAACGCCGCAATAACGAGTACGATTCATTGGACGGCCAAACTAGAGAATTAGATACTCGCGATTGGGATTTAATCAAAACAAATTAACAAGAGGCCGGTTAAGGAATTGATTATGCTCATCAAACTGTAGCTTATGTGACAACACTTTCTTGATGCGATTACTTTATACAAATTAAGGCGTATTATATGGTAAAGAAATGTGCTAACTCGAAAGCTAATGCACATTCCTGCCCTTTTGAATTAGCTTTTTTTGAATTAGGTTCTCTGTCAACGTTCGTGGGCTCGTTCTCGAGATAGAAAGAATGTTTCCACTAACTAAAGATGTCCCTGCAACTTTTGCAATGCATCAACAACTCATGTTTCGTTGTGAATGAGGCCAATGAGAGCGGAGGCGTCTCTTTCTTTTCTTTCGGCACCTGTTCTACCTTTTTAGGTTTGACTTGTTAGAAGCTTCGCGAGCTTTATTTATGCATTTTTGCTTGCTGCATTCTCCCTTTTTTGAAGAGCTTGTGTTTACGTCGATTGTGTCCTCCACTATACTATTATGAATTAGTAAAATATTACCCAAGTCATAGGAATAGTGTCAGATATTTTCATATTATAACTAGTTTATATACTAGAGTTACCAAGAACTTTGAGGGTTTATATAGAACTCTTCATTAATATATCTAGTATACATCAAACTCTTGATACTTAAACATGTAAAGCACTTTTTATGGAGAGCTCTCGCTTATTTAACAGACATATTAGAAACATCGTATGGTAAAGTAAATTTAGTAAATGTCTTGCTATCCCTGATATTGCTTTTTAGATAAGTTGGTTCTGCGCTCAATCTTAGCCTCAGTGTATCTCTTTTATCGCTCAAAATTGTGCTTAAAGGAAATTGTTGTAAAGCAATAGTTATGGAGATATGTGGAAGGTGGTGGCGTATGATTCATACTTCCCATCAATAGGAAGGCACGAAAGTCCTCATCAACAACGTCCTCGGGATGTCAAAAGGCTTTTATAATTTCATCTCATATTTTATTAGTAGTTTGGGTTTAGGCCTATAAATAGCTATTGATATATATAATCTCTTTTTCTTGTAATTGAGAGGTGTAATGGAGATGTGGGGATGCTAATTATAGTGGAATCATCTGTTGGATGTAGTCGTAGCTTAAGGGTGTACCGGAATGAACCTTGTGTATTGATTTCTTTTTCTCACTTTTACTCTCTATTTCATTGTGTTTATGCACCTAATAGAAGGTGATAAGTGAAAACATAGTCAGTAGATCATTACAAACGTGGTAGACAGACATGTAATCATCACCAGAAAAAAAAAATGAAGATTTGTGCTATCTTCTGATGTAAAGTGCGATCTTGTGTTAGTTAATTAGAAAGCAATTTATCGCGGACCTTTATTGCAGGTGAGTCATCTGGTGAGCAGCGAGACTGATTTTTCTTCTGCTTGGACTGAAAAATCCCTTTGAGGAGTCATGTGAATGCATCAAATGAATTGAACACCGGAGTTGTCAGTCGCTACTTTTGAAATTGATTAATAACATCCGAGACTGGGACTTGGTCAAACTTTTTTTCTGAGCATTACTCTTGCATAAACCCTAGCCTCCTCCAGTTCATTTGCTCATTTGTTTGATGTTCATGCTATCTTCTTAAGCCTCCAGTTTACCCTCTTTTGCTTCCGCACGCTTAGCACAGATTGTCGTTTTCAGTCCTAATTAGTTTTCCGTCACCTAAACATCGAAAAGTCGGAAAACAATTTCCAGAAAACAGTGTGCCTTCAAACAAACGGGCCCTTAATTTTTCTTTGGATTCCAAGGTGGGAAAATGGAAATAATGAGTTTTTGAGAATGTTATGTGCGAAATGTAGGGTTTTGAAATCAGAACGTGCAAGCATTAGGCCTAACTAGGCACATAGCCATGTAAGAGTGCATGAAAAAGAAGATGCTTCACGGACCTATTATTTCAGACGGAAAAAAACAATTCATGCATTATGAAGCGGCTATTTAGCTTCGGATGTGTGATCACTTTGTAAAATTTGTGAATTAATTCTTGACTTTTTCCGCCAAAGTACACGAGATGATTTATACCCAAAGTATATGCCAGCTAATGGACGAGACCTTCCTGTCCAGGAATAATTACCAAAGGAAGAGCATAAGTTTTACAAGAAGTCAAAATCAAGGGGTCAATTCTTATTTGAGAGCGAAAAATACTTACTTTCTGAGAAAATTATCGACGTTTTTTTATAATAATTCACCAACTTTCTTAAGTAACCGACTCTAATTGCAAAGTACCAAGGTTAATCGAGTTACTTAGGCAATCTAAAACTAGGGGCAACTTCATCGAGAAAAAGTTGATAAGTAATTCAAGTAAAATTGATAATTTGATGTATGAGTTCGGTGGTTTCAATTAGAAAGAAAAAAAAAAATCTGACAAAAAAAATTAGAAAAAAAATGGCAATTAACTAAAATAGAGTTTTTGATTTGACATAAAAATTGGTAACTTATTAGAAAAGTTGGTTTTCCAAAATGGACTCCCATAAATGTCGATAAGTGGCTTATATAAAGTGGACAACTTAATCGAAAAAGAGTTGGTAATTGGCTCAAATTTAAATCGGTAATTTCACATAAGAGGTCTTAACTTTGGCATGTTGATATATTACACGCATAACAGTTGATAATTTATCAGATCTGCTGGTAATTTCTAAGCAATAAGATGGTAATTCAGTACGAGAGAGTTCGAGACTTACCCAAATTTACGGGACAAAGCAATTTGCGGGTTGATCTTTCTTTTTTATTTTTTTTCTACTGCAAACAACATTTGAAACTTACCATTGTTTCTTAAATTTTACCGAGACCGATGTTCCCTACTTTTCCAAACTAAACACTAGAAGATGCAGACATGAAGAGGTAATGGAATAAATCTCGGGATATTTACAAAAAACTATTGCAATTGTGCCAATTCAGTTTTAAACTTTTTTTTTTTCCAATTCAGTCCTAAACCTTTTGAAATTGTTCCAGTTCAATTCATCCGGCAAATTTTGGTCAATTGGCACTGACGTGGACGCCGACTGGCCGGCGACAATATATTTTAATATATTTTTGAATTTTTTATTTTTTGGAATTTTTTTATTAATTTATTAATTTTCCTTTTTTCTCTCTTTTTTTCCCCTCTCCTCCTATTCTTCTTCCTCCAGCCGATTGCCGAGCTCTGGCGATTGGCCAGAGGCAACGACCTCGCCGGCCATTGAGTGAGGCTCACCCCTACCACCATTAGTGAGGGCGAGGTCAAGCCTCGCCGAGCGATGGTAAGACGAGCCTAGGTCGGGCCTCGCAAACAGCTATAGCGAGGCTCGCCCTTGCCAGTGGCGGCAAGGGCGAGCCTCACCCAACAGCCGGCAAGGGCGAGCCTCACCCAACAGCCGGCAAGGTTGTCCTTGCCAGCTAGAGGAAGAAGAAGGGGAGGGGAGGGGAGAGAAAAAAAAAAGGAGAGAAAAAGAAAAGAAAATATTAAAATATTATGTCGTCGTTCGGCCAAAATTCGCTAGATGGACTGAACTGGGACAATTGCAAAAGGTTTATGACTAAACTAACAAAAAAAGTTTATGACTAAATTGGCACAATTGCAATAGGTTTAGAATTTTTTTGCTAATTTTCCCGAAGTAAATCTTTATCCTCGTACACCCCTTCCATTTCAAGTCCACCCAGTTCTGCAATTCCATTGTGACTGTGCATTGATAATTAGAAGTAATAAAGATTTGTATAAAAGTGAAAAAAGCAATCTCGATACCAAGCGCGGCCTAGGATCGCATGAAGGAGAAAATGAGAAAGAGCATTTACTCTTTTTTAGTAGAGGTGTTCACTGGGCGAGCACGAGACCGAGCTCGTCATCGGCCCTAACTTTGCTACACAAGATCTCATGATATATTTCAAGTAGACACTCTACAAATCTATCTGACTGGGCTTGGCCCAAGTATGGAAGATTGGGCTTTTTTACGCAAGCCTGAAGCCCATGATCCCTACTACTCTTGAGACAATATTTTCAATTTTTTTTTCTTTATTGCCACACAACAATATGTTTAATTTTTTGAAAAATGACACAAATGGTCTCTGAATTTTGGCTCAATGTGCAATTTGGTCCCTAAACTTTCAATTTGACACAAATGGTCCCTAAACTTTTGATAGATGTTCAAATTAGTCCATGAACTACATGAAGATGTTCAACGAGGTCTTTCCATTATTTTAAGTTCAAGGACCATTTGTGAACATTAAGCTAAAGTTCAGGGACTAGTCTGAACATGTACCAAAAGTTCAGGGACCATTTGTGTCAAATTGAAAGTTCAGGGACCATTTGTGAACATTGAGCTAAAGTTAATGGACCATTTGTGTCAAATTGAAAGTTCAGGGATCAAATTGCACATTGAGCCAAAATTTAGGGTCTATTTGTGTCATTATCCCATAGTTTTTTCTTTGCCACGAAACAGTATTCTCCTCAACCATAAGCTGAGTACCCATTTCCCAAATTCTTGCTTTTTTTGACTGAATCTCAATATTTCGCAACGACCTTAACAATAGAAAAGGCTAAACATTCAAGAAAAATTAAGACGTTTTCACTGTTTTTTGTGACTGATATCTATATTTTAAGTTGATAATTCTTTGACATTGACAATTTCATAAATATCTTTATAATTATCCTTTTCAAGACCTCATAAATTTTCATTCGACCGTGATTAATACTTTATTCTTTTTTTTTGAAAAATAATTATGAATTATAAAAAAAAATACGATAAATGTGATTTAAGAAGTCTTTTTATTAGTTCTATAAGTTATTCATTCACCGAAAGAATTCAGCTAAAAAATAATTATAGTTACACGTATAACTCTTCCAATCGAGTTGTGAATCAGAACAAAAAAAAAATCCAGTTGTGAATGTGTAAGGATTTATTAAGGAAATAGAAAAACAAAAGTGAACAAAAAAAAAAAGGCCAAAAAATGAAAATGAAAATGAAGATTAAAATCGAAACCCACGTATATAATCACTGGACAGTCCCCTGCTCATTACTCTCCATTTCGACCGCGCCTCACCTCTTTCTCTCTCTCTCTCTCTCGCTCTATCTCCACCTCTCTGCGCCGTCGTGCGCGGCGTGCGCGACGCGTCTCTGTTTCATCGTCTTGATTTCTGGTATCGCGCTCGTATCAGTACCTTCGCCGGAGAAATTAGCACCGGCCGCCTCCATAAGCTCACGGAAGGTACGGTCTCCCTCTGCTGGGACCTTCGGAGCCCCATTTCGTCGTTAGAAATTGGTGTTAGACCTAGGGAGCTGTTCCGATGATATCCGCGGCGAATGAGGACGGTTTAGACAGCAAATCAGATAGGTTGGAGGGGAATCGAGGGGAAGGTAGGGTTTCTGAGGATGTTCGCGAAGCGTCTCGTGGAGAGAAGGGCGTGGATTTGGGGGTTGTAGACGATGGTGCAGTGGGTTCGATGGGTGTCGATTCGGTAGCTTTAGGAGGCGAATTTAGGGCTTCGGGTAGTGGCGTAGGTTCAGGAAATGGGAGATCTGGAGAGGATAGAGTTAGGGTTTGCTCTTCAGCCAGTGGGGGGAGTCCTGGTGGGGCGGATGAGGAAATGGAACCTGGAGCTTTTGAGTTTAAAAGCGAGAAGTCCGATGAGTATCGACTCTACGATGTGAAAGGTGAGATTAAAGCGGAAGATGACCCATCTGATGCCTATGATTGTCAAATTGGTTCACCAGGTCGGCTGGAGGTTGATGGGGATGGCTCGGAGTCGAGAAACTCTAGTGGCATGTCTGAGAGGAAATCTTTGGACCGGCAGTATGATTCTTTGTTGTCTGAGTTTGATGAATATGTAGCGAATGAGAAAAATAGCTCCATTGAAAGTGGCATGTCAAGGGCTTTGAGTTACGGATTTGAAGTGGGGGATATGGTGTGGGGCAAAGTAAAATCACATCCCTGGTGGCCGGGACAAATCTTTAATGAAGTTTTTGCAACTTCTTCGGTGCGTCGCTCAAGGAGGGATGGTTATGTGCTGGCAGCTTTCTTTGGTGATAGTAGTTATGGGTGGTTTGACCCGGCAGAGCTTATACCTTTTGAGGAGAATTTCATTGAAAAATCGAGCCAGACAGCTTCAAGGAACTTTGTTAAGGCAGTTGAGGAGGCCATGGATGAAGCAAGTAGGAGAAGTGGTCTTGGTTTGGCTTGCAGGTGTAGAAATGCTTTTAGCTTTCGACCGACACATGTTCAAGGGTACTTTGCAGTTGATGTGCCTGATTATGAACAAGGAGGGCTGTATTCGACTACTCAGATAAGCAAAGCACGAGACAGTTTCCAGCCTCAGGAAACTCTTGCATTTATAGAACAGCTTGCAGTAATGCCACGAAGCAGTGATGAGAATAGCCTCGAGTTTGTCAAGAATAAGGCTATTGTTTTTGCTTATCGCAAGGCAGTATTTGAGGAGTATGATGAGACCTACGCTCAGGCATTCGGGGTGCAGGCGATGCGCCCTTCTCACAACCCAGTTGATGCAACTGCTCAGCCAGTGAAAGAGCCACCTCGAGGTACTCATTGGATAGTTTATTTTATGCTTCAAATATTTTTGCTGTGGAGGTTTGTAGTGCTTTTTCTTTGTTTTTTTGGGCACTATCTTTGCAGGTTGCTGCCTTTATTTGCACGACTTATGCTTATTTAGGTTACTTTCCATAAGTTGAGTCGTTGAGTTATAGAGTAGATGGTCTTGCCTATTCATGATTTAACTCTTAGATATTCAGTAGACACGGTCAAGTAATTTCAATTTCACTACTCTTTTCTTTCTGTAATCATGTATGGAGCTATCAAAGAGAAGTCCAAGCACATTCTTTAAAAGAAAATGGTTCTGAAAAAGTTCTACCTTTGCACAGTATTTCTCTTCGATGTTGGTCTTGCTTTGTACAGTCACGCAATGCATTAATCAAGTGGATACCGATGCACATCTAACTGCTCTAAGGAAAAAACGATAGTTCATATTTAAGCAGCTTGGCTTCATAGCATTTTTTTTTTCGGAAAAGAAACAATCAACATGACAGCCCTTGCGCTTACTCAACTTGCATGGTAAGGAAACATACTGTCAACTTTTTGCCTCCTGGTTAATAGTAAGCCCTGCTAATGCACTTTAAGGAGTTCATTTTTCTTTTTAAAAATGCAATGGAATAGGGATAGCGAAGAAGATCCAAGCTTTATGTGAAGGAGCTAGTAAGATCAAATTTTTCCAGCTCCTTGTAATCGATGTGGAGTGCATGCTCTTGGTCTTACTTTATGGTTCAGTCTCTAAACACCTGAGCTCTTTCTTTATGAAGTTGAGTTTTTTTTTTCCTTTTTTGTCCAGTCCATCTTGTTTTTATAGTTTAGGTCACTTCTGGTATTGTTACGGGATGTGGATGTGCCTTTCATAGTTTATCATCAAAGGCGTTCTGGCTATAAGATATATTGGTTAATAGTTGGTACCTTCCTTCTGATCTCATGTGCTTGTTATCTTCTTCAGCTCCTTTGAGTGGTCCACTGGTGATTGCTGAGGCTCTTGGCAGCAAAAGGACCTCCACTAGACCCATGAAAGTGAAGGATCCCTCCAAAAAGGACAAATATCTTTTCAAGCGCCGGGATGATTATGGTATACAACAAACTAGCCCAGTACAGGCCAATTCTTTGGTTCCTGCTGCTTACATTGATGGTTCATCTGTTGCAGCGGCGGGAGGTTATATCTTGCAGAAGAGAGCTCCATCTATTCCTGTCAATTCTCAGATTCCAGTGAAAGTTGAGCAGACTCAAGTAACTTCAGATGCAATTTCAAGTCAGGGTGGTCCTGGGAATTCAGTCCTGCATCAAGTTCCAGAAAGTAGCTCTGCAATCAATATTCGGAGTCCCTCTGGTTTAGGTGGCCCCAATGCAATTGGGAAAGGGGATGATACAAAAATCACCAATTCTCAAGATGGTTTCCAGCAAAGAGGCCAGGAATTTTATACAGTACAGGATAGTGGTTATGTTTCTCCTTTATCGGCTGATGTTGTTAGTGCTGATGGAGCCATGAGGAAGAAGAAGAAAGTTCTTAAACATCCTGCAGGGGAGCCAAGCTCGCAGAATGTTGTTATGAGGGAGAAGAAAAAGAAGAAAAGGAAAGAAGTTGGCTCTGAGACAGGTTCTGATTATCCCCAAAAGCGGCTGGTAGCTAGCAAAGTCGGAGTATCAGTGGCAAAAGTCGCTGGTAAACTAACTCGAGTTGATTCAGCCTCAAGAGAAGAATCTTATGTGGACAAACAGAAGAAAAGTGAAGCAAGCAGGACGCATCCCGATAACGTTGGGACAGTGCCTACTTGGTCTGGAAATGCTGAGCTTGATTTGCGACAACTCTTGAACGGCTTGCAAGCCCTTGCTCTTGATCCTTTTTATGGCATTGAAAGGAGCAATCCTGCAGTTACAAAGCAGGCATTTCTTCGATTTCGATCCCTTGTATATCAGAAGAGCTTGGTTCTGGCTCCACCATCTGAGACTGATACTATTGAAATTCACCCTGCTAAATCTCCTGCTGGCGTTGGAGCTCCCGATCAACCTTCTGGTGAAAGCAGAAGAAAGTTATCATCTTCAAAATTAACAAAACCACCTGGTAGATTTGATGACCCAGCAAAGAGTGGCCGCAAACGTCCTCCATCTGACCGTCAAGAAGAAATTGAAGCAAAGAGGTTGAAGAAAATCAGCAATATCAAATCATTGGCCGCTGAAAAGAGGGCAATTCAGAAGACCCAAGATGCACCACGGGGAGAGGGAAGAGAAACTGTATCTGCAACCCCAAAACAAGCAAAACCATTTCCTGTCAAGAAAGTGGAGTCTCATCTGGCAAGAGCCTCCGACCCCACCATATTAGTCATGAAGTTTCCTCCCGGAACGTCACTACCATCTGTCACTGAGCTCAAGGCAAGGTTTGCTCGATTTGGGCCATTGGATTACACAGGCATCCGTGTCTTCTGGAAGTCATTGACATGCCGGGTTGTCTTCCACCGCAAACTTGACGCGGAGGCAGCTTACAAGTATGCTGCTGGAAATAACAACTTATTTGGCAATGCTGGCGTGAGATATTCTCTTCGGGATGCAGAAGTTCCTGCATCCGATGCTTTGGAGTCTGGAATAGGCAGAGGCAATGATTCTGTACAAGATGCTACACGCCTCAAGGATCCTTTGACTGAAAGACCAGGACCTGCATCCATGGTGCAACTCAAATCATGCTTGAAGAAATCATCTGGAGATGATGCCGTTGTAGGTCCCACCACAGGTAACGGAGGTCGGGCAGCAGCCCGTGTAAAATTTATGTTGGGTGGGGAAGAAACTAGTAGGCAAGAGCAAAAGATGATGGTTGATAATGCAAACGACTTCAACGACAAGAACAACAACGCTAGTTTTGCAGATGGTGGCGCATCATCATCTTCTTCTTCCTCTCTCGCAATGGTTTATAATAGTAAGAACTTTCAAAGAGCTGTCTCTTCCTCTCCTCTTCCGCCTCTTCTTCCCCTTCCTCCACTTGCAAAGCCACAACTGCTTAACAACAATGCATCATTGCCCACTGAAATGGCACCCTCTTCAAGAAGTGCACCCAATTTTAACTTCACATTGGACATCTCACAGCAGATGATAAGCCTCTTGACTCGGTGCAATGATGTAGTGAACAACTTGTCGGGCTTGCTAGGTTATGTCCCCTACCATCCTCTTTGACGGGAAATAAGTGAAGCCCGACCCAAATGAGCGATTAATCTTTTTTTGGACCATGAAGATGGACAGTATGATCTCTAATAGTCGCATGGAGTTGCATGGAGGTCGATGCACCAATCAAAAAGCCCAAGTCGCAGTGGACTTCTGGCAGGGATTGGAACTTTCCTTTGGGCTGAGGAGCCACTGGAAAGGGGCCTCAGTTGAAGCGGGTGAACCAGTGACAAGACCGAATGATGTCCGTCATGTGTAATCAATGGTGAAATCTTATTGCTCCTCCTGCTTTCACAGGTTTCTTTATTATTTGTATGGGACATTGTCTTGTGCCCGTAGCTTTTCTGCTTTAGCTTTTGTACTGTGCTTGACATGGACACTTTTTGTATGGGCAACGTGACTTGAATAGTGGAGTAAGAAGGATCGTCCATGCCGTTCTTGGAGAGGTTGATGAGCGCCGAGAGTTTGCGAATACAAGTGAAGAAAAAAAGAGTAGGGATTAGGGCGAGTTTTCACTCGTGCTGAACAAATGAGGCCAGAGGGAAATGGTCGTGGGATATTGGAGGGAAGGAATGATGTTGGCGGAAGCATGACCATGTCATGTTCAACCTCTCGACTGTTGAGCTACACGATATATGATCTATCTTAAAATGCACCCCATCGATTTTAGAGCTGTTTGCTTTGGGAGTAGTTGGCCAGAGAACCAAAAACAGGCGGGTGACTGCTATAAGGGTGAAAGTTGGAACCTATATTGGTGTGTCTGGTTCAGCTTAGGGAAATGCAAAGGCTTTTGGCCTAAAGGGCTTTGGGGAAATGAAAATTGCATTGTTAAAAGATCATTTGTAAAGCTGCTTTGAATTAAGTAGCGTTTGGCAATTTATTTATTTTTTGCAGAGGCCTATTGGCTGCAATTTTTCTCCTTTTTTTATTAAAAAAAGTCAAACCCTTTATCAACTCCGACAAAGGGCTTAGGGGTCAGGTCGCCGTTGCCTAAGGTACGCCTAGGGTCTTGTGACCCAGGCGATGAGGCCTAAGGTTGCGTGATCTTAG
Source organism: Metrosideros polymorpha var. glaberrima (assembly GCA_001662345.2). NCBI lineage: Eukaryota > Viridiplantae > Streptophyta > Magnoliopsida > Myrtales > Myrtaceae > Metrosideros > Metrosideros polymorpha. The sequence goes on from BCNH02000008.1 coordinate 36,193,153, forward strand.
GCGATGGTTACCTGGGTTGCGTGACCTTGGTGGCCCTTTGCTTGCCAAATTTGGCCTCGTTGGCCCTTACCGGCTGTCGTCATGTGAAGAAGATGAACACTAATAACGAGGGGCAAAATAAAAAAAAACTAAAGAATTGGTGAGGGTAGATTTGAAAGAATAAAAATTTATTTAACCATAGTTTCAGCATTTCGCAAATACTGAAAGCCCAAGGCTAATAATACCTACCTAACTTGAGCTTTTAGCTTTTTTTCTCAAGGCCAGCATTCGGTCGAAAGCCTCTTGAGTAAGCTTGGCAAACACTCCAAATTTTCTCCAACAAGTTTTGGAGGCCGAAAGCATCTTGAAAAAGCTGAACCGAAATAGTTTACTAGCCTTCATACATCTAGACATTATGGCATGTGGAGGTAGGTTAGATTGAGAAGCGTGCCTCGTAGCCGAGGGTGCATTAGTTGCGTTCCTAATAAGTATGCCAAATGCGACGAATTTTGGAATGGATAGATCTACATCCACACGACCACATTTTGATTAGGGAAAGAAGCCTTTTTTTAAAGGATAAATCACCCGTTGGGTTTTTCGCCCCAAAGAAAAGCCAGATGCTCTTGAATGGAAGAAAAGCAGCTAATTGCGCTCGCGGGTCAAGTAAAGTCCCATCGGATTGTAGTTACCCTCCCAGCATATTTGACATTGGCTTTCATACCTCCCATTCCTCTAAACAAAATGTTGTGGCTCTAGGTCACTCATTCTGTGTGATAGCAAAAGGATAACCAAAGATGCATATATAATACCTTGTATTACGTTAGCTCCCTGAATCTTGTTCAGAATACGACCAAGACTTTGGCATTGCCGGAACCATCATCTCAAAGCTTTGCCTTATAGGACCAAGAAACTTCATATCAATTTGAAATGACAAACTTCAGAGGGGAGAACAAACTTAAAATTAGGGATCCAAGATCCACCTACAAGTTTACAAGGAGCAGCTCGATTTCTTCGGATCAATAGAAATTTTGACCCACTCTACCCTCAAATCATAATTGAAGTTGCTCAGTAACTATAAGATCAAACTTTCTTTGGCCCAGCAACATCTGAAATGCGTGTTGAACCGCCGCAACCTTCCCTTTACTAGCTGCCATCTACAAGGAGCTTCACTAATTTCTGTTCAAGAAATTACCGGACTGACCAAAACAAAATATTGAATTGGTTTTTCTAATAATAAGAGAATCTTGAATTTTTTGCATGACTCTTCTAAAATTAATTTCTATCTGGCGGTCATACTGTTTCTTTTTCTCTTGAAGCGTGAGACCATCTGGTCCCTTCTTTAACTTCAATATAGAGAAGAATCAAGTAAACCATAAATTGTTCAATGCATATTAATTTAAGTTTCTGAAAGGAGTATCTCCATCTTCCTTCAGATATCTACGTTGGTCTCCTCCGGAACTACAGTCAAAGTGGCGAGACTGTCCTTTGCTCTTCTAACAACAACCTTTATTGGGATCCCAATTTTGTCCCCCATGAGTTCGATTATCTGCCATGAATATATCATTCAGCAAATCTGGTCATCACAACTCAACAGTTAGCCATAACTTATTACTAAGGAATTACGTTCATGCCTGACAGCCTACCCAGTGAATTTTCGTGCAATCTCCATTTTCTAGCTCAAATATAGCAAAATTTTTAAGAGCATAATACAGAACAGTGCAGCCAATGGTGCTGTTAATAGCTTTCACTATTGTTGTTATCATCGCATTTCTAACTGCAATAAGAGGATGGAATTTCCCCCTTCTTTTCCTGAAAAACATACACTTATACCGAACCACAAGAGTGACACTACGCTAATTTAAGAAAAAGGAAAAGGAAAAAAAAGAAAAAAAAGGGGGATAGTTAACCTCAGTGATGCTGCCAACAGGCTTCCCATCGAACTCAATGACTACGTCACCTGGTTGGAAGCCAGCACGATCAGCTGGGGATCCTGGAGTTACCTAGTAAAGAAAATCAAGAACAATAACAAATATGAGGAACATGCAACTCTACAACTCCTCTGATATTAACTTCTGCTGAAAGCAAACGTTATAGCAGTGTCCACCTCGAGATAGAAACTCATACCCATAGTACTAACAAACATTAATAAATAAAGATCCATATTGATGCAAGATCTAGAGGTCAAAGTTACGAATATCTCTTGATCTTGATCAATTACCACACATGCAAATCACATTTAAGCAGATCTAAGTGATAAGGAAGAAGAAAGAAAAGTTCTTTGTCCTTTAAAGAAAACTTTATCAAACTCCCCCAGCATGTCTTTTGTTTAAATGCACTAGAAAGAAATGAAACTAAAAGGCACTTCCACTCCTCATGAGTCTGATATCACGGATGGTGATCATGCCAGAAGAGGACATATATAAGAGGAACATGTGGCAATTACTGGAGAAATTGGCATGAGGTGTAAATAATGTATTGTGAATATAAATCATGATGCTGACCATATACTATCATCTGAAATGTACCAAAGATGCATTCCTATAATAGTACTCTAACAAATCAATGTCCCTGTATGAAGTCAAGCGCAAACATATTACAGTCAACAAACAGGAAGTCCTATTGAGATGCATTGTCATCACTATGTCGAAACAGTTTCAGTTTCCTCCTTAAAGTTTTAAGCATAGAAATATTCATGGTACTATATCTTGACCAAAGATTCTATAAAGTTTTTCACTCTTCATATGGTGCAAGTCTCACTATCTTTCACCAAATCAGTTGCACCGGCACATTATAAAGCTTAAACAAGAAAGAGTTAAAAACAAGGTGAAACCAACATCACTTATATTACACAACAACTAACTAACATTATTTACTTAGAAGAACACACCATCGGTACAAGAACACCTCTCTTGACATCGGGGAATGCAGGATCTCTTTCCTTGAGCTGAGCGATGATCATCTCATTAAGATCAACCATTTTCAATCCCAACCAAGGTCGAATAACTCTCCTGGAGAGATAAAATCAATCACATGGACTTCCACAATGGATGCTTCTATTAGCCACAAAAATGACACTGCCATATCAATCCATCAATTCAAAGGAAACTGAAGTAGGAACAGCTCAACTTAAGTAGAAGAAAGCACTATATCCTAGCAAAAAGTACCAAGATGTTAGAATACTTCTATACACAATATGCATTCAATATCATAAAAATAGACAGGGTTTTCACTGACCAAGAACAAAATCTAAAACAAAATTTACTGGCTAATCAAGCGAGTTTCTGACAAATCTCTTACAGAGAACTTAAACAAGGAACCTCTGGAGTCAATAACCACACAATCTATTGTAAACCGACATATTTCACTGACCAAGAACAAAATCTAAAACAAAATTTACCGGCTAATCAAGCAAGTTTCTGACAAATCTCTTACAGAGAACTTAAACAAGGAACCTCTAGAGTCAATAACCACACAATCTATTGTAAACCGACATATTGATCCAGATTAGTAAGATCAGATTTACTATCATGACAGTTAATGTGACACCAAGAAATCAGTTCTATAACTCCTATATGATAACAGCTAATGCAAAAAAGCAAAAATGCAGCCTTGGCTGGGACTCCATATACCAGGTTTTAGACGTGTGGGATACTTCAAGTATAGATTCCTCATGGGAGAGGTGACAATATAGGATAAATAATAGAAGCAAATCCAGTACTCTTATGCAACCTAGATGGCTTAGAAGAGAGAATACTACAACCGGGAGAATATTGCATCTCAAAATTTCAGATATTGGAGAAATAACCATATGAGAGATAGGAGAGATCAAGGCATGTATAAGATGTACATTAACATACCCACTTTTCTTGAAGTGTTCTATAATTTTCGAAACTGAATCGATTGGTACAGCAAAACTCAATCCGTCTGCACCTAACACTTTCATTATATTAACGCCAACGACTTCTCCATCAATATTAACAAGAGGCCCTCCAGAATTTCCCTGCATAATAATTAGAAGCAATTTTTCATTACAAAGCACGTCACTGTTTTATGTCATAGAAAAGTTCGACATTAGTGAGACATGCACATGAAATCAACACTAGCATCAAAACTGCAACAGCAAGCAAAAGTCTGAAAAGCCAAAAAGAGCAAGACAGGTCATATAAATAAACAGATTCTTCACATTTTTTCAACCATTTCCATCACTACTAGCTGAAAATTCTAAACACAGATGCTCTATTTTAGGGTACATTTGATGAAAGGTCCTTCCCACAATTTGGACTCTAACAAGCTAACCACAAAACTTTATTAGACTAATTTCACTATTTTTGGTGTCTACCTTATGGAAGAAACACAAAAGTATGCGATGTTAGATATTACTAATCATATATGAAGTCCTCAAACAAAGTGCATAACCAGCCACCATTTCTGGGCCATTGTTTACAAAACCTCCCACAAGCTCTCTCTCCCACTCATGCATTTTATGCGGGAAAAGTAAATGGACCATCTTACTGCATTGATTGCGCAATCAGTCTGTAAATACTCTCTTCGCATTCCTCCAAGACCCAGATCACTGCTTTTGCGGTCTACGCAACTAGATGCAGGTGAAAAACATGCAAAAACAAATAGTGGTAAGTATGCTATAAATCATTTACTCACATATACAAAAAGAAGAAAACAAAATATAAGATCTCATGGTTTCAGGGGTTATCAGGTAAACAAGAATTCTATACTTAAATTAAATATAAAAAACGAGAGAAAAAACAAAAGATAGAAGTACCTGACAATGCCAGCTGTAACAGTATTTTGAAGGGAAAGAGGACAGCCCATTGCTACCACCCAGTCTCCAGGTCGAAGTTTGCCCGAAGAGCCAAGTTTTGCTGTTGGAAGAGGAACCTTTGAATTGATTTTTACAATGGCAATGTCAGAATGCATATCCGCATTGACAACAGTACCCTCAAACGTTCGACCATCTTGCAGAGTTACCACAACCTGTGAATTATCACAAACATCAACCTAAGGGAACAACTATATCACAATTTCTATATGCTCTCGTATGAAGATAAAGTATCTGACATACTCCAAATTATTCAGAGGCTAGATAATTACTCATGAATATCGACCTCTTATATAGCTAAAGGTTGTGCTAGCTCACATTGATACTCCAGCATAATAGTCTTGGAGAATAGTGGGGAAAAAGATCAAAAATAGGAGTCAAGACATGCTAACAGCTGTAGTAACACTACTTTTAAGTGACATGTAAGAAAACCACCTCTTGCAGAGCACTTTTCTTTTCACTTAATATGGCTTAGCAAGTTTCATGAGAGGTTTTACTAAAATAATTAAACAGTTGAGATCAAGTAGCAGCAGAAAATACAATATCCAAATTCTAACTTCGGAAGCACCAGTAATAAAGTACATTTACATGGCCAGCAAAGCAATGGTGATTCAACAGAGAAGTTATGAGTAATGGAAGCCATATTTGCTAAAACTTCCGATGCAATGTAGTACAAAATCAAGATGTAACAAGTATGAGCCATAAATGAGATAGATAATATTTTATTGCTGGAATCGAAAATATTATGGAAAGACGGGCTAAATGAAAAGAAACGAACCTTGCCTTTAGATGAAGAGTAAAGACCTTGGAAATCAACCACAACATGAGCACATGTTAAAATCATACCGTCCTTGTTGATAATAGTTCCAGATCCTATACTCTTTCCAGTGGTAATGCCATGGAAACCTTACAAATAGGGAAATGTAGAAATAATAAAGTACACATCGCGATGGTGAAAAACGAGACAAGTAACAAAAAATAACAGGAGAGAGGATACCCTGCGGAACAGATAAATTTACAACTGCAGGACCAACCCTAGCAGCTGCAGTTGCAATGGTGTCCCTCCCCAAACAGTGAGGACATGGTTTCGGACTTTCGCTGGTATCGGCAGGAACTTCTTTCTTTACGTCATCAGGCGGAGCAGGAATGGATCTAAATGAGAATGTCGGAAGTATACCTACAATTTTCAAAATGAGGACGACGAGAGCGCAAAAGGATTCATTTAAAGCAAAACATTGTCAAGAAGAAAATCAATCAGTCAAGTCGATTGAACAACAGACCGAGAACCGACCAGATTGCAAATGATCCCAGGAAAGAAAGGCTGGGCGCGAGGCTGTCATCTGGCCAATATGCCACGGTCGCTCCAGTTGTTTACGCAAAGGCTCAGAAACCCCAATCGATAACTCCAGCTCTAGATGTAAATTCGAATCGTAAGCCTTACACATTCGCTAATAAGACCAGACCAGGAAAAGGACGAGATACAGAGATTTCGCAGGGACATGTTAGGAGGAAAAAGAAAATTGGCATGGCAATACAATAACAAGACGAAGCTTTCAGCTGACAACAGAAACTACTACATGCTTCACCTCCAATTCCACAACCACTAGAGCACCAGAAGAGACTTTCAGAAACAATCGAACCGGAAAGACCACAAGCGGATAACGAAGGGCGGGCGGACTCACTGTTTTCAGCACCGGCGTTCGCGAATGCAACAGCGGAACCGGCGGCGGCGATCCGGAGCAGAGAACTTCCCTTGGAATCGCGCACGACATTCCTCTGAGAACAGAGGAGGAAAACGCAAGCAAAGTATTTTCCTCTGTCAGACGAAGCGAAGCGCAACGATTAGGTGAAGATGGTGAGCTGGGATTTGGGAAATGGATTTACCAGCGAGATCCTCATGAGCCCGGGTCACCTGCAGCTGCAGCTCGCGAAGTTTCTCTATATTTTGAAAAGCCCTCCTTAACCCCCCTCTCCTCTCTCTCTCTCTCTCTCTCTCTCTCTCTCTCTATGCAAGGGCAAAGAAGAAAGTAGGCATATTAAGAGTTGATTTGGTTCACCATTTGAAAAAAGCTTTTAATCCAAAAGCTTTTTTATAAAATGCTGAATTATTTGGCAAGTTTTCCAAAATAACATTCGCTCAATTGTTAGCCTTAGAAAGGCTAAAGTGCCTAGCATTAAATATTCAGCTTTGAGCATTTCGACCTTCTCAAAACTAACATTTAACTAAATGTTTTTTTGAAAAAACTTACCAAACAATTCGTGAACTGAAAACTCTTTCTAAATGCTAAACCAAACTCACCATATATAAAAAGCTAGTGAATTGATTTAAGCTTAAAAATAATAGCTTTTCTTAGTTTTTTCGGATTTTCCTGATACCATAATTTCCTCAACCTTAACCTCAGACTCACGAACAATACAATGCAGGACGTGGACATTTAAAAACTCAACAGAACACCAAACTTTCTTCAGGACAAAAGAGCCCATTTCCAGCCCAACATCATTTCACTATTGATGGAATACTCACTTTGGGATGAATATATATGTACAGATAACACTAATTTTCTCGTGACCAAGGAACATCTCCAGGTTTGAAAGAGAACACCCCAGAAGAAGAACAAAGAAAGAAGAGAGAGAAAACAGATTCTAGTTGTAGACCCAGCAAAATATATGCATTAAATTCATCAGATGACAGACATTACATCTTACTCTTATGCGCCGAAGCGGGAGTTATCATCCAAAAAACCAACCCAACACAAGAAAAAGGGCCTAATGTCTCTGCACATGAACGATCTAAATACCCAGAATGCCCACCCAAAAAAACTGGTCATTTACAAAAACGCCCCCTAACCCGAACCCGAGGCAAAGACTTGTCTCTCAGGCCTTGGCCGGCGACTTGGGCTGAGACGCCTTGGGGGCGTCGGAGGAGGGCTTCTTGGGCAGCAAGACAGGGTTGATGTTGGGCAGCACGCCGCCGCTCGCGATGGTCACCCCCTGCAGCAACTTCCCCAGCTCCTCGTCGTTCCTCACCGCCAACAGCACGTGACGCGGTTTGATCCTGGTCTTCTTGTTGTCCCGTGCCGCATTCCCCGCCAGCTCCAGCACCTGCGCAATGAACACAGCCGATCACTTCTCTACCCAGCAGTTGAATGGATTTAAGCTTCGAATTAGTAATCTGTCAACTATCGGAGATCCACATTCCACGCTCACTGTCCACAAATTTGAAACAAGGAGCACGTTACGAATGTGCAGATCAAAGAGCCCAAGATGCTCATGACATTTAGTAATAAGAGGCGAAGCACATTCTCATGATTCGCGCTAGCACAACTTCCTCGGAAGCCAAACGGGAAAATGCCAGAGCCCAGAACTCCATCAGCGCGCCATCGTCGTCGTCGTCACGAAATGCCAAAAGAACACTAGAACCGGAAAATTACCTCGGCGGCCAAGTACTCGAGGACGGCCGCGAGGTATATCGGAGCTCCGGTGCCGGTGCGCTGGGCGTAACGGCCCTTCTTGAGGAAACGGGCGATGCGGCCGACGGGGAACTGGAGGCCGGCCTTGATGGACTTGGAGACCGCCTTCTTCCTCTCTCCTCTCCTTCCTCCGGCGCCTCTGGCTTCCATTTCTGATTCCCAAAGATGGCGCAATCTGAGAACGAAGCTTCTCTTCTGGGTTTGAGTGGATGCGTGCGCAAGCGACGGTGACAGGAGTAAATTTTATATGAGCGGCGGATCAGATCAGATGGTGACGTTTCGATGGTGGTGACACGCTGGCGATCCGCGGCGGTGCTTTGTTTCTGGAACTGGGGTGTTGATCGAAGGGTTGAAAATGCGCCACGCTGGCGATCCGCGAGACTCGATCGTCCGAGATTGGAGGTGAATTTAATCTGTTTTGCCATTAATTTTAAGCGCGCGTATTTGAGGGGGAAAACCGAAGAGAAAAAACACACGAACCCATCTGATAGTCCAGGAACATGGTTAAATCATAATAAATGTTCGATTAGGTCTGTAAAATTCTTTTTCACTAATCCCACCCTAAATTACAGCCTTTTAATATTCATATTGATCCTCCAGATAAAAATACGTATATAATTTTGATTTGGTCTGCGCCCATCAATATTTATTACTTTAATATGCTGCTATAAAATAAAAATGATTTGAAAAATCAAAGATGACAGGAGAGGGCACGGAAAAAAACACCCTTGGAGGACAGGTAGACACTAGCCTATCCTATGATGATCCAGGATTAGATAAATCGCGTTAAGGTAGTAAAAAATGTCTTGTTTACCTAAATTTCTTACCTTTCTGAGAAACATTGAACTAGGCCTCCAACCGTTTTGAGAATGTGATGCACTGAAACGAAACCGAAGTGTTTTAACCTGAAGATTGTTAAATCAAATGGTTTGGTGTACGTCCTAAGTATTGTATGCATTAGTCCATAGCTAGATGTTCCCAAAATGGCTTTACTCAGTGATCCTCAGTGACATGGATCAAGTCTCCATTCTGGAAGTCACACTCGATTCGATCCTGTATGACCAATGCTGCTCTCAATATCATTGGCAACTATGATTTTGATTAATCGGTGATCCGGCTCTAGACTAGAATTTCCATCCATATCTATGCAATTGCATGGAGTTGCAGTCCCATTTGCTACTTCGAAAGAGATTTATCGGATTGTTTTGGGTAACATATCCGACCTCTTCATTGAGCTTAGAGTATCAATGAATACAAGGAAGACCTTAACATATCAGGCCAGCCAGTTCATATCCATTCCCAACACTCTGAAGCAGAAGACCGAAGATACGGGTGTGGGATTATGAAAAAGAACAAAGCATTAAGCGTACTTATTACGAACCAATGCCGCACTCTTATCTGTCATAGGCTCTCTGGTCAGCACACAGTTTTGACATTCAATGGAGAGTAATTACGTCAAAAGCTTGTATTTGTCATCTTCAGACCAAAGCAACAAGGTTGATATATCTATTTAAAGTGGAGAGCATGCGACCACCTTCTCTACAAGCTTAAACTATAAGAAAACAGTGCATAACCCAATTATGTTCTTTTTCTAGTGAATAAAAAAAATGGAATCAAAATACCAATTACTACATCAGTCCAGATGCAGCACAAGTTTTGAGATCCCAGTGTCCATTCAACACGTGATATGATATAGTTCCTCGTAAATAACTTATAGTGACGATATGAGCTAACTTGTCGAATGTCACGATCAATCGGTTGACCATCGAATTTTTACAATCAAATGATTTTGTTTGATACCAGCACGTTCAGCTGAGGAGCCTTTTCTCACCTGTAAAAGAAAGGGAATAACAATATGGCTTTCCCTAATTTCTCTCAAGTCTCAAAGCCCTGGCAGGGTCACTAATAACAATCTTCTCACAGGAGTAGGCTCACACCAAAAATTCAAGCTCAATCAGCTACAGCTTCGCTATATCCATGGATAATATAATTCTGAGAATAAATTACTCCAAAATCCAGTATTTTGGAAATTTTGCGAGCATACCCCTACGTTTTGAAAATTAACCCCTGGATTTTAACTAAAAGTTTCTGCGACCAGTCTGCGAATATGAAATGGGAAATGGGACAAAGCTTATGCGCTGAAGTCTGTAAATTACAGTCTTTTGCTGTCATTTTTATATACCTAGTCGATGAGTTGATACTGTGCGAGCCGCTAGAGCGGTACCAAATCGAGACAAATTTTGAATCACATATAACCTTTAAATAAGGTCAAGGTCGGCTAGCGAGACAATGGAGGGTAAGCTTCATCTTCGAGAGGCAATAGCAAGCTAAGACCCCTAAATGACCGCTTAATGATAAATGAAGTACGAGTGCAGAAACAGTTCGCTTAGAAGCAGCTACCCATGAAAGAGTGCTTTATAGCTCAATGATCAAGTGCTCTTGCGCCGAAGATGGATGAACAATTTCGTCCGTTATAGATACTCTTTGAAAAATTGTATATTCAGTCAAGCTTTTCTCTTCCCTTTCAGAAAATAAAGCTTTTGCACAGGCAAATGAGCTCAGAAAAATGAGTTACAGCAGTGAAACAGGAGCGGGCCAAGTCTCCATGTTTCAAGCTATTACATGATGAACTCAGTATGGACTGCAAAAAACTGTTTGCCATGCAACAATGTACAGGAAAGCTACGTCATATCTTCTGAAACAATTTCTAAGGCACAATACTTACCAGTTGCTGATCGGGTCTAGGAGTGCACGGATGTTATCTATCGGTATAGCGAAGCTCATCCCAGGTGCAGTTTTTGAACAGAAAGTATTAATTCCAACAAGTTCTCCGCCAACGTTGAGAAGAGGACCCCCTGAATTTCCCTCCACCAGAAAATAGAAACAACAAGTTATTGTTGGAAATACTATAGTACTAAAGAAATGCTATCATCAGGTCAAAGAGCAAACTCATATTGCAGAAAGATGTGCATATAAATAAAACAAACTTAATTAGAAGACAAACTCTCTTTCTTTGAAGTCACATTGTAGCCTTAAACAAGGAAGAAAATTCTGTTTACAAAGCATGCCAAGTCAATGTCAGCCTTTGCCTCGCCGGCGGGTTGCCTATCCCGACATAGGCCCAGGAAAGATAGGAACCTTCATCCCCCTTTCAGGCGTAGTGTCGCATCCCTAAGTGTTCTCTTGAGACTGCCTACTTCACGTGGACATTCCAGTCCGTCAGAGAAGTTCTTTTCTTTCATATAAGACATTCTCGGTTCTTCTGATTTTAGAACAAATTTGGCTAGCTCTTCTTCCAGGAAAATCTTTAGTTGCAGCCGATATGATTGTAGGAATGACATGCATTGGGCCTACTCCTACAGGTGCAGACAATGACATCTCCTTCTTCAAGGCCTGGTAGTAATTTTTGGAACAGGTCCTACCTCATTTCCACAATGAGGTCAAATTTAGCTCTATCAAGAGAGCAGGACATGTCTTCGTCTCAGTTCTTAATAGTGTTTTGTCTCTCAAGTAAGAGAAGAAGCAACTAAGAGACCCAAATTGGGCAGCGGCGGGGATCGCTCTAACGTGCGATGATCCATGAATTGGATCATAACTGCTGCTGTGCAGAAAAAAATGAATATGTTCCACGGAGATTTTCCTAAGTTAGTGAGGCTTGAACTACATTTGGCTGGCCAGAGGTGATATTGCTTATCCTATATGCGTATACAACTGCCAACATAGAACTGTGAGTATGAAAGCAAACGCATATTTGGGCACTTTTTCCACAGGCGGAGGCACATCTTACTTGAGTGATTGAACAATCCATCTGCAAAAAATCTCTTTCCGCTCCTCCTTTAATAACACGTCAATGTAGATGCCGATTTTGATTATGATAATCACATGATAATATGTAAGCAACGATATTATGACCAAGTCATACGAAGGAAAATGAATTAGTAGTGACGTGCTAAAACCTCCTTAAAAAAATGCAAACTCTCCTCTACAAACTTAGGATTTAAGATTTAGGAAACAACTCGGTTTCGGAATCTTGCAGTTGAGTTAGGATTTCCTTTTCCTCGGTGCTATATCTAGTGAATTTAGGCTCATTTTGCAAAGCCAGTGTATAAACGAGTTTTCTTATCACCTTAGGTTTCAAGTTCAATAAGCAGAATGCGGTTCACGCATTACACCAGCTGAACATGTTCGAAGTAGCTGTACGAGATTCTCGTCAAGCGAATGTCGGTTCCATTTTCGGTATATGGTAGCTGAGGCTTGAATTGTAAAGTTCCAACACATTGACATAGTACTGAATCACTTGCAAACAAAATCACGTTCTATTCTACTCGCGAGATTGAGGATTTTTTATGACATGATACATGCCACATTACATTATTGTCCTCTCATGAAATCAAGGATCCAAGGTAACAGATCACTTGGACTTTTGTTGTAGTGCAAATCACTGTGCTTTGATCAAAGCCGAGGCCTCGGATTTCCTACACATCTAAGCGACATCTTTCTCCTTGAAAGTTATGGCCAGAGGAACCGTCGCATCCCTGGCTCTCTTCACATTTACCTTGACAGGTGCCCCAGATCTCTCCCCTATAACATCCATCATCTGCAACAAATTGGTGAATCAAGCGCTTAGTTCTCGGTTTCAATAACGATAACTAACCGTGTAAGTCAGAGAGTTGGAGTTGAACTGCCATCGCAAACTGTAAATACTTTTAGTTTATAGTTAACGGCTTTTTTGTTTGTTTTGCATCCATCGATAATCTGTAATTTATCTTCTTTTCTTTCATTATGTACCATCCAAGATTCCTCATCTTGAATCTACTGTTGATCACAGTTCATGCAGAGAGTGACACGCCTTTGAAGCCTTTCTCATTTCTCATCAAGGGTAGGCTGACATCAATTAGAACGAGTTGAATTCATTCCAATGAAGGCGTTATACACTTCTTGAGATCCTTGATAAAAATTCCAGTGTTCCGTTTATTATTTGCTGAATACGCCAAGTAAACAACTTCGGAATCAAAATTGATGCTTGTTAGAGTAAGAAAGCTTTTACCTCTTTGATGTTTCGAACTCGTTTTCCATTGAATCCCACAACAACATCACCAGTTTGAATGCCAGCACGATCAGCAGGGGATCCTTTTATTACCTAACAAAGATAAGGATATATAAGGAACCAGCAATGTTGACAAATAAGAAGCATGCATCATCTAAAAAGGCTAGCTTGAACAGCATTAAGAGAATATAATGACATTAGATTACGGATTTCCATGAGTACACAACATACAAGTTCATTCTCAAAAAGAAGTGGGGATCGACAGTTTACTAGTCCAATGATACTTAAAAAGCATGCAGCACAAGTTGTCCCCTGAAGAGAGAGCTTTCTTTAGGTTGCTTTCATAAAGAAATGGCAGCACCAGCTTGGCTTCAACGTCACATATACAGTACGCTTCTTATTGTAGCACAGTCAACAGGTGATGTTGGTTTATCTGATGGAACAATTTCTTCAGACGAGGCTTTTCCATGAATAATTTCAAATAGTATGTTTCACGAGAAAATAGAGAGGACAAAAGAGAAGCAAGATGATGAGTTAAACAAACAAAAGAGGGACCTTAGCCATGTATAAAATGGAAGAGAAGGAGAGAGGGACCTTACACAGAATTTGAGCACTCGTCTTACGAACTAAAGACACCATGGAAAAGGGAAGAGAAGGAGGACATTTTCAGATTTGCCAAAGGAGGAATGAAAACCGACATACCTTTTGTACGAAGACACCATCCATAGCGTTAGGAAATGTGTGGTAACTTTGTTTAAGTGCTTCGAAGTTCTTCTCAGTGATGTTCCGCATAACCCATCCGAAATCAGGTCGTACAAGCCTCCTGCCACAAGTTACATCTGTTACACAGATAGAGATAATATGCTCAAACTATCACAAATTCTCTTGTTCATTCACCAAGAACATACTCAAATATTTCATGTTAGGAAATAAGCTTGGGGAACCAACACTGGGGAAGACTTTGACATGACCATTTTAGCTACGGATGAATGATAAGAAAAGAACTGTTTAAGTTTAAACTACAGAGGTCCTCGAACTATTTCTTTTCCACCCAACGCCTGGAGTTATCGAAAAGAAATGCAATAGAAAGGATCCGATTGCTCAAGAACAACATGCACATCAGAATATAATGAAACATTTGCTTTAAAATGAATCACCTCTTTTATTTATGAAAGAGGGTAGGAGACAATTGATTCTTATACCAATAGAAAAGTTCATAACAATAGTTTACATATCATGCAGGTCTGAGGCACCAAAATAGAACGTACTGACAATTCTGGAAGGGCTTTATGATTGCTGAAATAAAATCAACCGGTATGGCAAAGCTCACTCCAGATGCTATTTTCACATTCATAGTCTCAACATTGACACCAACTACTTCCCCATCAACATTGCAAAGAGGACCCCCAGAGTTTCCCTTCACAAACAACGAAAGACGGCAACTTGTTGTCAAGTTAAGGAGCATACCATAGTTATGCCAAAAGAGCTAGCTTAAGTCAGACAGAGAAGTGCATGCAAGCGAATTTACCACCAATGCACTCACTGACTTGTATTTACTTAGGCTGTATAATGTAGGGTCTACAATTCTGCATCATAATTATCTATGTGATGATAGGTGGTGGCCAACATTTCACAGATAGGTGGCACATGAATGATGAGGTACACAATCCCCCTTTTTCCATATCTCACGTTTCTAGAGAGTCTTAAGTAGCATCGCACCTCTCCATTAGCTAGACTGAGATTCCCCATATAACTAATTGGCATTGTAATTCCTATTCTTCCCACATTAATGTAACACATATCTAGGAGTTTGACCAGAACTAGTATCCTGATATAGCAGCTAATGCACAGAGACTCGTCTAATATTATTAATATTGAATATGTGAATGCAACAGCAAAAGGAAACACAAACCAATCACAGGCAGGCAGGCAGGCAAACGCATGCATTGTTCCATCTTACTGGATTGATTGCACAATCTGTTTGTAGGTACTCCATCATTCCTCCATGTCTCAACTCGTTGCTCGTGCGATGAACACAGCTATATTAAGCAAAAGAAGAGGGAAGAAACTGTCACTTTAAGTGGTAATTAACATCCACACTTTCGTGCTAATACAATCAGCTAAGGAAAACAAAGACTTGGACAAAAATTCATTGCTTGGTTGAAACTGTAAGTATGAGCTGAATGACCTCATAATCCCGAGCGTAACAGTGTGTTGAAGGGAAAGAGGACTGCCCATGGCTATTGCCCAGTCTCCGGGACGAAGGTTACTAGACAAGCCAACTTTTGCCATTGAAAGAGAACTTGGGGAATTGATCTTTATAATGGCAATATCAAGATCCACATAAGCATCGACGACTTGGCCTGCAATAGTTTTCTCCCCATCTAGGAAACAAACGTCAACCTGCGATATTCTTTCTATAAGCCAAGAGCCAAGGACCATCCATGCATATATCCGTGAGTTTTGTCAAGAAACACGAAGTGTCCACAATTCTTGGTACTTAACCAAGTGCAATACGGCTTTATTTAAGCCTTAGAAACAAACAGTCACCCTCCATCTAATAGTTTAAGCTTCTCGTTTTTGGACTGTCTAGCACAAATATTGTTTTTTTCTTTCAGCACAATTACATTTAAGAACAAAGCAGAATATAACGCAAGTCCCAGAAAGGGCCTTGAGAAATATTACAGGTAAAAGAAAGTGAGAATAATGGCCCTTCAGAGTTACATTCTCATCCACAATGGGTGGAGGAAGCAATATATGCATGCAAAGTTCCACCGATCATGCTGATACTGGTGGAGCAATGTTTTTATGCCTTCCTGTCACATACTTATGTGCAGATAACCAGAATGACAATATATTGAGCAAGGTTGAAGGCTAACTAATCTGACAAAGTGGTATTCCTTCCCATTCTTAACTATATGTGAAATTTACATGTCAATGTGAAGTTCGAGATAATAAAATTAGTTCCAAGATCATGTGGTGGAGAAGAAAACAGAGTAAGTAACTTGAACTAGAGCCACTAAATTTGGACAGCAAAGTCCATCCTCAACACAAACCTTCCCATCAGCCGAATATATCACGTCCTCTTTGTCTAAGACAACATGAGCACATGTTAAAATGTAGCCATCCTTATGAATAACAGTTCCAGAACCTATCTCCCCCTCTACCTCTGATCAGCAAGATAAGGAGAGACTTTTCAGATTAGCTCAAAAAAACAACTAACAGAAGATTTTCGGCTACGACAACTAAAAAAATGAAGGTCATATGGCATACTTCGTCCTCGATTTGCAGCATATAGATTAGCGACTGCAGGAGCAATCCTAGCTGCAGCATCGGCAATTGTATATCTGCCAAAATATCCCTTATTTGGTTTTGCATTTTCTTCAGATTCAGCGAAAGCTGCCTTATTTGTACCAAAACACCTAATCAAACTAGTTTGAAGAGACTTGGAGGGAAGTACTTCCTCTGCAGGTTGCAAAAATAAAAATGAACAATGGATGACAAAGGAAAAGAGCGGTGTTAAACATTGCTTCCATAAAATTCAAAAGGAGACAAACCGTGTCGACGCTGATTTAAGGAAAAAAAGACGGGGAGAGCTGGCGTGAATTCTTTGTGCAATTGGGCTGGAGTCGAGATTGATAGCATTGAATCTGGCATTCAAACCAAACCAGGTAGTTCATTACAAAGGCTCTCAACTGCAACTACACAATAACTTTAAATTGACTAGGGGATCTGCTACCCACTCCAAAATCCTTAGTACGAACCCAACGTATGTGAGACAATACATTTTGACCTTTACATCTAATCGGTCTCTCATGAGATTCCCCTAGCCCTAGGATCTGGAATTTTCAAACCTACATTTACCGGATGCACGCAATAACATTAACATCTCTGCTTAAAAGGAGTGGGGGCCGCATGGGTTCTTCCGAGTACAGCCTACAAGAACTCTAAAGTGCACCATAGCCGACAAATGCTTGAGCTTCTACTTAATGCAAAGATATGCAAAAAGATGCCCTAAACCGCAAAAATTCAGAACTTAAACTAAAAATGTGCACGACATATACTTCGTTTTTCTAGGCAAACAGACCAAATTGCATCATATTAAGCATAGATGCACCTTCAACCAAAACAAAAAAAGCATAGATGCACCAACATATAACAGTAGTAGTTGCATGAAATAGACCAAGGTACTTACTGTTAGCATTTGCATGAAACAGACCAGAACCAGCAACGGCCATTCCCGCCATCTATAGCATCAAAATTTACGCTGGGGAAAAAGAAACGGAACGAAAAGTTTCTCTGCTAATGATACTTGAAATCCAAAATTGCTCTGGGCTTCCCCCCAGCAGCAAAAATTTTTGCAGGTACGCATGGGAACAGAGCAATGTACTGATAGGAGGAGCAGAAGCAAAATTACCTGTAGGAAGCGCCTGAGCAGAGATCAAGTGATACCCAGATTCAGTTGATGTCTCCATCGAATGATTTCACACCTAAATACAACTTCTGATCCTGCAACAGCCAAAAAAAAAACAACCTTAAGTTGTTGACTACGAAGTCAAAGTCTTTGTTTAAATGCAATTTATTTGTAGGGGTTTTCGTTTAGGAACAAAGAAAACGACTCCCAGGTTTCGTTTGCGAATGAATTTCACGTTCCCAAATGAATCAAATTGCATGGCCGCGATCCAATTGTCCTGAAAAAATCAACACTCGGTGATTAATTAGTGACAGAGCTACGTACAATAACTTGCAACGTTTGGGACTGTTGGATTTTCATGTAAAACTACAAAGAGATTGTTTCCGTGAAGTGTGATTCACCATTTCTTAGGAAAGAAGTAAAATCTATGTAGCGATGAGACGATACATACTGGTTAAACAGTGACAGAGCGAGCTCGTGCACGTTATATTCCTTCCCTAGCAACCACAAGAAGCACATGTGACTGTCAGGAAGCAGATAACTAGTTCTGAGCAAGACTGCTGATCACTTCTTTTCTCAGAATATAGGAAGACTAAGTGGATGGGGTGCCTTTGAGAGTATGTTTCGCTTTATAGTGTTTCCTACAAAGTGCTAATCTTTTAAATATATTCAAGTGTAATTACACCATGAAGACAAACGAGAGAGAGAGAGAGAGAGAGTACTATGATACCACTACATCAGATGCAACTTCTTGTTGTTGCCTTGATGAGTCGCCACTAAAAAAAAAAGAAAAAGAAAGGATCATACTAGATTAGTTGCTTTGAAATATAATAGTTGTTACCAAGTCTTCATCTGTTCCTCAAAATATGTTAGTTCTTTCTCTGTCACGTGCTTAAAGAGAGACTCAAGATCGGACAGGATCCAAAGCAAAGGGTCAAAGACTCAAACCACACTCCAAAATGCTAAAATCGTGCCATTGAAGCTTCAATGCCAGTGCCAGCTTGCCTTCTATCGACTTTCAGAGCCGACTAATGAACATGAGTTTAATATTTCAATCGGCAGGTTCAATTGAGGAAAAAAACAAAAACAACTGCAGATTCACTCATCTTCTTCCTCGATCTCCGCCACGCGAACCATCTTCATCGCCGCTTAATCTAGTGTCTTCACTTCCTCGCGGTCTGTCATTGCCATTGGTAGGGAAGCAGGCGTGTGCTGCAATGGAGTTGGTGTCTGGACTTTGGAGTGTTGGACAAGGCATATAATAAAACTGAAAATGGGTGAAAGAAAATGTAAAAAAAATTAGTGGAATTCTTTCTTTTTTCATGGACTGGGTAATGGTTATAAAGTAAATGAAATGTTGAGCAGAAGATTCAGTTTCAACTCGAGTTCGAAGCAACAGTTGATATGTCAGCTCAGGTTTTTCACGAAATATAATCTCTATTTAATATTGAAATTCCACGTCAGCATTTCATAGATGCTGATTTTGGTTATGATAATCACATGATAATATGTAATGAACGATAATATCATATCCTAGTCATATGGAGGAAAATGAATTAAAAGTGGCGTGCTAAAACCTCCCTGAAACATACGAGGTAGAAATGGCGGGACATGCAAACTCGCCTTCCCTACAAAGTTAGGATTTAAGATTTAGGAAATGACTCGATTTCCGAGTATTGCGGTTAAGTTAGGATCTTCTTTTCCTTGATGCTATCTCGAGTGAATTTAGTCTCATTTTGCAAGGCCAATGTATAAAGCGAGTTTTCGAATCAACTTAGGTTTCAAGTTGACGTTATCAGAATGTGGTTCAAGCATTACACCAGCCAAAAATGTTCGAAGTAGCTGTACGAGATCCTTGTCGAGCGAATGTCAGTTCCGTTTTCAGTACATAGTAGCTGAGGCTTGAATTGTAAAGTTCCAACACATTGACATGGTACTGAATCACTTGCAAACAAAATAATTACATTTTATTCTACTTGCGAGATTGAGGTTCTTTGATGACATGATACATGCCACATTATTGTCCTCTCATGAAATCAAGGGTCCAAGGTAACAGATCACTTGGACTATTATCGTACTGCAAATAACTATGGTTTGATCAAAGTTGGGGCCTTGGATTTCCTACACATCTAAGCGACAACTTTCTCCTCGAAAGTTATGGCCAGAGGAACCAGCGCATCCCTGGCTCTCTTCACAATTACCTTGACAGGTGCCCCAGATCTCTCCCCCATAACATCCATCATCTGCAACAAATTGGTGAATCAAGCGCTTTAGTTCTCGTTTTCAATGACAACAACTAACCAAATAAGTCAGACAGCTGAAGTTGAGCTGCCATTGCAAACTGTAGACATTTTAGTTTATAGTTAACGGCTTTATTGTTTGCTCATTCTTCATCCATCGATAATCTGTAATTTATCTTTGTTTCTTTCATTATATACCATCCAAGATTCCTCATCTTGAAACTACTGTTGATCACAGTTCATGTAGAGAGTGACAAGCCTTTGAAGCCTTTCTCATTTCCCATCAAGGATAGGCTGACATAAATTAAAACGAGTGCAATTCATTCCAACGAATGCGTTGTACACTTCTTGAGATCATTGATAAAGATTCTAGTGTGGCATTTATTATTTGCTGAATGCGCCAAGTAAACAACTTCGGAATCAAAATTGATGCGTGTTAGATCAAGAAAAATTTTACCTCTTTGATGTTTCGAACTGGGTTTCCATTAAATTCCACAACAACATCACCGGTTTGAATGCCAGCACGATCAGCAGGGGATCCTTTTATTACCTGACGAAGATAAGAATATATAAGGTACAGGCTATGTTGACAAATAAGAAAAGCATGCATCATCTAAAAAGGCTAGCTTGAACAGCATTACGAGAATTTAATGACATTAGATTACGGATTTCCATGAGTACACAACATACAAGTTCATTCTCAAAAAGAAGTGTGGATCGACACTTTACTAGTCCAATAATACTTAAAAAGCATGCAGCATAAGTTGTCCCCTGAAGAGAGAGCTTTCTTTAGGGTACTTTCCCAAAGAAATGGCAGCACCAGCGTGGCTTCAACGTTGCATATACAGTACGATTCTTATCATAGCACAGTCGACAAGTGATGTTGGTTTATCTGATGGAACATTTTCTTCAGACGAGGTTTTTCCATGAATAATTTCAAATAGCATGTTTCACGAAAAAATAGAGAGGACAAAAGAGAAGCCAGATATCGAGTTAAACAGACAAAAGAGGGACCTTAGCCATATATAAAAGGGAAGGGAAGGAGAGAGGGACCTTACACAGAATTCGAGCGCTCATCTTACGAACTAATGACATTTCTAGATTTGCCAAAGGAGAAATAAAAAAAAGACGTACCTTTTGCACAAAGACACCATCCATAGCGTTAGGAAATGTGTGGTAACTTTGTTTAAGTGCTTCGAAGTTGTTCTCAGTGATGTTCCGCATAACCCATCCGAAATCAGGTCGTACAAGCCTCCTGCCACAAGTTACTATCTGTTACACAGGTAGAGATAATATGCTCAAAATATCACAAATTCTTTTGTTCACTCACCAAGAACATACTCAAATATTTCATGTTAGGAAATAATTTGGAGATCCAATACTGGAGAAGACTTTGACATGACCATTTTAGTTACTGATCAATGATCAGAAAAGAACTGTTTAAGTTTAAACTACAGAGGTCCTTGAACTATTTCTTTTCCACCCAATGCCTGGAGTTATCGAAAAGAAATGCAATAGAAAGGATCCGATTGCTCAAGAACAACATGCACATCAGAATAGAATGAAACATTTGCTTTAAAATGAATCACCTCTTTTATTTATAAAAGAGGATAGGAGACAATTGATTCTTATACCAATAGAAAAGTTCATAACAATAGTTTACATATCAGGCAGGTCTGAGGCCCAAAAATAGAACGTACTGACAATTCTGGAAGGGCTTTATGATAGCTGAAACAAAATCAACCGGTACAGCAAAGCTCATTCCAGATGCTTTGTCCGGCTTCATAGTCTCGACATTGACACCAACTACTTCTCCATCAACATTGCAAAGAGGACCCCCAGAGTTTCCCTTCACAAACAACGAAAAGACGGCAACTTGTTGTCAAGTTAAGGAGCATACCAGAGTTATGCCAAAAGAGCTAGCTTAAGTTGGACAGAGAAGTGCATGCACGTGAATTTACCACTAATGCACTCACTGACTTGTATTTACTTAGGCTGTATAATGTAGGGTCTACAATTCTGCATCATAAACATCTATGTGATGATAGGTGGTGGCCAACATTTCACAGATAGGTGGCACGCGAATGACGAGGTACACAATCCCCCTTTTTCCATATCTCACGTTTCTAGAGTCTCAAGTAGCATCGCACATCTCCGTTAGCTAGACTTACTTTCCCCATATAACTAATTGGCATTGTAATTCCCACGTTAACGTAACACATATCTAGGAGTTTGACCAGAACTGGTGTCCTGATATAGCAGCTAATGCACAGAGACTCGTCTAATATTATTAACGTTGAATATGTGAATGCAACAGTAAAAGGAAACACAAACCAATCACAGAGAGGCAGGCAAACACATGCAATGTTCCATCTTACTGGATTGATTGCACAATCTGTTTGTAGATACTCCATCATTCCTCCAAGTCT
Organism: Metrosideros polymorpha var. glaberrima; assembly: GCA_001662345.2. Lineage (NCBI taxonomy): Eukaryota > Viridiplantae > Streptophyta > Magnoliopsida > Myrtales > Myrtaceae > Metrosideros > Metrosideros polymorpha. The sequence goes on from BCNH02000008.1 coordinate 36,215,569, forward strand.
CAACTCATTGCTCGTGCGATGAACACAGCTATATTAAGCAAAAGAAGAGGGAAGGAACTGTCACTTTAAGTGGTAATTATACATCCACATTTTTGTGCTAATATAATCAACTAAGGAAAACAAAGACTTGGACAAAAATTCATTGCTTGGTCAAATTGTAAGTACGAGTTGAATGACCTGATAATCCCGAGCGTAACAGTGTGTTGAAGGGAAAGTGGACTGCCCATGGCTATTGCCCAGTCTCCGGGACGAAGCTTAGTAGACGAGCCAACTTTTGCCGTTGAAAGGGGAGAACTTGGGGAATTAATCTTTATAATGGCAATATCAAGATCCACATAAGCATCAACGACTTCGCCTGCTATAGTTTTCTCCACGTCTAGGAAACAAACATCAACCTGCGATATTCTTTCTATAAGCCACAAGCCGAGGACCATCCATGCTTAAATCCGTGAGTTTTGTTAATTAAAAGTGAATTGTCCACAACTCTTGGTACTCAACCAAGTGCAATACGGCTTTGTTTGAGCCTTATAAACAAGTAGTCACCATCCATCTAATAGCTTAAGCTTCTTGTTTTTGGACTTTCTAGAGCAACTATTTTTTTTATCTTTCAGCACAATTACATTTAAGAACAAAGCAGAATATAACCCTAGTTCCAGAAAGGGCCATGAGAGATAGTACTGGTAAAAGAAAATGAAAATAGGGGCCCTTCAGAGTTACATTCTCATCCACATTGGCTGGAGGAAGCAATATATGCATGCAAAGCTCCACCAATCATGCTGATACTGGTGGAATAATTTTTATGCCCTCCTGTTACATACTTATGTGCAGAGTACTAGAATGACAATATATTGAGCAAAGTTGAAGGCTAACTAATCTGACAAAGTGGTATTCTTTCCCATTCTTACCTATACGTGAAATTTACATGTCTACGTGAAGTTCAAGATAATATCATTAGTTCGAAGATCATGTGGTAGAGAAGAAAACAGAGTAAGAAACTTGAACTAAAGCCACTAAATTTGGACAGCAAAGTCCGTCCTCAACACTAACCTTCCCATCAGCCGAATATATCACGTCCTTTGTGTCAAAGACAACATGAGCACATGTTAAAATGTAGCCATCCTTATGAATAACAGTTCCAGAACCTATCTTCCCCTTTACCTCTGATCAGCAAGATAAGGAGAGACTTTTCAGATTAGCTCAAAAAAAAAACAAGTAACAGAAGACTTTCGGCTACAACAATTCAATAGGAGAAGGATCACATGGCATACTTCGCCCTCCATTTAAAGCGGATAGCTTAGCGACTGCAGGAGCAACCCTAGCAGCAGCATCGGCAATTGTATCTCTGCCAAATTCTTCAGTTTCAGCAAAAGCTGCCTTATTTATACCAAAACACCTAATCAAACTAGTTTGAAGAGACTTCGAGGGAATTACTTCTTCTGCAGGTTCCAAAAATAAAAAATGAACAATGGATGACAAAGGAAAAGAGTGGTGTTAAATATTGCTTCCAATAAAATTCAAAAGGAGACAAACTGTGTCGCCGCTGATTTAAGGAAATAAAGGCTGGGAGAGCTGGCATGAATTCTTTGTGCAATTGGGCTGGAATTGAGATTGATAGCCTTGAATCTGGCATTCAAACCAACCCAGGTAGTTCATTACAGAGGCTCTCAACTGCAACTACACAATAACTTTAAATTGACTAGGGGATCTGCTACCCACTCCAAAATCCTTAGTACGAACCCAATGTATGTGAGACAATACATTTCTACCTTTACATCTAATCGGTTTCCCGTGAGATTCCCCTAGCCCTAGGATCTGGAATTTTCAAACCCACATTTACCGGATGCGCTCAATAACATTAACATCTCTGCTTAAAAGGAGTGGGGGCCGCCTGGGTTCTTCCGGGTATGGCCTACAAGCACTCTAAAGTGCACCATAGCCGACAAATTCTTGAGCTTCTACTTAATGCAAAGATATGCAAAAAGAGCCCTAAACCGCCAAAATTTGAAATTTAAATTAAAAATGTGCACGACATATACTTCGTGTTTCCAGGAAAACAGACCAAATTGCATCATATTAAGTTCAGATGCACCAACATGTAACAGAAGCATTTGCATGAAATAGACCAAGGTACTTACTGTTAGCATTTGCATGAAACAGACCAGCAACAGCAACAGCCATTCCCGCCATCTGCAGCATCATAATTTACGCTGGCGAAAAAGAAGAAGAACAAAAAATTTTCTTTGCTAATGATACTTGAAATCCGCAATTGCTCTGGGCTTCCCCCCAGCAGTAAAAATTTTTGCAGGCACGCATGGGAACAAAGCAATGTGCTGATAGGAGGAGCAGAAGCAAAATTACCTGTAGGAAGCTCCTGAGCAGAGATCAAGTGATACCCAGATTCAGTTGATGTCTCCATCGAGTGATTTCACACCTAAATAATACTTCTGATCCGGCAAAAAAACAACCTTAAGTTGTTGACTACAAAGTCAAAGTCCTCGATTAAATGCTATTTATTTGTAGAGGTTTTCATTTAGAAATAAAGAAAATGACTCCCAAGTTTCGTTTGCGAATGAATTTCATGCTCCTGGATGAATCAAATTGCACGGCCGCAACCCAATTGTCCTTAAAAAATCAACACTTGGTGGTTAAGGAGTGACAGAGCAACGTACAATGTCTTGCAACGTTTGGGACACTTGGATTTTCATGCAAAACTACAAAGAGATTGTTTCCATGAAGTGTGATTCACCATTTCTTAGGAAAGAAGGAGCATCTATGTAGCAATGAGACAGTACATACTGGTTAAACAGTAACAGAGCGAGCTCGTGCACGTTATATTCCTTCCCTAGCAACTACAAGAAGCTCATGTGATTGTCAGGAAGCAGATAACCAGTTCTGAGCCAGACAGCTGATCAATTCTTTTCTCAGAATATAGGAAGACAAAGTGGATGAGGTCCCTTTTGAGAGTATGTTTCGCTTTTTAGTGTTTCCTACAAAGTTCTAATCTTCTAAATATATTTGAGTGTAATAAACCATGAAGACAAACCAGAGAGAAAGAGAGAGGGTACTATGATACACTACACCAGATGCAATTTTTGAGAGTATGTTTCGCTTTTTAGTGTTTCCTACAAAGTTCTAATCTTCTAAATATATTTAAGTGTAATAAACCATGAAGACAAACCAGAGAGAAAGAGAGAGGGTACTATGATACACTACACCAGATGCAATTTCTTGTTTTTTTTTTTTTTGGTCGGAGCAATTTCTTGTTGTTTGACAACGTTGTTTTTGTCTATTTTTGTTTTTCTGATTAGTTGCTTTGAAATATAATAGTTGTTACCAAGTCGTTATCTATTCCTCAAAATATAGTAGTTCTTTCTCTGTCACGTGCTTCAAGCAAGATTCAAGATCGGACAGGATCCATTAGCAAAGGGTCAAAGACTCAAACCGCACTCCAAAATGCTAAAGTCGTGCCATTGAAGCTTCAATCGTTCTGACAACAACAAAAAAAAAGCTTCAATGGCCATGCCAGCTTGCCTTCTATTGACTTTCCAAGTCAGATTAATGAACATGAGTTTAATATTTCAATCGGCAGGTTCGATTGAGGAAAGAAACAAAAAGAACTGCAGATTCACTCATCTTCTTCCTTGATCTCCAGCAAGCGAACCGCCATAGAACCGTCTTCGTCGCCGCTTAGTCTAGTGTCCAATCTTCCTTACATCCTGTCGCTGCCATTGGTAGGTAAGCAGGCGTGTGCCGCAATGGATTCTGGACTTTCGAGTGTTGGACAATACATTTTATAAAACTGCAAATGGGTGAAAGAAAATATAGAAAATGAGTGAAATGCTTTCTTTTTTCATGGACTGGATAATGGTTATAAAGTGAGTGAAATGTTGAGCAAAAGATTCAGTTCCAGGTCGAGTTCGAAGCAACAGTTGATATGCCCGCTCAGGTTTTTCACGAACTATAATCTCTATTTAATATTGAAGTTCCATGTCAACATTTCCTATATGCCGATTTTGGTTATGATAATCGCATGACAATATGTAAGGAAGGAAATCATAACCAAGTCATATGAAGGGAAATGCATTAGTAGTGACATGCTAAAACCTCCTTAAAACACACGAGGTAAAAATGGCGGGTAAGTATTCTGACAAAGTGGTAATCTTTCGCATCCTTTCCTTAACTATACGCAAGTTCCAGATAATATCACTTCCAAGATGATGTGGTAAAGAAGAAAAAAAAGTGAGAAACATGAACATCGGCCACTAAATTAGGACAGCAAAGTACATCCCCGGACACCAACCTTCCCATCAGCCGAATATACCGTGTTTGTTGTGTCGAAGACAACATGAGCACATGTTAAAATGTAGCCATCCTCATGAATAACAGTTCCAGAACCTATCTCCCCATCTAGCACCGATCAGCAAGATAAGGAGAGTTTTCAGATTAGCGCAAAAAAAAAAAAAAGTAACAGAAGACTTTTGGCCAGGAGGAAGAAAGATCACATGGCATACCTTGCCCTTGTTGAGCATATATATTAAGACCTGTTTGGTAACGATTCTGATTCAAAAAAATGATTCTGTTCAGAAGTGATTCTTTTTTATTCTGATTCCTGGATGAGTTTCAAAGAATCAGAAACGCATTTGGTAACTGCACAACATTTTTGTTCCTAGAATAGAAACGCGTTTGGTAACTACATATAGTTTTTGTTCCCGAAAACAATTTATCTTCCAAATTTTTTCATTAAAGTCAAATAATTACATCTTATAACTATAAAGTACCTATACCATCATACATATACAATCACAAAGAAAAATGATTTTTTGCAACATATTAAATAAAGAAGTGATGAAAAATATACATATGTACATTTATCTTAGAGAAACGAATGGTTATTGTTGATGATGAAAAATATAAGGGAAAAGATACATGATGAAAAATCAGGTGAGATTGTGTGTGTGGGGGTGGGTGTGGGAAGGAGAGAGAGAAAAAGAGAAGAAAGATGTGACTCTTGGCAACTGCGTGGCAAAAAAAGAGCAGAATGTGCGTGTTGGTGGATTGTGAGGCAACTATGGAAACGAGAAACGCTCTTACATGGTGGTGCCTTTACCTTTACTAATTTTAGTCCCCTCCTCACAAAAAGTACCAACAACAACAGAAAAAAAGATTTAATTAGCTTCAAGCGTTTCAAATCTCCTCGCAAAAAAAGTAACCACATTCACATTCACTTTCTTCTTCATCATTCCTTGCTACACCAATATTACCCAAAAAAAAAAAGGAAAAAGAAAAGAAAGAGAGAGAAGTTATTTAAAGGTAGTGTGTTAGCTATATATATGTATATCTCCTCATGCGAAAGAAGAGAAGCAAAAAGAAAT
>BCNH02000008.1:36221144-36243736 GCA_001662345.2 Metrosideros polymorpha var. glaberrima
GTCTAGATTTTTTTGACAAATTTTCCTTTTGTTTTTCAAAAGTGATTCTTGAACAAAAAAATCATCCTTTTTATGATTCTTATTTAGGCTTCAAAACTGATTCTGAGAACACTTTTTGGAATCAGAATCATTTTTCCGAGTTAAAATCATTTTTTTTACCAAACGAGATTCTGCTCCGAGGAGCAGAATCAAAGAATCAGAATCGTTACTAAGCAGGTCCTTAGCAAATGGAGGAGCAATCCTAGCAGCAGCATCGGCAATTGTATCTCTGCTAAAATATCTGTTATTTGGTTTTGTATTTTCTTCAGATTTAGCAAAAGCTGCCTTATTGGTATCAAAGCATCTAATCAAACTAGTTTGAAGAGACTTGGAGGGAAGTACTTCTGCAGGTGGCAAAAACAGAAAATGAACAAACGATGACAAAAGGAAAAGAGTGGTTGCGTCTGATAAAATTCAAAGGAGACAAACCGTGTCGCTGCTGATTCAAGGAAATAAATGCCGGGAGAGCTGGTGTGACTTCTTTATGCAATTGGGCAGGAATCGAGACTGGCCTTGATTCTGGCATTCAAACAAACAAGGTAGTTTATTAGGAAGGCTGTCAACTACAACTACAAAAGAACATTAAATTGACTAGGGGATCTGCTACCCCCTCCAAGATCCTTAATATGAATCCAACCTATAATAGCTTTAAGGTATCGATCTATACGTACAAGAAGTGGGGGACCCCCACTCAAATTTTCTATAAAAAAAAATAACTTTTACCCCCTTCAATTTCTCAAAAAAAGAAGAAAATCACAAGTCAATAGTAAATATATAGACTCAGCTTGGCCCCATAAATAGACAAAGCTGAACAAACAGTTCTAGTATGTAGTTGTCATAGGCAAAATTTCTAGATCATCCCTGTATAAAATACTCCTGTTTGACTAAATCTTGTCCCCATTAAGAAAATTTTTTTAGATCCATCCCTGTTTAAAAAGAATTTCCGTTTTGCCCCCGACAGTAAAGACGACCCCTCTCTACATAACAGACTCGTAAAAGTTTTAGTTGGAAAAACTACGTCTTCAACCAAAAAGACAAACGAGCAAGAAAAGCTAACGTGCGCATCCGGGGAATCGAACCCCGGTCAGTACCGTGGGAGGGTACTATGATACCACTACACCAGATGCGCCTAGTTGTTGTTTGACAACATACTTAATATTTATATTCAAAATTAATGTTGCACCAGGGCATCGCATAGTACGTGCCTCTATGATGATCATATTGGATCGGTGGTCAGTAAACAAGAAAAGGATCATTTTAGATTAGTTGCTTTCAACTATATATACGGATCACGGGTCGTCGTAAAGGACGCAAGAACCTGTGGTGTGTTTCATACGGCATGTCTTCCCATTTGTACCGCCAATTATATGTTTTGACCCCAGTTGAAGTTAGGCCGATCGCAAAGCCATCCAATCGTGACGCGAAATTGGGAGAGCGATCAAATGAAGAGGCCAGGGACAGTGTTTTTCTTTTTCTTGACTAAAAACCCCTGGGAATCACAACGAAACGACTGCTAACAACGAGTTTTGAGCAACAATGGAGACCTATTTCTGTATTTGGGAGTTGAAGGTGAAGAAGCGGAATTGGATCCTACAGTTTACTTTTCGAAGTTTTCTTAGGAGGCGACTATATACTTCAACAAAATATGGGATCTGTCATGCGCTCTTGGATGACAGGATTCCATATTTGGCAACACGTTAAGACTCAAGAACGCGATCATGCATCGACATGAAATGCATTTTACCGCAACAAACCAGCAGAAAAATGACCAATGAGGCATGACTCCCGGCATCCACCACATTTACGGTGCATCGCGTAATCATCTGCGATGAATGTAGTGTTCAGATATAGAACAATCTATTTGAAGCTGAAGTATATGGATTCAAAAGTCGTTCTGCGAGAAAGTATGCTTTTCAATGATATAATGTAAGTGTTGACAAAAAGAAAAGATATAACGTAAGTCAATGCCTAATTCTGTACTTACAGATAAAACCAGTCACTTGGACAAATTCCTACCCAGACAATCGCCTCACCTTGATTTCAGTTTTAATAATTTAGCTAGCCTTCCTCGAACGGTTTTCTGACTTGCCTTAAAACCTTTTGATTTCCCTTCTCTTGGCCTCCTGTTTAATCGCCTCCTCTCCAAGCGCTGGCGACGTATCTCAGGATCAGCCCAGCCCTTTCCCCATTCAGAGAAAGTGGAAAATGATTTCCGTTTTCTCCCCGAGAGAAGCATGTCGGCTTCAGGAAATATGTACAAGCTTTCCTCTCTTTGTGATTCCACAAAATCATGTCCTCGTCCCGTTAGCTCAGGATATTTTATCTGAACATGAGTCTGCAAAAAGGAAGTCGTGAATACTAAGGAGCCCATGATGATGCAGATCTGTACCTCCAATTGATTGTGCATTCTGAATGTGTGCAAATCCAATGCAACTAGACAACCATGCGAGTGTTTCCTCAGATAAAACTGAAAGCTTCCAACTGATGCTATATGTACCGAGAGATTATGCAGATCCATCGCTAACAATGATGTCCTTGATATCCGTGTTATCCAGTTATCAGATGATGGCAAGACAGAATTTACTCCTTTCTGTATATTTTCCAACAAAATGACTAGTTTAATTCATTACAAGAGTACATACCTTCTCATCACCCTCTTGGATGTATCCTGTACTTTCCATAACTCGAGCAAGACCTTGCCACCATAACATGTCAGTTGCCATGTATTTAGGAGACTGCAGAGGGGAACATCAGTACATCAGGTAACGGCTGGCATTGTACAAAGAAAATATATGGATATATGCAACACATATCAGAGAAAAGCAAGTTACTCATCATCGAACATGTGTGCACACTGTTCTTTTTTGCCATTTCAAGTGCCACATTTTAGCACTGGCAGGAGCAAGCTAACAAAAAGAACCAGACAAGCAGCGAAGCATTCGTCCACCATATCTGAGAATATGTGATCTCCCTTTCGATACCAGAAGAGGAGAAAGGAGAATGAACAGATGAACTGCCAGGAAGAAGATGCTATATTTGAACTGCCCCTCCCTCAAGGAGGCAACTGCTTGTAGTTGGGTGTGTGTGTGTGTGTGAAAGAGAGAGAGAGAGAGAGGGTACCTGCTCCCTGATTTTACTGACCAAGAGCCTGAGATATAGCTTCTCAACATTCTGTCTTTGTTTGATGTCACGACATGTTATATCATCATCATATGAGTCGGAGGTGTATCTGCTGTTTCCCCGAGACAAAGCATATTGTTTCTGCATTGCAGGGATTTAGACATTACCTATCACCATCTGTCACTGTACAATACATCCCTTGATAATTTGCATATAAAGCCAACTAAAAACAAGGAAGATTCTTAGCAGCAACCACACGTACTAATGCCAATTCCATCTATAATGCACAACTTCACTCAATCAGGAGAAGAAAGGGTCCTGCTGCTTAATATACCTCTTGCTCTTCCTTTATCATTGCGTGATGGTCTCAGAATACCAAATAAGATTATCTTTTAACCTTTCATCTTTCCTCCAAACGAGTTGAAAATGCTCATTCTCTAAACAATCTAAAACATATCTTTCAAGTTCTAAATGACAGAAAGAACCTTCTATCCTCCACTATGATGTTCGTGGAACATCTCCTACAATGAGAAGAGATACTATGATGCTGTTACAGTCTATCTACAATGAGAAGAAATAATCTGGCGCTGTTATTGTTATATCTCCAACAAAAGTATAGGACTGGAGACCTTGAACACAAAATATTGTGAAGATTAACCAGATATGAACTACTAATATCTCACAGTTCTACGAGCTAACCTTGTGAGCAACAAGAACCTGCATGAAAACATCAGCTTCTTCCCTGACATTCAGCTTCTCAGGAGGTCCCTTAATACACACATCGCACCTACAATGATAGATACTCCATAATCTTGAAAATTAATCACTTGATATCATAGAAGGGGGCTCAGAAAATTAAGTATCTTCTCTAAATCCTACTTTTTCTCGACTTCTCTAAATCCTACGTGACATACCATAATGAGCAAAGGCAGGATTTCATGAAATGGAATGGTAAATCAGATATTTATCTAGCAATCTGGCTAAAGAGCTAAAACTACCATCGACTTAATTTTCAGCATGATGTAGCTGCTTAATAGACCATAATTCATGAGAGCATATTCTACAAATAAAAGAGAAAAGGATAAGCAATGTACACGTAGCACTTCTCGTAACTGAAGTGCTCCCCAAAGTACTCAACGAGTGATCTAGCTCGACAGTTTGCAGTGTTCATTCCATATCTGCAGCAGAAAAAAAAAGGCTGGCAATAAAATATTAAGACATGTCCAACTAATGGAATGAAAGAGATTAAGTAAACATACCTGTAACAATCAGACAGCATTTTGTATGCTAGTTTCAACTGATTTTCACTTCTTTGACTAGGCAACAGAGTTGGTGTCCTTGCTAAATTAGCAAGGAGTACTGATTGGGGAGGAGAGAAGACATGTTTGTAAGGATATATGCAATACAAATTGTAGCTTACAAAATACAGAACAAAAAATTGATAAAGACACAGCAGAATGCATCATTGCTACCAGGATCACTCAACAAAAGGAGTACAAAGTTATCCTAAGTCTAATAAATAATGTGAAAAAGAGCTAAAACAATTCAGCCAGGTGAGCTAAAATTTTCCATCCAGAGAGCTGATAAACAAGAAATGAAGGATAAATAATAATATAAAGTGGAAATCTATTTTTTGCAAATACAGTTCTATGCTCTTCTGAGGTTTAAAGTAGCATAGAACTCTCTCCATCCCCGCCCACCTGGGGTTCCCTTAAAAGTAGAGAATTCAGTAGTACTTTCTATGGATATACAACACTAATGGCAATTGCCTCAAACCACAATGAACAGTTTTAAAGAACTTACTGCAATCTGCTAATTTTCCGTCTCTTCCAGCACGCCCTGCTTCTTGATAGTATGCTTCTATACTCTGCAAGTGAATTCAACCCGGAATCTCAAACTCATATGTAAGAAGTGCCACTTAAGCATTCTTAGCAAGGAAAAAGAAGGATGGCCAAGAAAAAGAAAAAAAAAAAAAGGAACAGGATAAAAGGAAAATCAGCGCAATATAAAAGACATTGAGATACTGGCCTGTGGCCAACCATAGTGGATGATTCTTCTGACATTTAACTTGTCAATCCCCATTCCAAAAGCCATAGTTGCAACAACAACCTGGGTGTCAGGTAATAAAGCAGGTCTCAAATAGCAGTATTATGAAGGAGACGCTCAATGAATTATTTCTATTGCATGCTGTGATATGGAGGAGATACTTCACAAAGGATCAAATGCAGATCATGCCACTTAACACTTTTTATCTTATGCACTATATTTGCAGAGGACAATAATCCTATATAGAATTATGCTTACCTCTAAGTTGTCTTCATGAAAGTCCTTGTGGACTTGCCTAAGATATGATTTTGGCAACTGTAAAGAAATAAACAATACATCAGCTACAAAGGATTAATTATTTGAATTGTAAGTAAAATGTCAAGATTTTAAACAGAGTTAAAGGATATCTGATATCTGTCTAACTTGTAATTTCTACCATTTATGGTGTGCATGACATCACATTCATACCAGGACAACATTCATTAAGCGCTTGAACTGCTCACGTGTTTTCTCTACTTCTGCAGATACAAGTCATATATCCTACTCTAGCAGCATCGCAGAAATCAAGATGTGTAATCTCTGGAGATATTTATCCATGTGATTCAAATCTTTTGGTGAACAAGTGAAGAAACAATCTAGTGAAAAACCCAGTAATAAATATAAAAGAGATGTGGAGGAGTTTGAAGCGAGAATAATACCACAATGAAACCATCAAATTGAGCATACATCAATTAAAAAGGGTACTTAAATTGATGAAGAATGAAACCTTGGCATTATAAGCCGCTGCTTTGATGCCAAAGTCACACAAGAATTTGGCAATTGCCAAAGTTTCTTTCCTCGTAGGGACATAAATGATAGTAGGTCCACGTTCTAATGGCTCTTGCTGAAGCTTCAGCCTTTCTTCTGGTTCCATTGGAGAATCAGACGTCTCAAAAGAACTGCATACCTCCCGGCTTAAATCAGGAGATTCTTCATTGAATTCTCCACAGGGAACTGCAAGGGACAATTTAATAGCACGTGAAATTACATGATGGATAAGTTCTAGCACACTTTTGCGACAATTTCCATTTTATGAGTAAATTTTCATGAAGTCCCTTGCTCCACATCCTACAAGCATATATAAACAGCAATGGTGGAAACATCATGCAGTAATCAGAATTCCGAAGATATGCCTCTTTAACAAAAAGTGATACCATCCCAATCATCCACACCCTGGAAGGTGTCGGTTTCATCTTCTAAGTATTCAACTGACAATTCCTTCTCCCTTGAAGAAGTGTTATCATTATTTGCCGAATTCGCTTCACCATCTTCATATCTGTCACAGTAGTTGTCTTCTGAGCACACTGATGTGTTATCGGAATCTTCAGCACAGTCGAGATGCTGTTTGTCACCAATCCTTCTTCTCATACCATATGTTTTTATCAAAACATGGAAATCCTTTTTGTAAGTCCGTGAAGAAGTTCTGCTATGCTTTACCTGTTAACAGCAGGTCCATATTAGGAGCAAATCTACCAAAAATCATCCTGGTGCATGTTTCTGTTTTCAAGCACTTATATATCCCTATGGACACATAAAACGCAATCCAATCCTTAGAGCAAAAGAAAACAGCAAACTCACAGAAAAACGTAGATTGGAGCGGTAAAATGATGTAAGAACAATCTTTGTCTCCTTTGACATGCAAAGGCACTGAACAACATCTTCTCGAACACAGTTAGTAGCAGTAGCAGTCAAAGCCATCAGTGGGATGTCAAATTTCAAGAACTTTATCTTGGAAGTGCTGAAGTTCTCTCTTAACACAGATAGTCTCCTGAAATGTGAAAAAACTTCAGTTAGGAAAGAATCCTTACCCTATATCTTTAATCAACTTAATTGTCCCCTCTATCAACCAGGATCATGAACATGCAAAGCTGAACCAATGGTCAAAGTCATGGTAAATAACTGAGCAACTGGTAAGAAAAAGAGAGAAGAAATGAATGATCAGAAGAATTGACTGTAACGAAAATTAAATTGTATAACAGAAACGAAAGATAGTAATATATCAGGTAAAATGACATATTTACCATCATGTTAATGATTAATGTATCATACATGTTTAGCAAGTCAAGCCTGAGATGGCTAATCACCTGCCAGACAAAAAGGTCATATGTACATAGAGAGAAGACGGGACTAGAAGAAAAGAGTAAACCTGTAGTCAGGCCGAAAATCATGGCCCCATTTCGAAACACAGTGGACTTCATCAATTGCAAATAATGCAATTCCTCGGCCTGCTGCAAGACTTTGTAGTGGTTTTATCAGCCTGTAGGAAGATCCATATCATTCAGTAAAAAAATGACAAAAGAGATAACGCCACTGCACATGACATGTCAAACTCCTCACCTTAAAACCGATTCTGGGCAAACATATATCAAACCATATTTTCCCTCCATCGCTTTCTTTTCCACGCTATTGTCAGGTTGCCCAGATCCAAGAAAGCAGGCAGAGACACCATGTTTTGCAAGTTTTAGACACTGGTCATGCATTAAACTTATCAATGGCGAGATCACAACAACCACCTTCCCAGTCAGTAGGGCTGGAATCTGGAAACACAGTGATTTACCTGCAAAAAAGAGATCAATTTTAAATATGGAATTCGGCACCAGGTCTGAAAGTTATTTGGTCAATCACAAGCAAACAAATATCACCAGATCCTGTTGCGGCGAGAACAAGGCAATCTTGGCGGGATAGCCAAGCAGCCAAAGCTTCTCTCTGGAAGCTTTTCAAGGATGCATGACCAAAGTGCTTCCGCAAGAGGCCATTAACTTGCTGCTCCCAGTCTGCTCCCAAATGAAGCTTCTCTGGGCAATCAACAGGAACGATTTCTGATGTGATCTTGCTGTCTCTATGCATATCAAGATGGACATTCCCCTTTCCTTCCATGACAGGTGAGACTTTTGACCCCGTATTGGGCACATCCTTTACCACATTAAATTTACTTCTTTTGGCTTGCATTTTTGTTCCAAAATGATCCAGAATGTTAGATTGCCGCATTTTCCCTGACGGTTGTGACAGGGACGAAGCACTTTTTCTAGAAGCTTTTACACATACTTTGGAACAGTCAGAACTGGTTGATGCACCCAAATTGGTTCTCCAAGGGCCATTCAGCATATAGTCAGCTGCATCATTTATTGAAGCACCAACCACCTTTACAGCCTCTACTGCTGAAGAATATTCAAATCCCATTTCAACAAGTTTTGCAATGATAGCATCACCATTGACAGCTTCACCATCCATGATATAAATTCTGAATTTTTAGGATGGACTGGAGACTACAATCAAAGAATAGAATAAAGAATGTCACATGATGGTGTAAGAATAAACAGAGTCTCATAGGATGTCATCAGTGTATCAAAGATATAGCTCCCATGTGCACATGTTGCAAAAGAATTTTACGATTGAGAAAGCCTGCTAATCCTCTAAGTCATAAAAGGGAGTCAGTTAAGTTGGGCTCACAGAAATAAGAGGTGTAAACGGATAGAACGATCATGCCTCATCAGCAACAACAAGAGAATTAATTTCAAATTGCCTGCTGAACAGTGATGGACCCAAAAGAAAGGAAAGGACAGTCATTTGATTATTGAAATTAGGTATTACATCATGGTGAGGGACTCGATCATCTCAGCTTTCTCATCGAAAATCGATGGAAATCCTCAACCAAGCAAGTCCCAATTCCACTAAAAGTTAAACAAACAAGAAAAGAATTAATGAACGGTTTATGCTGTTGGCATGTCGGGATCTGTATACCTCTCTCACGTGAAAACTTACACTGAATCGCATTAAACAGAACTGACTCGACCACACAGCAATGCTCTGATTATTCAAACCTATCCAACCAACAAATTCTTATCATCCTTCCTTCTAAGCAACAAAATCACTCTCTATAAAACATAACCCACAGAAGTCGCAAAAATGTCCAGAAATTCTTGAAAAACTACTGTCTCCTCACAATTGGGCGTTCTTCACTAATTCTTCCTCGAGAAGGAATAACGCAAAAGAGGACACCACGTTCGATCGAGCTACTCGCACCGCAATGGAATCGTTTTTTTTTTTTCCTCTTACTACGACAACCAAAACCAGGAACGTCCATCTCAACTATGAACCAGCCGACCGAACACCAGCAGATTCATCGTTATTCGCTATACAGTCATGTGAGCGACAAAGTAAGCTTGGACGATCCGTTCATTTCGCCCGGCGAGCGTATTTTGTCTCGTACCTGCAATCGAAGGAACCGAAGTGCGATCGGCAGCGGGAGAGAGAGAAGGTGTTTGTGGAAATGCGCGTGATTTGATTTGACCTTCCTCTTCGCAGTCGCGCGAAGATTGAGCTCGAGCTCCAGCCTCGTTCGAGTTTTTTTGGAGGGAGGAGGGGGATTCGCAGAGTCTGATTTGCGCTGTGATGCTGCTGCAGTGTCGTATTTGCTCTTCTGCCCAAAGGGAGGTGCGTTTTGCATGATGTTTGCGATGATGATGGACATGAAACGACGACGCGGAATGGACTCGGGAGGAGAGAGGATCAAATGCGAATTTTAGTCCCCAAACTCTTGCACCTCATGCAATTGGATCCTCCATCTTCTTTTTATGATATAATCCTAACGTCTACGAGTCCTTTTGAATTGTTCAACCAAATCCTTCCATGTACGCATTAATGTGCGCTTTGTTGATCGGCATGACGCATTAATGAACTCTTTGTTAATCTAATCGTTGAAGCTGCATGACGTGAGACGCTACATGGTATCATTTTACGGTGAAAATAAACATATAAAGTTAAGGGCTGTGTTCACTAGATGTCCTAATACTTATCATGTGCAATCGATTTTCAAAACTTACAAAAAGTGCAATAAACTCCTAAAACTTATCAAATTGATTTAATTGAGTTATTCCGTTAACTTCATTCAATTTGACAAACGAAAAATGCTGACATAACATTTTTAAATATTTTCTTTCTCTAACGTGGCCAAAACGATGTTGTTTTGATCTAAATCTAATTTTAATATAATTTTTATTTTAATTAATTAATTAAAAATAAGCTAAAAAAAGGAGGAAAATTGCAAAACCAAGCGACGAGGCTCGCCACCGCGCTAGTTGGCGATGGTGGGGGAACAGTCGTCGAGCCCGGCCAAGGGCTAATGACCCTTGCCGACCGCAGGCAAGGGCCTGTTGGTTTTGCAATTTTCCTCCTTTTTAAAAAAAATAATAAATTTTAGCTTATTTTAAATTTAATTTAAATATAAATTATATTTAAAAAATTAAATTTAGACTAAAAGAACGTTGTTTTAGCCACTTAGGAGAGATAAAATATTAAAAAATGCCATGTCTGCATTTTCCTTTAGTCAAGTTGGATGGAGTTAATGAATGAACTTGATTAAACCAATTTAACAAGTTTTAGGATTTGATTGTATTTTTTTGCAAGTTTTAAGAGTCAATTGCATTTTTGTGGCAATTTTTAGGACTTCTACTGAACATATCTCTAAAATTAAATTTCATGTGGGAGGAAACATCCTTTAATAGTGCTAATGTTCCCAAGTTTAGTTTATCTCATCCTACTTAGAAAGTGAATCGATGACATTGAGGAAGCTTTGGTGTAATAGAAAACCAGATTTCATTTCAGGAGCGTTGACATTGAGGAAGCTTTGGTGTAATAGAAAACCAGATTTCATTTCAGGAGCGTGTATTTGAACAAGTCATGAGTTCATCTACATGGTTGGAGACGAATGTAACAGATGGCATTAGGCGACGATGGATTACCACTCAACTCAAACACTCCAAGATCGTCTCTAGCCGACGCAGAGAAACACCAGTTTTTCAACATTCCAATGAAAGCAAAACTACTAGTTTTTATACATATCTAAGTGCTCGATCTCATGTTGCAAGATCCTTTAAAATGTATCATAAATAGATTGGAGAGGGCTACAGTTCAGAACTAAATAAATTCTCCAAAAAAAAAATACTTTCACCCATGAGAAAATACTCGGATTTAGCCAAAAGAGATGAGATCGAAGCGCGCATATTCCTCGGCAAATATGCATAAACCTCCAGAGTATAATATCCACAGTAAGCATTATCCAAAATGATGAGCACGATAATGACTCCGTACCATGAAGAGTTGGGGACCCGAACATCCTCACAGCAAAATAAGTAAAATACTAGGATCACACAACCTACGCATGGCCTCCCTTCCGAAATTTCAAATTGAATGCAGATTTTACAAATACGGAGCTTCGGTCTAAAGCATCACTTTCTCAGGCTAAACACGAATCACTCAGAGAGATGGGAACACCATGCTCCATCTTACTACCTTGCAGCAGCTCGTGCACTCATTGATGAATGGTAGTTTGTGCTTCTTTGCTTCCTGTAAGAAGTATAGACATCGTCATACTGACTCACTTCATTGGGATTGGCCGTTGCCCCTAGTCCCAACCTACCTGAGCCACTTTTCCGATCAACACTTCCATCAGCATAAGCACCTGTCTCTGGGTCAACCTGCAGATTGGGAGGTGGAGGTATGCATGCTCCTCCCTTGCGAACAGGAAGCTCTCTTTCGTACTCGTCAACATCTTCTCTAGAATCTGATTCCATCGGTCCTTCAGAAGGGTTGACCTCTCCAATTTCTTTGAAGAATTTCGACACCCTCTCGAGAGTTTCTGATGGAGGCACGGTCGATGGAGGTATTACGTTTGGAATGTCCAAAGGGCTCATGGGAGAGTAAGGCACACCACTGCCAATCTGCATCTTTCTGACCATTCCTGGTATAAGACCAGGTGGGAATAAAGGATATGGGGACAACTTTTCACCAACATTAGCACTTGATGCCGGTAAAGGCTGAGCAGCTGAGGGCATGGGAATGGACCCAGGAAAAGCACCACCAGGTACTGCATTAGGAAGAAATTGCTGAGGTGCTAGAGATGGCGGCAAGGCTGGGTCTTTATCCGGTAGACCTGAAACAGAACTTTGCCTTTCTAGCTGCCAGCGAGAGAGATTTGGCATTTGTTGTGGCAACCCTGCACAAGAAAACAAGCTAGGCAATTGTCAAATATGAAACTACTGATCTCATGTGAACAACTACAGAAATAACAATGTCAGCTCCATTTTCATCAGAGCTTTACACATCTAGTTCTTTGTCCCAGGAAGTAGGGAGCCAGAATATTTGATATACTTCATGACAGTAATGTGTAACAGAGGAGAAGAAAATTGCGAGGAATGGGAGCAACAAAAACTAGACCTGGTTCTAGGATGATTGAACACCGTGATCTAATCTAAGTAATGTTTTTTTTTCCTATGGAGTCAATGCATTTCGAGCAAATTGCATAGTTTATAGTAAACCATTCAAAGAAATCTGATTTAGGTGATAGAATACCTGAGGCAGAGTCTTTGGAAGCCATGGATAGTTCTTTTGAAGGCCCAGGAAAAAAACTACTAGGTACCCCACCAATCATATCACCCTCTAGGCCATAAATTGTATCCTGATCAAAAACTTCCTTGGTAGCCCAAAATTGCAATATTTTCTGCAGACGTGATTGATTTTCTTCCTTGTTTTGAGGATTGTGGTAAATCCTTGCAAGCATGGAACCTAAAACAGGTTTAAACGCAAGGGCCTCGTTATCAAGGTCATGAGGGTTAACCCTTCGTTGCAAGCTGCAACAAATAAGAGATCAATGTTACAAGGGCCCTGGCAGAATGCAAACTAGAAAATCACAGCAGAACTGTCTGACATTCAGCCACGGCATCACATTGCGAACCAAAAGGATATAATGCTATAGTGAAAAAGAAACAAGACCAGCATCTCCTGATTATGAAGAACATAAGCTACAATGTACGCCCGTCAAGAAGGAAAAATCACCAATTCTAGTAAACAGTGCACAGTCAGATACAAGGTTCAGTGGGACAGGAAATGATACTTATGATTCAATCCCAATCCCCATACTATTAAAATGGAAAGCCTTTCTCTTTTATGTAGGTTTGGTTTGACATAAAAAAGGAGAGAAGGGGCCAGACGGGGGAGGGGTGTTTAACAAAGAAACAATACTCCAGAAGGACCAGTGCTCATCCATTATTCTAGAAAAAGACTGAAAGTAGAACTAGCATAAGCAATCGCTATGAGGGGAAAAGTGTATAGCAGTAAAAGAATCTACAAATCAACCTTGACTGCAAGCTAATTAAGAATGTCCTGAACAGATGAAAATCAGATTGGTAAAAGAAACTAGCACATTGTAAGAGTCTCACCTGTCAAAAAGAATGTCATTAGCAAGGTAAATGATGTGCAGCTGTCTCTCAGAGTCATCCATTGCATAGACCCTGTCCCTAAGAGCCTCTGCAAGAGCTGGAGCAAATGGAGACCTCTGCATGAACCAAATTTTGGCCCCTTTAATTGAATCCTTTGTACCAGTAAGATTACTTAGTACGTCACTAAGTTCTGCAGCAACATCAGAGGGAAGTGGGCCAGATAGTCCTTTGAAGGACTCAGATGACTTATCATATTCTGGCCGACCATGAGCCATAAAGGGTGGGAGATGTTGATGGGGCTGCTGCTCATAGAATGGAGGAAAAGGGGGTTGATGCATTTGAGGAGCACCTAACATAGAGGCTGTAGACCCTGGAGCAGCACCAGCAGCATTCAGTGGTGTGTTCAGAGGAGATGCATTCAACATGGGATTAGGAGGTTGGTGCATGATAGGTATCGAAGAGGATGGAAAAGGAGCAAAGTGACCGCCTGGAAAACGCGTAGACATCCAAAGCTTGTAACGATAGTAACCATGCCCCTCACCCCCAAATAAAAAACTATATGCAGGATTATCTTGCTGTTTTTCGCGAATCATGGCTTCAAATTCAGGACCATTCTTAGCAGCATACTCCACAAGTTTGTCAATGCGTTTATGTAGCTCAGGATCAGAAGGAGGAGGAACTGGAGGAGGAGCAGAATCGTATGGGCCAAGGAAAGGTGAAGGAACAAGTGGTGGAGCCATGTGTGGAGGGAAAGCAGGTGGCGGCTGCTGTTGCTGCTGAAGATGAAGAAGGTGAGGAAGTGGAGTAGCATTGGAAGAAAGCTGAGGCTGTTGCTGCATAGGGTGATAAGGGAATTGCTGGAGAGAAGGATGTGGAGGTAGGAAAGGAGGACCCTGCACAGGAGGGAACTGCTGATGCTGTGGATGAAATCCATACTGCTGCTGCTGCTGCTGCATATTTGCTGCTTGCCGTTGTTGTTGAGCATATGCCATTGCAGGATCCATCAGCACAGTTACTGATGGAATGGACTATTGACCAAATTACAAAATCTTCCTGCAACAATATTTGACATTTCAAATAGAAATTTCAGGAAAAAAAATTTTGCGGTATATAAATCAACTCAGCACATTTGAAGCAGGATCACATAGAGCAAGTAGATTTCTGCCGGTGGTTGTACAGAAATTTGAAAGATCTGCCTCACAGAACAGAGAAATAAACCCCACAATCCTAGTTAAAAACAAACTAATGGCATAACGAATCACAGTCCAGCTCTGAACAGGTACAAAAATTGCAGATGTACTTTAGCATTGCCAAATGCTCCCAAAAGTATTTGATAGAACACTACAAAGAAACATCATCTCTGAAATAAATTGGTCAACTGTCACACCACCACAAATGCCGAGTCCACTTCCATCAACCGTACTTTGCTTAACATTAAAGCAGTCTGTCTTACCCCAGGAAGGAGAAAATTCTTCCGATACTGAGAAAACTATGGATTTTATACTTGCCAGATTTCATCGACAGCACTGGTATGCCCGGTGTACAATTAAACACTTGTTTTCTGCTGTTTCCTTGCCATTCGGACCTACAACCACTGCCATGCAACACCCAAATCCAGGCATTGAAAGGATCTTAAAGCAAAACAAGTCATATTTAGCCGAAGCATAGCAGCGGTCGGGATAAGACTAGACATAAAACAAGACTCAATACAATGAGATGGACAAGAAACTATTGCTACCTCCTTAAACAGAAGTCTGTCAGGTAATTGCAGACAGCAAATAACGCCATACATGATTAGATACGAAGACGGGGTTCCAATGCGGTCAAACCGAAGCTCAAACCAGTTCATTTTCTGATGGAAAAATCAACTTCTTACTGAAACTTTTAGCAACAATTTTGCAATTTCAGGGCATTTAACTAGACAAGCACCAGCCACAAATAGTAGAATGGTCTTACGAAGCAGCGCAAATCGGCCATACTAGGATTTCAGCAAAAACGGGTAACCTAGTTTCACTCATTACCACCATGAATCATATGAGATAGGCATTCAGCCAAGCAGAAGAAAGAAGGGGACAGAACGACTAAAACACTTCCATTCACGTACGAGTTTCCTAAATATACGACACATCCGGAAAAATAGAGCAGAACCATTCAAACCTGCAAGTACGAGAATCCAATTTTGTTCTGCAATAAAGAATCTCTCCAATAGCCACGAGCACTCAAACCTGAGGGTTCCGGCAATTTTCCGTGGTCAGACAGAAAGAGGGAGGAAAAAGCCCTAACTCAAATAGTCAAGCATCCATAAGCGAACGAAACAGAGAGAAGAAACAAAAGAGAATCCATGAGAGAGAGAGAGAGAGAGAGAGAGCTAGGGATGACTTATCTATATCTGGAAAAGCAGAACGAGAAGTGAGTTACCTGAGACGAGAGTTACGGTGGCTAGCGGCGTCGCTGCGGTGACGCTGATGGCGAGAGTCTGGTGGAGGAGCGGTGGGAGGAGTCTTATGATTCTATTACAAAACATACCACCCCGGTCTGGGTTGTAATTAAATGCCAGTCTAAGGGCATTTGTGGATATATAAGAATGTAAAATCACCGGATATACCTCTCCGAATTTACTCGGAGCTCATAGAATTCGTACTCTTTAAAAATGACTCTAAAAGAGTGGGTGAGTACAGTGATTTAAACTCCCATATCAATCGGATAAATAAAGCCATTATATTGGAGTAACTGCTCTATACCAACGTGATTTGACTAATGGGCTGTTAATTTCGCAAAAATTTAATAATTTATAATTATTTTAAAATGATTGTTTATACGTATCACTTATAAAAATGAATAAATAAAAAATATATTCATCTTTCACGAAAATATTTAAATATAAATTATTATCGATAACATTCATTTTTCATGAAATAAATCAAAACCTTTAATTTAAACTCTTGTTTGATATTTCGTACTTCAAATTAGCAATGATGTGAAAATTACGATGAAGCGATCCATTGTTTTGCCGAATTAGCTTCCCCGAAAATCAATAGAATATCCTCTGCTACACACTTCTCAAGGAGAAAATATTAGGTGGTCCTGTCCCTCCACGTCATTGTGCGTCCCAACCAATCATGAAGTGCCACGCCAGCCAGCGGAGCTCACCGGCCTTTTTGCATAGAATCTCCTTTTTCCGTTTTTTATTTAATTTTTTTCCTTTAATAGATCTGCCCTAGACTTAGACCTGTTTTTTCTCTCTCACCTTTTGCTCCTTTCGAAGAAAGCAGATCGAGGCTCTTCCTCCCTCTCGCGAGTTCAAAATTTTGGGTCCCTTCGTCGTTCCCTCCTTGCTCCGTCGCTCTAGGACTCTCTGCTTTGGCGCTTGAAGCACAATTGTCTCCTCGCATTGGCGCCGCCTCCTCCCACCACCACCACAAGAAGACTAATTGGTAAGGTTTCAATTTCGTTGGATTCTTGCATTTATAACACACGTTTCATCAAAGTTATACTAAGCATCAAGCAGCAAAAGGGGGTCACAGTGTACACATTTCACGATTACATATTTGTCAAAAGATACATATTATTTATTTTGTTTGGGGTAAATGCACCATTAATCTATGAATTTTTGCAAAATATTCAGTTAGGTCCGTTAACTTTATCCGATTAGGTTTTTTCATAGTAGTCTTTTTATTCGTATTGGCATGAGATATCAAAACATGTGTAATCTTTGAATGTGCTAGAGTGGTTAGAGTGCCAATATCTCCAAGAAGAGAAAAAAAAATGGATTGTAATGATTTAGCAAAAGCTACTGCGAGGCCGTTTGCCCAGAAGTATTACGGCGAGATCACTTATGTCACGCTAAACGCCAAGAGATAGTCCTTAGAGTTCACCCAGGTCTCTTTATGTCTCTCTCTTGTTATTATGTATTTGTTGATTCTTTACCGATGAATGTATTTTCCTTTTTCTTTTGTTCTGGTATCATCCCTCAGGTATTCCACTTGGTGCAAGGACAAAGAAATCTCTATGTATTGAGTGACCTCTTTCATACGGGCGGAAGCAAAACCGCAGCAGCACCTCGAGTTGTGAAAGAAGAAGTTGTAGAACGTGTTCTTAATATTTTCAATCATTGAGCGTTTTTGTTTGGTTCCTTTGTTGCCCGTCATTTTGTATAATGCTTGGACGAGCCCTTTGACTTCTTTGAGGGAACAATTGCATTTTTGTAGTGAAATTCATTTCTTTCGCGCTACCGATGAAGGCAACTGTACTCCTTCATGTGGTAGTGAGAAGGAACTCTAGTTCGGTCTGAATTGGCTATTTGTTTTCCGAAAGGAACGAGCAATCAATTCATCGATCGAAAAAATGATAACAGGATCATCACTCGTAAGCTAATAATGTCGAGACTTTCTATTTTGGCTACGAGATAAAACCGACTGTCTACCTTGATGATATGTTTGATGATTCGTTGAGAAGAACCTGCACTTGATGATATAGCCCATGTGTGAAGAAGGGCCAGGGGGAAGCATTTATATGCAGGGGAGGACCCCATTAGTGGCCACTGGGACTGCACGAGGTTGAGAACCTCCCCATGACTCCTCTGGTGCACTTGGGAAACACAGATGGGAGAAGCATGAAGGCTTAAGTAATCGCGCCCTCCATGCACGTCTTCATATTGCCTCTCGTAAGTCTATAGTTAGGAAGAGGCACTCCTCATTATCAGTTCTTATTTTGCAATCCAATAAACTTATATCATGTGGCAACCGCGGCAAAAAAGAACTATCACGTAGCCATGACAGCAGATTCATGAACGCACTCCAAACAGAGCCTACGTAAAGCAATAAAAAATTGAGTGTTATTGCTAATACCTGTCTGGCAATAGTCCTAGCAGTGGTCCCACTGTAGAACGAATCAATCTTCCAATGCCGCCTGAGCTCGTTATCAATGGCGGCCCAAGTCTTCGAGTAGGAACTTTTCCATATATCAAAACGCTGACACTTCTTATCTGATTCCAAGCCAAGATCTGGATCTAGGGAAGCTTGAGCAAGAGTCTCCTGCCAATTGCACAACAAAGAAGGTGGCATCGTCTCTCTGACCCTTTTTGCCACAGAATGTCCCCATGGGCCATGCCCGTCAAATATCCCACAAAAGATCATGTCATTTTGGCACCCAAATTCCTATCACCAAAATCTACATCATCAGTATATACTAACTTCAATGAGAAAACCTACAATAAACCAGCCATGGGTAACAATCCGTGGTATACAAGTGATCTTAAAGCATATAAGTTCTGCTCAAAATGAAGCAAAAAGGAAACTCCAACGTAAATCAGCGCAGATTTATCTTTCTTCACAGCATGCGAGGTATTCTTAATGACTTAGGACAAGGGACAAGCTGAGCAAGTGGATATTTAATAGACTCTCAACTTCTATACACCAAAGGATAGGTTATTTAAACATAATCTTCAAACTTAAAAGCGACCAAACGTTCCGAGCAATTGCAAAATTAGAAAATTTCCTCTCCTGCAAATGACAACGACTAGCTAGTTGAATTTCATGAAATAAACAATGAATGTGACCCCAATTGAATTTCATGCTTTCAGGTTTCAATACATGCCTCCCAAACAATGCAGCAATCCTGGTTCACTCCTTTTTCCCCCCTCTGAGAGAAAACTGAAGCAAAGTTTTTCGAGCCATCGACATTTACAATGCCAGATGAGCACAGTATCAAGTCATTCTTTTCTGCCTCTTTTGCCATGGCTTCTGCAGTCTCTCTACTGTCACAATCCCCACTGCTTCTTCCCTTCTTAACTGAAAATGATCTTGCCAAGCCATTGAATATGGTGGATAAATGCTAGTAGATTTAACTTAAGTCCTTCTGTCATTTGTAGATTTAACTTAAGTCCTTCCATCATATGTAGATTCAACACCCGTACATCTATTTATGTTGATTACATACTCCATGTGGTTTGACTTTTTTTATTTCTAAGAACTTCTTTTTCTGGAAAAGCTAGTCCTTTCTCAAGTAACATCCTTTTTGTTTCCCCTTTTGTATTCGTCGCATTCTGTCTCAAGAACCACACAGAGGACGAAAGCACATGGATTTCGAGTGACCCAGTGACCAGATGAACAACAGGATCTGACTCAGATAGCTGAGCCCGAGAATTTAAAAGCACAAAGCTCCAAAAACTGTGAATCTAAAGGAGACTGCAGAGAATATTCATGCTCACATGGAATTCCTTATACACGCAAAGACAAGAAAATACACAACATCCACAGTTGGAAAAGTTTATTGGACCCAGACAAGAAGTAACCTAAGCCATTTAGTTTTCTATTTTCAAAAGAAAGAACAAAGCCATAGCAGAAAAGGAAACAGACATTCATTTCGAGTGATCCAGTGACCACTTAGAGACACCGACATAAAACTTACTTTAATGGTCTTTTTTTCTAGAGACAACGACATTCATTTCGAGTGACCCAGTGACAACATAGACAAGTAATTGCTAGAAATGGAGCCATTTCATGCATGTTAGAAAAAAAGAAATGATAATGAGGAGTGCATCTTCCTAACTATAGACTTACAAGAGGCAATATGAAGACGTGCATGGAGCGCGCGATTACTTAAGTCTTCATGCTTCTCCCATCTATGTTTCTCAAGTGCACCAAAGTCATGGTGATCTTCTCAATCTCGTGCACTAATAGGGTCTTCCCCTGCATATAAGTGCTTCCCCTGGCCCTTCTTCACACATGGGCTGTATCATCAAGTATAGGTTCTTCTCAACGAATCACCAAACATAATATTAAGTTAGACAGTCAATTTTATCCCGTAGCCAGAATAAAAAGTCTCGACATTGTTAGCTTACGAGTGATGATCCTGTTATCATTTTTTTGATCGATGAATTGATTGCTCGTTCATTTCGGAAAACAAATAGCCAATCCGGACTGAACTAGAGTTCCTTCTCACCACCACATGAAAGAGTACCTACCTTCATCGGTAGCGCGAAAAAAATAAATTTCACTACAAAAATGCAACTGTTCCCTCAAAGAAGCTAAAGAGCTCGTCCAAGCATTATACAAAATGACATGCAACAAAGGAACCGAACAAAAACGCTCAACGATTGGAAATAGTAAGAACACGTTCCACAACTTCTTCTTCCGCAACTCAAGATCCTCCTGTTGCGGTTTTGCTTACGCCTGCCCGAAAGAGGTCACTCAGGCTTCCTTGTCGTGGCACTAAGTGGAATACCTGCGAGACGACTCTAGAGCAAAAGAAAAAGGAAAATACATTCATCGGTAAAGAATCAACAAATACATAATGACAAGAGAAAGAGAGAGACATAAAGAGACCTGGGTGAACTCTAGGGACTACCTCTTGGTGTCTAGCGTGAGATAAGTGATCTCGCCGTAATACTTCTAGGCAAACGGCCTCACAGTAACTTCTGCTAAATCATTATAATCCTTTTTTTTTTCTCTCTTTGGAGATATTGACACTCTGATCAGTCTAGCACATTCAAATATTACATATATTTTGAAATCTTATGCCAACACAAAAGATTACCATTAAAAGGCTTAATCGGATAAAGTTAAAAAAACCTCACTAAATATTTTGCAAAAATTAATAAATTAATGGTGTATTTTTCCCAAACAAAATAAACAATATGTATCTTTTGACACATATGTAGTCATGAAAATTGAAATGTGTACACTGCCATCCCCTTTTGTTACTTGATGCTTAATATAACCTTGATGAAATGTGTGCTATAAATGCAAGAACCCAACGAAATTGAAACCTCATGGTCTTCTTGTGGTGGTGGTGGGAGGAGGCAGCGCCAATCTGCTAGATTACACTCCAGAACGAGCGCAAGATCGTCTCTAGCCCTTTACGCTCGCAAGAACCACGAGCGCCGGAGAGAAGAAAGGGCAATGTGGATTCGATCTTGCCGCCCTTTACGATCGCAAGAACTAGTGCCGGAGAGACGAAAGGCCAATAGTGTTTCGATCTAGCCGCCCTTTTCCCTCACAAGAACGAGCGCCGGAGAGAGAGAGAGAGTGAATTCGGTGAACGAGCAAAGGAAGAAGAACGCCGGAGGAAAAAACATAAAAGAGAACTGAGAGAGAAAGGGTCAAGGTATAATGACATTTGCGTTAGCGCTTACGGGCTTTGGGCTGGGCCGAAAAAGACCAGACCCGTTCAGCCAATTATTGTTTTTCTTTTTTACTTTTCGAAAGCTCTTTGTATATTTAATTACATTGCATCACGTCCATACCATGCACCTAATTACGTCATGCAAGAGATATTCATTAATTAGAAATCGTTCTTTATTTAAAGAAAATTGAAGGTTGATCATTTTCACCTATTCTCTTTAAATGATGACCTCTCGAGCTCTATGCTATCCTTTGTTATTGGCGTAATAATGAAAAGGACCTGCATTTTGGGATGCATGCAAAAATGATATAATTACAAATGAGGGAATGTGATATATGTGCTATTTTAGGAAAAAAGATAATATGTTGCGAAGAAAATTCAATTAAAATTTAGAATCCACTAGAGACATTTACAGGACCATTTGAGGCTACATCTAACTTTTAATTTATCATTTTTTGTCAATTACCTTTAAGTGATATATATTGCTTCTTCTTTTTCATTTTTAACGAGGAAGTATATTGATGTGCGTCTCCATCTTTGTCCCTCAGCTGTGAAGCATATCGTATGTGAAAATCCTTTAATTTTTCATTTATTTTTTTGGTCGACCAGGCGTTGATGTTGATCAATGATTTCAACATTATAAATTTGATAGGCATGTTTTGGGTATTGTATCGCTTATTGGCATAAAGGTAGAGCATAAAAATAAAAATAAAAAGAATTTAGAAAGATAAGTTAAAATAAGGTATCTTGGTTGTATTAATTACGTCCATGCAATGTGATTCTGAGATTATATGTGTTAAAGACCTTGCAATAGCGAACGGTCCCAAAGGCTCAACTTCCGGTTCACATTCACAGTTGATGAGACTATATGCTTATTAGTTGATAATTACTTACTAATTAAATATCCAATTTCGGTTTTTTTTTTAGTTATCTTATAGAAGGTCCACCCTACTATAAGGAAAGGATAAGATAAGAAGAAAAATGAGATGCAATAAACATAAATGCATT
>BCNH02000008.1:36245835-36260592 GCA_001662345.2 Metrosideros polymorpha var. glaberrima
CACATTGTTTAGTAAACTATGCTTTTTCTCAATATATTATTCATTCCTTTGTACATGGGTCATCAAATTCTTTCAACATCCTGGGATGAATGAATTGAACGATTTCGAAGGCATAGACAATGCATGGTCGCACCATAATTTGTTGGGAGGTGGAAGATAGTAGCATAGTCATCATTTTTTTATGCTAGTCAGAATTCCAGTGCTGTTTGGGAAGCTTGATTGTGGAATGGTAATGAAGAAGATGTATCTATCTCTGTTAAGCAGTTCATTGAGTATATAGGATTATGTGTTATGAAGTTCTAATTTGACGAAATAGGTGGTTTTCGTGTGTAATTGTGTGTACTTCTAGCTTGCTGTTTCGGAGGGGGCTCCTCTGTCAAATTTAAGACAGTGAAAATTGAATATTTGCTCCTCATGAATGATCTCGCTAATTGTATTTGTTTGTCTGATCAACTGTTGTAATCTCACCGATCGGTGTTTTCTGGCTCTTCTCTGTTTATGTATAAGGTTTTGGTCAAGATTGCCCTTCTCATCCTCTTTCTCCTCTGCTTCGCCGGCTAAAAGGGAAGAGTCCGAGATGTGCACAACAAAGAATGGTTTGCTGACTAGTGGGAAAAAAAGGGCTTCTTATAGTTCGTGAAGTCCTTTTGTTCCTTCAACTTGTTAGATGTTTTTCCTTGTGATTCTGTTGTTGCAAAGTTTTGCAACAATTTCTCTGTTCGTTAGGTATGAAAATTTACTTTTGCTCATTTGGAGAGGTCTTACCATGATGACTTTGTTGATGAATTTCCAGCATAGAGATATAAACAACAAACATCATGAAGCAATGACATGAAGGATGCGTTAATTTCAACTTGAAGTTAGTCCAAGAGATTACACAAAATGAACATTGATATTAAACTATGGGCATAAAGAAACGTTCTCGGTCACAAAAGACCTATTTACATTTTACTAGTTTACATGGTGCCGTGAGATCACTACAACCACCCGAATGAAGAGGAACTTCTTTTCAAGGACTCTTTGAGTTCGGTTTCTTCAGCTCAACCGCCATCACGCCGATATTGTCCCAGCTACCTTGGGGAACCTCCTCTTTGTTTGTCCATCGAGCCATCTCCTCACGACCCGGCAGGCAACCTCGTTAGAGATCGCATCCCATAACCCCTGGCTTGCTATCACGAGGAAGCTGTCCGACTCTGTTCTCTTGCCTACCATGGCCTCCGGCTCTGCCATCACGTGTGGCTTCAAACAATAGTCTCCTGCAATGAGTAAATGCGGCTATTAGATACATGCAGAAATTTGGCAGCACAATTGTACTAATGCTAACCACAAATTCAACTTACTCGGCACTGGCTGAAGCGACCAATGCAATTGGAAACCAACATTCCATGCACAAATTAAGTATATACTCCTATAAAGCATCAAATAAAGTCCCGTACTTAGAGCCATTTGATTGATGAAGTTTCACATACCTATTGACCTCGATGTAGCAAGCACGCCGAGGACATGGGATCCATTCCAATCCATGACGCTTGCTCCAACTGCTATTCAGGGGAGTCCTAAGCCATTTTAATCAAAATCCAAGAGATTTAACCCAAGGTACTAAATGCATGACGGGATGTAACTATCTTCGCTTTAGCACAAGTAAATTTATTCTGCTGCCGATCTAGCATTGGCAACTAATCGAGTATGTACTGTGACCAACGCTCTAAAGTTGTTGCTTAAGAAAATTTTCCCACAGGTCCAACTGTACCCGTTCAATATGAAGATGACTTTACTCACTTTCACTGGCTGAAGACTTTGTTACTGTTACAATATCAGAAACAGACATGTCACTGAAGAAGAGATGGTATAAAAATATCAACAAGAGCTTTAAAAGGTTCACGTTCATCTATCAACCCGGTAACATGCCACATTACAATGGGCCGTGGCTAGGTATCACCATTTGCGGCGACTTGAAGTGATTTCAGCAATGTTTTATTAAGAACTACAAAATCACGGGGGCAAATTCTAGTTCACTGATTACACCAGCAGAGTAAGATGGGCCTCAGACTGTACATAGCCATTAACAAAAACAGAGAATGCCAGAGCGTAGTAACTAGTAAGTTCCCCTAATTATAGGATGTCAACCCTCTGAAGCATGACCCCAAAGTCAAATTAATCAGAATCAGACATTCTAGGAATTTCTTGCACATGCTTTCCAATAAAATAAACACCATAAGAAAAATTAACCACATTTGAAAGAACACTAAGCGATCTTTTGGAATTGACTTATAGATCATATTAGTCTAGTCACTCAACAATTTCTGGCAAATTGTATGAATAAATGAAGTGTCTTTTGTGGGGAAAAACAATAACATATCCCCTGAGCTACAGCTTCACTGGAAACGAACAAAACAAAGTGAGAGCTCACCTTGTGATCACGAGACAAGGGCACGACCACATCACCGCAACACAACACTGCTCGCGAATCCACGCAGTTCGCCACCACAACCTCTGCATTCCCCACCACTGCCACAACCTCCGTCCACCCCTGCCGTCCAACCTCCTTGTCCATCTTCCTGAAAGATGCCACCATCACCTTCTTCCATTCACTCTCTCCACCATGGTATCTTCCATCTTTTAAAAGAGGAGACATCTAATAGAATGTTTGGGCGTCAAAACTTAAAATATTATTCGAACTTTAAAATATAATTAATGAATCTTACGTTAATTAAATGTCAACATTTAGTCATGGAGAGAGTCCTTGGCATTTCGGGTTTACAAAAAAAAAATCAATTGCGTGCACCCGCAAAATTTAAACAAAACAAAAGGTAAAAATCAATCCAGACAAAGCTATCGATATTGTATATCTTTGTAAAATATTGTGTGCTCGCAAGGATGAAAGTGAAAGTCTAAAATATGAATAACCACAAAACAAATAAGGCTGACACTATTTTCACCCCTTATTGACTTCTGATACCTCATATCGCATTGATTTGACTACATTATTCTTTGCGATCCCTCTCTTGATTGAAGATTATTTCTTCCCTCTTTTTTTTTCTTCGTCTTCTTTTGTTTCAATTTACTAAAAGACAAAATTGCCCACATAACTTTCAAATAGCTTTTTAGTCACCCTAGCCGCTTCTCTCACACCCATTACATTTTAGCGCTTCCTTCATGTTTGTTTTCTTCTGAGCTTGTTCTTTATTCTTTTGAAGTTGAAGCTTCACATGTGAAAGAGATGTCTAAAGCTAGTGTACCTCCTCGCCAAATTCTTTCTTCCTTGAGACAAAGTAATCCCAAAGTTCAAGATATTGCTAAAACTATTTACAACATGAAAGCGAAATTTTGTCGTAAATATCTAAATGGTCGCACTATGGTCCAAGCTTTATTGGAGGAGCTTAGTGCAGGTGGATTCATCTACAATTTTAAACATGTGCCAAGGGTCATCTGATGCATTTATTTTTCTCTCATCCTATCTCCATGGCACTAACGAAGAGCTTCTCAAGTGTCTTTGTAATTGTGCTAATAAGACTAATAGATACAAGATGCCTTTGCTAGATATTATTGGAGTTTCTAGCTTTAATACCGCTTTCTACTCATGCTTTGCATTTTTAGAAAGGAAGAAAAGGAAGATTATGTTTGAGCTGGGACGATGTTTAGCAACATATTGGGTGTTGATTGTCAACCTTCAATTATCGTTACTAATAGAGAGTTAGCATTGATGAATGTAGTTCGATTCATTTTTCCTAGAAGTGCGAACTTGTTATGCATTTGGCACACTGAGAAGTATATTGTGGCAAAATGTAAATCTATTGAAGAAGGAACGGATTGGAATTCTTTTATATCTGATTTGTCTGAGGTTCCAAACTCTAAGAGTGAAATGGTATATGGTGAAAATGTTCGGCAATTTGAAGATTGTTGTAAGGAAAAGCCATTGGTTCTTCATTACATTAAAAATACATGGCTTCCTTTCAAAGAGCTTTTTGTGCCTGCTTGGACAAAGATGCACATGCACTTTGGGGACCGTGTTTCTTCAAGAGCTGAAGGGGCACGTTCAACTTTGAAAGCATATCTACAAGTTTCAACGGGGGAACTTAGTTGAGGTGAAAAAGAAAATATGTCTTGCAGTTGAGAATCAGTTTCAAGAAATTAAAACCAAATTGTCAAGTAAAAATGTAAGAGCTCCTCATCATCTTCACATTCCTCTTTTCAAGATCTTGATTACTCAAGTGTCAGTAGTTGCTTTAGATAAGCTCTACAAGCAATATGAGATTGCTAAAAGTAGAGTTGAGCTGCCTGCTTGTACCGAGCATTTTATGCAATCCATGGGTCTTCCACGTGCGCATAAAATAAGATTTTAGGTTTTCTGATGGTTTACCTCTGGATATAATTAATCAACAATGGAGGCTTGATATAAGGTCCTTCTTGGATTATGATATTATGGAAATAATGAAGAAGATTCATTTGTGCAACTACTTCATGAGTTAGAAAAGAGGTATCAAGAATGGCCACTTTCCAAGAAGGGAGTTGTTCGAAAGCAATTCGGATGTCAACGCCTCGTGTTAACCCCTGGTTAAGTTGAAAACAACTTCTACATTATGGGTAAAAAAAGGAAAGCCACTGTTCATAAAGCTGGTGTTTTGTTAGCTTTCTATCATTTTCTCAGTTGTCCGATTCCTTCTGTTCTTGTTTCCCTTCATTAAAAGCATTAAATGTCCTATGTTTTCACCAATGGGAGGAGCGACAGACCCTCGAACAGATCAAAATATAATCAAGTTGCCTTCCAAATTTGTGATAAGCTAAAATCAATTGATTCAAGTTCTAAATGACAGAAAGAACCTTCTACCCTCCACCACAGACCTTTATGATTAAGTAAACATACCTGTGAGAATCAGACAGCATTTTGTATGCTAGTTTCAACTGATTTTCACTTCTTTGACTAGGCAACGGAGTTGGTGTTCTTGCTAAATTAGCAAAGAGTACTGATTGGGGAGGAGAGAAGACATGTTTCTAAGGATACATGCAATACAAATTGTAGGTTACAAAATACAGAATAAAAAATGGAGAAAGACACTGCAGAGTGCATCATTGCTGCCAAGATCACTCACCAAAAGGAGTACGAAGTTATCCTAAGTCTAATAAATAATATGAAAAGGAGCTAAAACAATTCAGCCAGGTGAGCTAAATTTTTCCATCCAGACTCCAGAGAGCTGATAAACAAGAAATGAAGGATAAATAACAATATAAAGTGGAAATCTATTTGTTGCAAATACATTTCTATGCTCTTCTAAGGTTTAAAGTAGCATAGAACTCTCTCCCTCCCCGCCCACCTGGGGTTCCCTTAAATGTAGAGAATTCGGTAGTACTTTCTATGGATATCCAACACTAATGGCAATTGTCTCAGACCACAATTAACAGTTTTTAAGAACTTACTGCAATCTGCTAATTTTCCATCTCTTCCAACACGCCCTGCTTCTTGATAGTATGCTTCTAAACTCTGCAAGTGAATTCAACCTGGAATCTCAAACTCATACTAAGAAGTGCCGCTTAAGCATTCTTAGCCACGAAAAAAAGGATGGCCAAGAAAAGAAAGGAAAGGAAAGGTATAAAAGGCAAATCAGTGCAATATAAAAGACATTGAGATACTGGCCCGCGGCCAACCATAGTGGATGATTCTTCTGACATTTAACTTGTCGATATTCCAAAAGCCATAGTCGCAACAACAACCTGGATGTCAGGTAATAAAGCAGGTCTCAAATAGCAGTATTGAAGGAGATGCTCAATGAACTATTCCCATTGCATGCTGTGATATGGAGGAGATACTTCACAAAGGATCAAATGCAGATCACGCCACTTAAACACTTTTTATCTTATGCACTATATTTGCAGAGGACAATAATCCAATGTAGAATTATGCTCACCTCTAAGTTGTCTTCATGAAATTCCTTGTGGACTTGCCTAAGATATGATTTTGGCAACTGTAAAGAAATGAACAACATATCAGCTACAGAGGAATAATTATTTGAATTGTAAGTAAAATGTCAAGATTTTAAACAGAGTGAAAGGACATCTGCTATCTGTCTAACTTGTAATTTCCACCATTTATGGTGTACATGACATCACATTCATACCAGGTAAACATTGATTGAGCGCTTGAACTGCTCATGTGTTGTCTCTACTTCTGCATATACAAGTCGTATATCTTCCTCTAGCAGCATCACAGAAATCAAGATGTGTAATCTCCAGAGATATTTATCCACGTGATTCATATCTTTTGGTGAACAAGTGAAGAAACAATCTAGTGAAAAACCCAGTAATAAATATAAAAGAGATGTGGAGTAGTTTGAAGCGAGAACGATACCACAATGAAACCATCAAATTGAGAATACATCAATTAAAAAAGGGTTCTTTAAATTTATGCAGAATGAAACCTTGGCATTATAAGCTGCTGCTTTGATGCCAAAGTCACACAAGAATTTGGCAATTGTCAAAGTTTCTTTCCTCGTAGGGACATAAATGGTAGTAGGTCCACGTTCTAATGGTTCTTGCTGAAGCTTCAGCCTTTCTTCCAGTTCCATTGGTGAGTCAGACATCTCAAAAGAACTGCATATCTCCCGGCTTAAATCAGGAGATTCTCCATTGAATTCTCCACAGGGAACTGCAAGGACCAATTGAAAAATAGCACGCGAAATTACATTACGAATAAGTTCTAGCACCGTTTTATGACAATTTCCATTTTATGAGAAAATTTTCATAAAGTCCCTAGCTCCACATCCTACAAGCATATATAAACAGTAATGGTGGAAACATCATGCAGTTATCAGAATTCCAATGATATGCCTCTTTCACAAAAAGTGATACCATCCCAATCATCCACACCTTGGAAGGTGTCGGTTTCATCTTCTAAGTGTTCAGCTGGACAATACTCTCTCCCTTGAAGAGGTGTTATCATTGTTCAGCGGTTTCGCTTCATCGTCTTCATATCTGTCACAGTAATCGTCCTCTGAGCATACTGATGTATTATCAGAATCTACCCATTCAAATTATACCTCCGGTACTCAGATACCATGAAAACCACAAGGAGGAGAATATAAGGAAATAGCAAGACGACAACACCACACATTCACGAATAAGCGTGTTTATCGCCCTCGATAATTATAAACATCTACCTCCATCAAGGTTTAATAATGTTAAGATGCCAGTTGAATTCGTATCATGGACCCGCCCTCTCCGCGAATCTAAGCGATCTTGTACAATTTTCGCTCTCAAGAAGTCCCCGGTTTGTCGGTGAGGACTCTCCGACGGTTGAGAATCAGCTCTGCTTTGATTTCAATTGGAAGCCATCAGTGACAATTCGCGAAAACAACCCATGGACTGTCATATTTCCAGCAACATTGAAAAGCCATGAGGCGTAACCTTAGAAGACATCAAATTCTGGATCTTTCATTAACAGCGAGATCCGAAAATGGCAAATCCTATTAGCTACTATCATCTCAATCGAATTTATGTTTACAAGAAAGAGCAAGAACCGAACAAAAATGTTGAAGAACTCTTTCACAGCTCATCATAAGTTTCATCATCTTCAGATCTAGCAGATGAGCCACCACTCTTCTCGTAGACCTGCTTGATGGCCGGCGTACACACCGCCTCGACCTCCTTCAACTTCTCGTCAAAGTCCTCCTTCTCCGCTGTGTTCTGGTTCTCGTCCAGCCACTCGAGCGCCTCCCTGAGGGCATTCTCTATCTTCTCCTTGTCGTCCACATCGATCTTGTCCGCGAGCTTGTCCTTGTCGCTGATGGTGGCCCTCATGCCGTATACGTAGCTCTCCAGCTTGTTCCGCGAATCCACCTTTTCTTTGACCTTCTGATCCTCTTCTCTAAACTGCTCGGCCTCTTCCACCATTCTCTCAATCTCTTCCTGGCTGAGCCGCCCCTTGTCATTCGTGATGGTGATGGACTCTGCCTTCTTCGCAGCTTTGTCCTCAGCTTTCACGTTTAGGATGCCATTCGCATCGACTTCAAATGTGACCTCAATCTGGGGCACTCCCCTGCAAGGACAGATTAGTATTTAGTCGAAAGTCACTACCGTGTCACGAACTTGCTATGAATGAATTAGATCAGGTTTAAGCACTTTGAAAATTTAGAATCTTGATGGAGATGAGACGGCCCAACTATCGGATCACATTGATCAATAAGGTATGACAGATTACCTTGGAGCAGGTGGAATGCCGGAGAGGTCAAACCTTCCAAGCTCGCGACAATCTTTAGTCAAGCTTCTTTCCCCTTGGAAGACCTGTTGATTTTACACGGAAATTAGATAATATGAGTCACTGCTCAAGAAAGGCCAAGTATAATTTTACGAGCACCACGAATATGCAGGCAATACCTTGATCGTCACTGTAGTCTGTTGATCTTGATACGTAGTGAAGACCTGAGACTTCTTGGTTGGGATGACGGTGTTTCTCGGGATCAACTTGGTCATGACGCCACCGGCCGTCTCAATCCCCAGACTAAGTGGAATAACATCAAGCAAAAGGATATCTGCACAAATTAGAAATATCAATCTCTCTCTCTCTCTCTCTCTCAAGCCACTCCACACTAGTGACCAGCAACAAAACAAACTCTAGTAAAGTGGTCATATGTTACCTTTGGTTTCCTCGCCGCCTTCACCGCTAAGGATTCCACCCTGAACAGCAGCGCCATAGGCGACAGCCTCATCAGGATTCACACCCTTACTGGGCTCTTTTCCATCAAAGAAGTCCTTCAAAAGTTGTTGCACCTTAGGAATTCTTGTGCTTCCTCCAACAAGAACGATTTCATGGATATCCGTTTTCTTAAGACCCGCGTCTTCGAAGGCCTTCTTAACCGGACCCATCGTCTTCTTAAACAAGTCCATGTTCAACTCTTCGAATCTCGCCCTCGTCAACGGCTCCGAGAAATCAATCCCATCGAAGAGAGACTCGATCTCGACCCGGACTTGGTGCTGGCTACTCAGTGCCCTCTTAGCCCTCTCGCATTCCCTTCGAAGCTTCCCAAGGGCCTTGTTGTCCTTGCTTATGTCCTTGTTGTACTTCTTCTTGATCAACTTGATGAAGTAGTCCATGACTCTGTGGTCAAAGTCCTCTCCTCCAAGATGGGTGTCTCCGCTGGTCGCCAAAACCTCAAACACGCCATTGTCAATGGTCAAGATACTCACATCGAATGTGCCGCCGCCAAGATCGTAAACCAAGATGTTCTTCTCTCCTCCTTTCTTGTCCAGGCCATAGGCAATAGCGGCCGCTGTAGGCTCGTTTATGATCCTAGCCACATTCAAGCCAGCAATGACGCCCGCATCCTTCGTGGCCTGCCTCTGAGCGTCATTGAAATAAGCTACACGGACAAGCACCCGATCAAGACTCAGTCGCGAGGGACTAATGGAGACAAGTTCTCTTTAAAGTCTAAACACAGAGGAATAATGCTAACAGTTCACCTAATATTTTGACACCATAATCAGTTATATCTATATCCACAGACGATTCTAATTGCTCGCTCACACTCGTTAGGTACTAAGATCATAAATTGCACTTAGATGAATGATACCTGGGACGGTGACGACAGCATCCTTGATTTTCTTTCCGAGGTATGCTTCGGCCGTCTCTTTCATCTTCCCCAATATCATAGCGCTGATCTCCTCGGGGCTAAAGACCTTCGTTTCGCCTTTCACTTTCACCTGGATGTAAGGTTTTCCATCCTTGTTCACGACCTTATAAGGCAAGTACTTAACATCTCGCTGGACCTCCAGATCATCAAACCTTCGGACAAATGGGAGAAAAAGCGAGTAAATGAACTGAGTCACAAGGCACGAACAAAAATTGAAGAGTGAACATCCGAAAGGCGTGTGTAAATCGACTTACTTTCTCCCTATAAGGCGCTTCACATCAAAAATAGTGCGTTCCGCATTCATAGCCGCTTGATTCTTCGCGGCTTCTCCAATAAGGCGTTCCGTGTCCGTGAACGCGACCCATGAAGGGGTGATTCTGTTCCCTTGATCGTTGGCTATTATTTCCACGTGACCATTCTTGTACACCCCGACACACGAATACGTAGTCCCGAGATCAATTCCGATGACCGTCCCGAGCTTCGGTGAATCATCAGCAGCTGCTGCCGCCAACCCCAGAAAGAATTCTACAACAGACAGCAATCAACACAAGCAGAGAATACGAATCAGGAAACTCCAATTTCTCCATGAAAACTCTCATTACAAACTGATCATGTAATCCGACAGACTTCTGATCTCTCCTCTTGCTTCAGAAGAACGGCAAATAAATTTCAAACAGAGAACACTTCCTTTGGCTTTTGCCACTACTTCCCATCATGCAAAACAGAGCCACCATCTCCACATTCTCCAACGATTCAAC
This sequence comes from Metrosideros polymorpha var. glaberrima, assembly GCA_001662345.2. NCBI lineage: Eukaryota > Viridiplantae > Streptophyta > Magnoliopsida > Myrtales > Myrtaceae > Metrosideros > Metrosideros polymorpha. The sequence goes on from BCNH02000008.1 coordinate 36,256,214, forward strand.
TTTTTCTACTAGGATCAATCGGTGTCTATACATAGACACTACATCGTATTCTAACGTTTAAGCTTCCGAGATAATCGGCTCAAATTCGAACTATGTTGTGAATTTTCACGAGACTGGTGGAATGGGAAATAACAAAGGCAGCACTAGAACATAAATCAATCGAATCCCGCCATCATCAACGGCCGAGTCCATAAAAAGCAACGCAGAGCAACCGCTTGCATCGTCAAGATCACGACTGAGCCGGCGAACTCGTCGATACTTCCTCTTTAAACCATGAAATTTCCACAAAGAGCAAGCAGACATCGTTACGAAGCACGACAAAATACAACGTAAGACTTACCAAAAGCAAACAGAAGCAGGAACGCCAAAGCCTTGCTCTCAACCCTCCTCGCCATCACTCTCTCTCCCTTGCTGGCGGCTCGGAAAATCGCTCTCGATTCAGAGAGACTACTCTCGAAGAACAATTTGAATTCGATGGTGTCGACGAGAGCGCGCGAATGATTTATATAGTGTTCGGGTGTGAGCGATCGATCGGTGGGGCGCTAGAGTGTTCGACCGTATCATGTGCGTCCACGTCATAGCGGGGCCGAAAGTTTCGGTCGGGACATCACACGTTGAAGGGCCAATGGGAGATGGACACGTCGGATGTTCCTAGTGTCCGAGTCATGTCGGGAACGTTCTTGTAGTTCCTGGAGAAAGCTCCGGTGGAGTTTTTTAAGGAATTAGAGCGGGCCTCCGCCAACACGACGACGTCAACGTAGTCAGGACAAGTGTACACCTGTCATTGGTCAGATGACAGCATCATGGTCATGATAAGTTTTTGCCTAGTGAAAATTGGAGCTTTCGGAAGTTGCTTTTTCATGCTTTTTAAAAATTAAAAAAAAAAAAAACATTTGGAGACGAACAATGTGTTTGTAAATTGTAAGACGTATATCTTAACATATTTGAGGCATTTCCCTTCCAATGAAAGATTAATTGCATATGCCACGAGATTTGCATAAAAAATGAAATTCTTGCTGAATAGATTCTAGAGATCCACATGCCTGCACTCATTGAGAATAATAGAGTCGAAAAGTTCCATATTTCGTGTAAATCAACATGCCCATATTTGTTGAGATTAATCGAGTCCAAAAATTCCATTCATATTCGTGCATGACCCAATTAAAAAAATAAATATTGGGACACTGTTCAAAAGATTCATATTGCTTGGGTGATTAATTGTTTGCGGAGCGTAACAAGAAATTTAACTTATCTTCAAAGCGTCTTTTTATCTTTTTACTAAGCTAAAAATAGTAAGTAAAAGAAGGGAAATTATCAAAATAGTCATAAAGCTTATTGTATAGATGTCATTTCAGTCCTAAAAATTTCAATTTTGTCAATTTTGTCTTAAGTCTTTTGATAATTTGTCAATTTAGTCATTCCGGTCAATTTTTGCCAGAAATCGTTCATGTGGATACCAATTTTTGCCAGGATATGGACAATTTTCACAATTTTATAAAAAATGAATTTTTTTATTCTTTCATTGTGGCTTATGAAGGTCGCCGTAAGTCGTAACTTGTGACATTGTAAATTATTGTTTAGCTCTGATTTATCATGGGTAGGTTCTAATATAATAATCATCAATTATTGTTGGAAGCGCACAGCAGAAATCCAATCCTCTATTAGGAGGGATCCCCAAAAGGAAACCCAAGTCTAAGGCCATCAACATATCTAGTTGGATCCAACTTCATTAAAAAACTTAAGCAAATATTTATAAATCAACTTGAATATATTAACTGATCTACACCTCCGACTTAAAACTTTCTAATGCAAGCACTCACTATTCGGCCCAAAAAAGGAAAAATCCACAACTCTGAATGCTTGCCCCTTCATTTGTCCTTTTGTGGCTTTCTTCAGAGAGCTTCTTGTCTTGTGCGGCTCAAAGCTGTACATCCGGTTGATTTGTTTATTTGTAAAATACCGTGGATTTGGACTTAATTTAGATGCAGGAAATACTCGAGCACGTAAGCAATTGCAACTCTAACACTCTGATTATTGGTGAATTATTTATTATTGACTTTTCTCATCGACACTCGGATCGAACCATGTAAATCTTTGATGCTCTTTATTGTTATTTATTTATTTCTCTTGTAATTTCACATTGATTTAATTATAAGATCCGGTCATTTTCTGCATTAATTTTACAACAATTATAATGGGGACATATCAGTTAGCATACTAATAAGAATTTCGGCAGACTCAATATGCAAAGGTCATAATTCGAATCCATCGGAACAATTATTTGAGCACACCCTCACTTAAAAGTCGACGTGATCGATTTAGAGATGACTGTACTTATAAACTACTCCTTTCGTTCTAGTCAGGTATACCCATATCTCGCGAGTCATGCCCGTACTCGACAAAACTTCATCTAGCAAACAGAAAAAGAAAAAGACAAGAGAATTTGCGGATAAGAAGACTAATCATTTGCAAAGAGGATGACGATGTAGACTTTTTAGGGATCAATTGGGTACATTAACTTAACCAGCCTTGGTCGAATCCGGACAGACAACCGCACAATGGGGCTAGTAGCGGATGCTCAAGTCAACACCACTGGAATCGAATGACTTAAAAAAAAAATTAAAAAATTCAAATAAGGATTTAAAGTGTCTTTATTTTCTTAAATAAATATTTAAAGTAGATTTTATTTCAAATAATTACTTGAAGTTGCCATATCAGTCTAAAAAAAAGGCCTAACCCCATCGGTTAATTAAGGGCATTTTCATTATTTACTTTTTTCTTCTTTCCTCTTTTCTTGTTTTTTCTCATTTCTTTTTTTTTTCTCCCTCGCCTCGCGAGCTAGGGTCGCCTTGCCTAGGTCCTCACCAATCGCGGGCGAGGTGACCCTCACATAGATCTAGCAAGGTCCGGCCTTGCCTGTGGCTGACTAGATTGGGCAAGGGCAACCCTCACTTTATGGCCATTTAGGCCAGCCTCGCCCACGTAGGGCAAGGGTTGTCTCGCTTGTGGGCAATAGTCGTCCTCTCCCGATTTGGCAAGGGTTGCCTCACCCACGGCTGGTGGCCCTCGCTAGTGGCCGGCCGAGTCCTCACCCAGTTGGCGGCGAGGGTCACCATGCCCTAGCTGTTCGGCGATGGAAAAAAAATAGTGGGGCAAAAAGAAAAGAAAGAAGGAAAAAAATATAATAAATAAAAAGACGAAAATGCTATTGACCAGCTTGTGAGATTAGGCCCTTCTTTGATATTGATATGGTCATTTCAAACCATATTTGAAATAATGTTCACTTTATGTCATTATTTGAGAAAATGATGACACTTCATACAATTATTTAGAATTTTCCCAAAAACTTTATAACGAGGGACAACTTGTTGCTTAACGACTTTCACGAGCAATCCAAAGGAGGAACAACTTGTTGCTTAGTGATTATTTCTCTCTCGTGTATGCACTAATAATTACAATTTCAATCACAAACTGTAGATCATCGAATGATGTCGACAACTATATGTGCTACGTCCGATTCCGTTGAATGAGCCCGATTGCATGACATGTAACCACCTGATTCGTCGTGTGGTGCTGCATATGTGAAGAAAAACAAAAGAAGACGACCTCGGCTTTGCCTGTGTTCTAGTTCTCGTGAACGTGTAACGCTATTTGATTCAATAGATGATGGGCAAAAAGTAAATGACAGGAAGCCATTGATGTTGGGTTGAATTCAAGCATATATGTAAGGGTACGTTTGATAACCCTCCAGAATTTTTAATTCCGTTCCAAAAGTAATTCTGGAGTAGAAATGCATTTGGTAAAGAATGACTTCTGGAGCAATTTTCTACTTTTGAATGAGAATTGTGTTTGGTAAAAGAATGATTCTCTAGGGTTAGAATCAATTTTTAGCAGAAGTGATTATTTTCTATTTTCACTTCTCATTTTCCTTTTCATGCTCGTAGACCTCCGCTTGTCGAGCGTCGCTGCCGCCAGTCGCCGATCCCCGAGCGCCATTTGGTAAACTTGTCAAAAGTAGAAGTAGAATGAAGGTACATTTAAGAGGGCATGGTAACCATTCTAGAGTAGAAATGCGTTTGTTAATGCATTTTCACTTTTCTACTTCTAGAATACTTTTTCACTTCTGGAGTAGAAACGCTTTTGTTAAAATTACTTTTTTTTTTTGTTCCAGAATGAGTTTTCTATTCTAAAATGAGTTTTGAAGCCAAAAAGAGAAGTAATTTTTTTTTACTTCTTTAGAGAAAGAATGACTTCTGGCTTCTCTTCTAGACTGCCCAAACCTTTTGTATTTGTACCAATTCAATCTATTTGGTCGACCGGTGCTGACATGATGTGACACGCCTGTCGGCCAAAATATTATTTTAATATTTTCGAAAATA
>BCNH02000008.1:36260634-36283494 GCA_001662345.2 Metrosideros polymorpha var. glaberrima
AAATTAATTAAAATATTTTAAAATATTATTATTTCTCTTCCAGAAGTAAAAGTTTTCTCTTGTTTTACCAAACGCATTTTTACTCCAGAAATCAACTTTTTGCCAGAAGTTGATTTTTGGAGGAGAATGGTTACCATTTACTCCCTTAGTAAACATAATTTCTCATTCTCTGCTAGAATTGATTCTGGCAAGAATTTTTTTCAAACGCCCATGTACCCTTCGAGTTGAGCTAAGGGCTTTCGACCAAAAAAACAAAGTGGAGCTAAGGGCCACCAAAACTTTGGTGGTTGGCTCTCTTTGGACTTGAGCTAACACGTCCTAGTTACCTCCAGTTCTACTTAGAGCAATCGGCTATTTTACGAGCTCGAGAAGCTAAAGTCTCATTACATGTAATCAGTCGGAGCCGAGTGAGTGTGATTTAGTACTATTCGACCTCATCTTGAGCTTGAATGTTCTAAGGATTTGATACCTAATGAGAGGTCGATTTGGAATAGGCTAGAAGTTAAGGGCAAGCGTTTCTCGGCCAAAACTCGAAGAATCAAGAAATTCTCCTCAACAGTTACCGGGTGATTATTCTTTCGTGCAGATGAATGAGTTATAGATTGTCACTTTAATAGAACTAGCATCGCTAAAATTGAAGTGCACCTCAAAATTCTAAGGTAGGATGAGAAGCAAATAAGAAAAGCTACTGAGTGGGGTATTCACTCACCGTTGCGATGGTTGGTTTAGAGATGTAGGACTTACTCGTGCGGTTTGAATCCCCCTCTGATAAGTACGAAAACGGAAGGCCCCCCCCCGGTCCCTCCTCTGCTTCAGGAAGCCATGCTCGTCTGCGGTGTAAATTCGACCGTGCTATGGCTAGGGATCACCCCGGCTTTACTTCCACCAGCACATGGTGTGACGGCGGATAAGGGTGACAATTGCCGATACGACATGATAACATGACACGAAATTAATAGGTTTTGATTGAAGTTAATCATGTTCGGGTCACTTTCATTTCAACCGCAAGATTGCCAATGCTGATCTCCCATTCTCTCACTTTTTTGCTTATAAAAATGCACTTCTAATTTAATACTATTATCAAACAAATTTCTACTCCAGTAACAAAAATTTTGTCTCATTAGTACACGGGTTGTTCTATTCATGAATTTTGTCATTTGCGCCCTTAGTGTGGGTCCATAGTACAAGACCATTACGTGGGTTCCAAGTGATCCGCAAATCATGTGCTAATGGCTTAATAAAACTAGCTTTCTTTATGAATGAGGTTTGGGCGAGCCTGATTAATTTCTTCATAGATATCAAAAGGATATTCATTTGATTGATCAAATGATCTCTCAAAAGCAAAAACTCAAAATTAAGAGTAAACCTCACTCTTTTTAAATGAAAAAATTACCAAAAAAAAGTCCTAACTCTACTGTACATATTGCTTTTGAAAGTAAATTTATAGTTATTAGTAACTATCGTAGTGAAAATTCAATTAGTTTAACCTCATCAAAAACAGAAGAAAGTCAATTAGTCATCCAATTCCACTCAAGATGTCGATGATTATTTCGAATGGCGTTGACTTGAGCATTTGGTATGAGCCACATCATGCGGTCATCGGCCGGGGTTCGACCAAGACTGGATTTGTTTTGGAGTAACCAAGCAACTAATCAACGCTAAGGTACCTAATTGATCCCTAAAAGTCTACAACGTCGTCTTCTTTGCAAATGATTAGTCTTCTCACCCGCAAAATTCTACAGCCCTTTGCTTTCCAGCTTGCTAGATAAGGTTAGTTAAGCACAGGGTGTGACCGGCGAGATACGAGCATATGTTCTAGAACGAAAGGAGTAATTCATAAGTATAGTCGGTTTTTAAATCAATCGCTTCAATTTTCAAGTGAGAGTACGTCCCATCAATTGTTCTATCGACCCAATATTATTCATAATGTCACAAGTTCGCATTTGCGATTCACCACGGACTTTCTCAATGGCTTTCAATAGAATTACGACTTACGACTGTTCTCCTCTCTTTTTTCTCCCCTTTTTATAGGCAACACCTTTTTCCTTTGTAATAAGGTCCTCGGACACGTAAATGAGCAAGCGGTCAGACAAGTCAAACCCATTTTCGAGGAAACCCTAGTCCAATTTACGAAACAAGGGTGTAAATTAATAATATAGATTAAGGTCAGTCGTCGCAAAATGTGTTCACGAGATTTTATTTTTTTTTGAAACCGGGTGTAGAGTATAGTCACAAATGCGTTTGAATAAGAGATGGCGACTCGTGCATGAAACCTTGGTGGAATGAATATGGGGTGGCTTGACTAGCTTTGCTTCAATAGAGAAGAGATTATGTAATCCACGTTCTTCTCTTTTTTGAAGTGTTCTTTGTTTTCGCTTGGTTAGATGAAAACCATGCAAAAGCGGCACTAATGGCTCCGGAGTTGATCGCACGAGAAAAGCTATAGATTGAGGAATTGATTTCTAATTAGTGGTGTCATAACCGAATTGGAAAACCTAACCAAAACCGAAATCAAATCAAAATTTTTTGCATTTTCGGTTTGGTTCGGTTCGATTCGATTTTTGGTTTGGATAATAGAAAAATACCCTCTCTCCTTTTTTTTTTTCCATTTTAGGTTATTTCGGTTCGGTTCGGTGTGGTTAACCTAACAAAACCGAACCAAAATTCTCAATAAGAAATGAACGCTCAACTTAAATATCTCATTTCTTACCCCACTCAAAATTGCCATGAACCCTAATCTTCGTCTCTCTTCTCTGTTTCAAAAATAAAAAATCAAAATTTTGATTTGGTTCAGGTCGCGATTCGGTTCGGTTCAACTACTCACCCTATCGTTTTGGTTCAGTTCGGGTAAACTCATACAATTGACATACAATTGACACTCCTCTAATTAACATTCACGTGGGTCTATACATACAGACGGGCCATGTTCGAGCACTCGTGTTCACGCGCTTTATAAACCAAATTTTGTGATCGGGTCGTTTATATTTTCGACAATATTCTCGATCGCGATCATTGAAGAGAATAGTCCCGATCTCCTACGTCTATCTCCTCCTCCTCACTAGGGTCATTAAATGACAATGTAGAATATATGTTGCTCGCTCCATTCCATTTGTATGAAGATTAGAGAGTAGTGAAAAATCTCAAGTGGTATGTATGGGGAAAATTATCAAAAAAAGTCATAAATCTATTTGTAGGGATGTTAATTTAATTCTAAATCTTTCGATTTGGCCAATTTAGTCATAAATTTTTTGACAATTTACTTAAGTAGTCTTTCCAACCAATTTGGTCAAAAATTGTTGATGTGAATATCAGCCGTCCTAAGTGACACGGTCGACGGTTATGTGAACAATTTTTGCAATTTTTCAATTTTTTTAATATCTTTGAATTTTTTTTAACTTATTGTACAGATGCCTCATCAATGGCTAGGCCAGGCTTGATCTCACCGAATCTAGCGAGGGTGAACCTTGCCTAAGGTCGACCCTCGCTTGTGGGTGGTCGCTAGCCATCATCGAGGCCTAGCAATTGGTGGAGGAAGAAGGAAAAAAAAAAATTGTCCACGTCAGCGCCGACTGTGTCATATAGGACAGCCGACGCCCATGTCAGTAATTTCCGACTAAAATTGAACGGAAGGACTACATTCGCATATCATCAAAAGGATTAGGAATAGATTGGCCAAATTGAAATATTTAAGATTGAATTAGCATCTGTAAAATAGATTTAGGGCTTTTTAGTTAATCGTCCCTCCGGATTTGGTTTAGTATATACTGAGATCACGCCGTAAATTATCGACTCGCAAAGATTTAGTTCTTCTTGGAATCTGTACAAAGCTGGCAGGTTATGTTTAATGTTGACCTTGGGGACAGATGGAGGTTGAACAAGTTTGTGAGTTGGTTGGTGCTGAGTTTGAAGGTTGAAAGAAGTGCCTCCAAATATAAATAATCTCCCTCCCTCCAACCAAAGCTCAAAAACCAACAGATTCTAGCCCCTGGTTTCTTCATTTTTTTAAACTTTTTCTTTCGTCTGCACCACTTAACCACCTTGGCCACCTCCTGCATACATATATATAAACACTCTCTCTACTTGCCTCGGAGAAAGCACACCTCCATCGCATACAACATTCTCTTTAACTTCTTCATCTTGTCCTAGAACTAAGTGCATATCTCTCGACTCATCCTCGTTCTGTCCAGAGGAAAAAAACTTTCCTGGTAAGGCTTCAACTAGAGCAGAGCTTTTGGCCTTCGATTTCGCCGTCTTGCATCGAGATTTTCACTAGTTGGCTTGTGAATTGCTCGTTTATCTATTACATTATTATTGGTTTCTGGCGTGTTGTCTAACTATGTTTTGAGAAATTAGTAAGTTGTCACATGGGAAGTTATCAAAGTCAAAAGTCCCATCCGATGCAATTGGCTTACTATTGCATTTTGTGTAGGCTCTGCATGCAAAGTTCACTAGCGTGTGAAGTGATACGTATTGATAGTGTTCACATCTACAGAGTCCAGATTTCTTTTTGCCTCTGGCCTTGCCTTCCATTGGAAGTCAGTGCTCAATTGATTAATTTTTCTCAAGCTCTAGCAAGAGACAAAAGGACGTGTTATATTCTTAGAACAGACAAAAGAAGGCATTGACAAGTAATAACAGATCATCAAAACAGACATATCAAACGTGGTTGTCATGCATTTGCTACAAGATTTTCCCTGGCCTACCTGAAAAATCACAGTGTGACTCCAAGAAACAGACCACCGTATATAACTTTTTTCTATATAAACCCCACTGTGTCCCTTCAAATTCCATGATTTTTGCTCAGTAATTGCAGTCATCTCCATCAGGTACTTGCACAAGCTGTGTGCGAGAGAGAGAGACACACACAATAGATTGCATTTGGGAACAATGGAGCTCCAAGATCATCACCAGCATGCTCAATGGTCTGACACACAAAGCAATTGCAGCTCTAGACTTGGTTATAGTGGCCCATTAAGTAGCATGAGCACCAAGATCAGAAGCAGTGCAAGATTCAAGGGCAATGAAGACGACGAATGCTTCGTCGAGATCACGCTAGATGTCCGTGATGATAGCGTCTCGGTCCATGAAATCAAGGGAGGAGGAGAACCTGAGATGGCATTGCTCGCGAGTCACTTGGGGCTGCAACCCTCGTCGCTCGGTGCACAGCTGTCATTTAGGCTCAGACAAGTCTCACAAGAACTCAGGCGAATCACCTCAACAAAAGGGTGTAATAAGCAGATCGATAGGACTAAATCCGGTGCCGCACGGGCATTGCGAGGGCTACAGTTTATGACCAAGAACGTCGAGATCGATCAAGGTTGGTCAGAGGTGGAAGCAAGGTTCGATGAATTGGCTCTAAATGGAGCTCTTCCAAAATCACTCTTTGGCCAGTGTATAGGTATGTCAACTGATTTTGATTAAAAGGAATGCTGCTAGAATCACAAAACAATGATGATTGTCAAAACGTAAAGATTTGCATTTACAACATCGTTTCATCTCAAGACTATTCTAGCCACTCGTTTAGTCCTTCGATGCAACACTTATATAATAGTAAACTTAGCAATTAAATGGACAAGTGGACTAACAACGATTGTTGCATCTGTATAGGGATGAATGAATCCAGTGAGTTTGCCAGCGAGCTGTTTGATGCTCTGGCACGACGGAGAGGCATAACGATGGCCGCAGTAAGTAAGCTTGAGCTACGGGAATTCTGGGAACAGATAGCAGATCAAAGCTTCGATGCGAGGTTGCAAACCTTCTTCGACATGTAAGTTCACATACCCATTTCGCTATGATAGTATTCAGATTGAACATACAAAGTTTGGGTGTACTTGGGACTTATTCAGACAAATTCACTGAGAAGTAATTTTATAATGCAGGGTAGACAAAAATGCAGATGGTCGGATCACTGAGGAAGAGGTGAGAGAGGTAAGAGATGATAAAAAAAAAAAAGGAGTACGATGATAAAAAATGATTCAATGCGAGGGAATAATTAATGAGTTACTAATTTTGATCATATCATTGTTAACATCAGATAATTGCACTAAGCGCTTCGGCGAATAAGCTGTTGAAGATTCAAAAAGATGCAGAGGAATATGCAGCCTTGATCATGGAAGAGTTGGATCCTAGTAATCTGGGATACATTGAGGTACATGTTCAGATCCAAACCCTTGATTTGTATCAGTGATTGTTGACCAACTAGGTCTTACATGACCCATGTAACGTGCTCACTAATATTTAATTACTCGTCTATGAAATTATCTTGATTTTGAAAGTCTAAATTGAGTCAACTACTTGAGAAGACCACTGATTTGTTGAGTTCCTGTTTTAGCTACACAACTTGGAGACACTCCTCTTGCAAGCCCCGATCCAATCGAGCTCGGCCCACACCGGGTCCGAGAGCCGGGTCCTGAGCCAGATGCTGAGTCAGAAGCTGGTCCCAACCAGAGAGCCGAACCCCATCAAGAGATGCTACAAGCCACTGGCCTACTTCATTGAGGACAATTGGAAGAGGATTTGGGTCATGGTCCTATGGATCTCAATCTGTGCAGGCCTGTTCACTTGGAAGTTCATCCAGTACAAGCACAGAGCTGTGTTTGATGTGATGGGCTATTGTGTGACCACAGCTAAAGGTGGAGCTGAGACCACCAAGTTCAACATGGCCCTCATTTTGCTTCCAGTTTGCAGAAACACAATCACTTGGTTGAGGAGTAGAACCAGGTTGGGCGTGATTGTTCCCTTCAATGACAACATCAATTTCCACAAGGTATGAACATTTGATGCTCCTATTTCTTAAATATAAAGTCTTTGGTTTCTTTTGGAAGTTGAATTTGGTCATTCATCGATTTGTATGTTGATGATGCTTGTTATGCTCCGATAAATTTAGTTTGAAGGTGAATTTGGATATGCTTCTGACAGTAAAGTAGAAGAGGAAGACAGTTTTACTCTACCTAACTAAACCCTCCACTAAATTATACGTGTTATATGGCCTAAATAGGTGATAGCTTGGGGCATTGCAGTTGGAGTCGGTCTACATGCCGGAGCCCATCTGACCTGTGACTTCCCTAGGCTCCTCCACGCCACAGATGCAGAATATGAACCGATGAAGCAGTTCTTCGGCGAGAAGCGCCCCAATAACTACTGGTGGTTTGTGAAAGGGACTGAGGGCTGGACCGGCGTGTCCATGGTGGTGCTGATGGCCATAGCTTACACCTTAGCCCAGCCCTGGTTCCGGCGCAACCGGTTGCACCTCCCCAGGGCCCTCAAGAAGCTCACCGGGTTCAATGCCTTTTGGTACTCGCACCACCTCTTTGTCATCGTCTACGTGCTCTTTGTGATACATGGCTACTTTCTGTATTTATCCAAGAAGTGGTACAAGAAAACAGTAAGTGATAGATCTAAACCAATCGTTTCCTAACTAATGAGATTTTTACGATTTGTCCGACATCAAATTCCTAATTATGTTTGCGAATTTGTTTACGTAGACTTGGATGTATGTTGCTGTACCAGTCGCATTGTATGCGTGCGAGCGCTTGCTCCGTGCACTCAGGTCCGGGTACAAAACAGTGCAGATCTTCAAGGTGAGGCTCGGATTCGATTAAGAATGGTTCTGTTTTGAGACACAACAGAATCGTTGCCTAGATTGATGTTTTAAACACAAGGCATTCACAATCACAATAGCTAAGTAGTGGTCATATTCTGGTTCTTCTCAGGTCGCTGTGTATCCAGGAAATGTGATGGCTCTGTACATGTCCAAGCCTCAAGGCTTCAGATACACAAGCGGTCAATACATTTTTGTGAACTGTGCAGCGGTTGCTCCATTCCAATGGTACTTTTTTATTGAGGCAGAAATGGTTACTTCTTCATATTACTTCTACTTAGTCATTGAAAGGAACTTGGCTAACTGGTCAATTGAACATCATCAGGCATCCGTTTTCGATCACCTCAGCCCCCGGCAATGATTACATAAGCGTTCATATACGCACCGTGGGTGACTGGACATCTCAGCTTAAAGCTGTATTCTCGAAGGTGATTGTTTGAGTTTAGTACTAAGTATTTGCAACACATAATGGATTGTGAGAAATGTATTGAAACTCCAGTAAGGTCCACTTCAGTCTACTTACATGCCATATATGCTCATTAAAAACATTGAGTAAAAGCCACATTGTGAATGTATGTAGGTATGCCAGCCTCCATCGGTCAATCAAAGCGGACTTCTAAGAGCAGATATCGCAGCATCGGGCGAAAACGTGCCCAGGTAATTAGACTTGTTCATGCGACTCGCGGTCCGCTTAGCTCACAAGGCCCGAAGTCTAGATGAGTAGAGTTAGGTAACACGAACCTAATATACACGAGCTAATTGGATATCATTTTCCACTAGGATTCCGAAACTCTTGATCGACGGTCCTTATGGTGCTCCAGCACAAGACTACAAGAAATACGACGTGCTTCTCCTGGTTGGGCTAGGCATTGGTGCGACACCATTGATCAGCATTGTCAAAGACGTCCTCAACAACATCAAGCAACAGAAGGAATTCGAAGAGGGCATCGTGGAGAGCGGCGTGAAGAGCAACAAGCGAAAGCCATTCCTTACCCGGCGGGCCTACTTCTATTGGGTCACCCGAGAGCAGGGCTCTTTCGAGTGGTTCAAAGGCGTGATGAACGAGGTTGCCGAGAACGACAAAGACGGCGTGATCGAGCTCCACAACTACTGCACCAGCGTGTACGAGGAGGGCGACGCCCGGTCGGCCCTGATCGCGATGCTCCAGTCCCTGAACCACGCCAAGAACGGGGTCGACATCGTGTCGGGCACCCGGGTCCGCACGCACTTCGCGAGGCCGAACTGGCGCAACGTCTTCAAGCATGTCGCGGTGAACCACCCCAACGAAAGAGTTGGTGAGCATCCTAAAGCATGTTTAGCACATAATTTCTAGGAAATATGGATATTATTCACTCCACTAATAGTTAATTATCACATTTTCAACATCTATTCATTAGTCAACTAATGTCAAGCTGTTTCCTCTTTTCAACAGGAGTGTTTTATTGTGGTGTGCAAGGGGTGGTTGGGGAAATGAGAAGGTTGGCTCAAGACTTCTCCCACAAGACAACCACCAAGTTCTATTTCCACAAAGAGAACTTTTAGACTTTTAGGTGCAAATACTTTATAATTGTCTCATAGATGTGGCATTAATACCAATTCTTGTGTATGCCTTTGTATCAACTGCAATCTACAGCGTCCAAAAGGGTCGGTCCAGCACCTGTTTTTTTGTAACCTTTAGATTCTAGTTGGGCATGTCGAAATGAATTTGTGAAAAAAAAAAAAGGTTTATTCTGTGTATAATTGCTACTATATATAAGCAGTAAGTGCAGTGCAACCACCGATCTTATCGGGACGGTGAGAAAGCATCAGACGTGAGCTTAAACAAGGAGGTCTGTAGATTCAGTCACTGTAGGAGGTGTCCTTCAATGCAAACTATATGTGGATACAACAATTTAATGCTGGAGAATTCAATAAACAACATAATGCTAGCAACTCTTAAAAAAAGAAACAACACTCCTGATTTTTTAACTTTGACCCAACGTGCAATATTATCTTTGAACTTTGAATTTGTTAAATATGATTCTTGAATTATTCATAGATGTTCAATGTAGTTTCGGAGGTTCCAATTTGTTGAGCCTAGTCCTTCAACTTTCCATCAAAGTTAAAAAATCAGTTCTTCCAATGCTGGTCGCAAGTTTTCATAATTACAATATTGCTTGGATTTTAGGTCATCTTTTCATTTTAATCATTTTCCTAAATCAACAAAAAAAAAATGCTACCTTTTTATTATTCTTGTCTTCATAAACATTACAATAATTCCATTTACTGTATTTTAACTTATGATCTATATAATACTAAAAGTAGAATCTCATTTAAAGTTGTATTGGGTTGATATTCCTACTAATTTGTGTCTAAATGTTTTCATAAGGAATTTATGTATAGATATTTGTACTGATATTAATCTAAATCTTATTCTTTGTTTCTTAAAAAACGTGTAACATAAAAGATTGAACATTTTATCAATCTAAAAAAATAAAAAAATATATATTATTGAAAGTTTTATCAATCTAAAAAAATAAGGAACAAGATTTAAATAAATGTAAGTATGGGTTTCTATAGATAAAAGCAATACCGTTCCTAGATATCCTTATGAAAAACAATTAGACTTAAAATAGCGAGAATATCAACCCGATACAACTCTGAATGAGTTCTACTTTTATTATTATATAAGCTAAAATTTACTTAACTATCATAATATCTATAAAGACCAAAAAAGTAAAAAGCTAGTAAAAAGTATGTCTATGTTAATTTTGGAAAAGATTTTAAATGAAAAGATATTTATATGTGCAACAGTGCAAATATGAAAACTCCTGAATAATATAGAAGGACTTATTTGACTTTGTTATGAAAAGTTAAGGGACTAGATTAAACAAAGGGTAAGTTTATGGACTATATTAAACATTTATGGATAGTTCGAGGACCACATTGAATGAATAAAAAGTTTAAGGATGACATTGCATGTTGAACTAAAGTTTATGAACCATTACTGTCAATTTTCCTTTTAAAAGACAATGATCTTTATTTTTAGTACCTGCCATCAGATATAACAACCTTGTTTTGCATGCGCTAGGAATTTGAGTTGAAGAATTGACTATGCTATGGACTTGTAAAGCTCTTCAGACATTAGCTCACAATCGTTCCTAAGGACTTTGATAAAGAGTCCGGTCATGATATGAACAACCAGTAAATGTTACAATCTTCAACACTTCAACACTTTTCATGTTGTGTGTATTGAATACTGTAATTTCCTTAATTGGATTGTTAATAAGCGCCTCGGGATACTCTTTGATAAAGTCCTATTATATATACTTATCAAATCTCTTAAGGCGCTTGTTAATACGACTTTTGTTACGAACGATTTGGTAATCTTGATTCTCTTTAGCATTTTGTTTTGTCTTAGGTTCATGTTGGGTTAGGGCTGATGTCTTCGGGCATATCAAATATCAGAGTTAAAACTAACTTATTAAAGCACTTTGGTCCACTGATTGAAGGTTGAAATAAGCAAAGGGGACCGAGTCGATGCCCACTGCCAAGTCCACTTTAATTAAGGACTGTTTCTACTATATCTCAATTTATGAATCTGACTTGCAATTTGGCATGGTTCGGACTAATCCCGTAATTATACTTGAAGAAGTGACTCGATTGTCGAGTCAGCGTTCACATTTTTTTTTTTTAATAGAACGACCAACTCGGATAAAAAATATATATAATTAAAGAATTTAATTGGCGAAAAAGAAGTTCTAAATTGCACAAATTTAATAAGTTCATGGACCCTTTTATCCCATAAAGTGAAAGAAAATAAGAGGAATGTCAACTTAGTTTTCGATAATTCAAGTTGCCCTCCTTCAAGATTGATGAATCCAATCCATTGCGCCCCCCAATCTGGTCAACGAGAATATGAAAATGTCGAGACCATCACAACCACATTTTCGAATCGATTTCAATGAAAAAAAAAGGAACAATTTCATAAAAAAATTCAAAAAGCAAAAGGTAAAATTACATCCACAGTCCTGCTCTTACTCTTTTTCCCTAGTCACACACATGCATTGTGGTTTCTTCATGCAGTACAAAAAACAAAGCAAAATGCCAAGATAAAAGCTGAAAGAACTCCCGGGAGTTTTCGTAATTCCGGGACTTATATATTCATTAACCCCCGGGCTTTCCCAGCCCACTAGAAAATGAACATGTATGGAGAGATTGTACTTCTAGAGTCAGTATGTAAATACTATTTCGAATATTACAAATAATATCTTATTATGACATTAATTTGGATGCACAAGCATGGCAATACTTTGAGCTAAGAAAGCCTATTGAGTAACGTTAAGCTATAAGTATACCAGTTTATCCGATGATGCATTAATTTGCTGTAATTAAGCATCTACATGAGCGAAATGTGTGTGTGTTTGGAATTATGAATAAAAGTCTATCACATTACTTTATATGTGCTCTATTAAAAAGTTTTTGTACAGTTAGCAGGACAAACGCAATTTATAACTTCAACTTATAACTTTTCCTCTAATCTTTTTAAAGTTAGTGAAACAATTTCCCTAATTTCAATGATTCGTGGAAACAAATTATCTATAGTTTTACGTGTAAACATTTCTATATTTAAAAAATGTTGCAAATAATTTTGTGTTCTAAATAACAAAGAAGCAAAAAAAGTGGAAATCAAAATTTAAGACAATATTGAGGAAACTTTACCTGAAGGCAGTCAATATCGGGGCGCTTCCATGGTCAAGTGATCTCACCGCAAGGTACGGTCATTTACTTCAAATAACAGGTCAAAACCTATGTGTAGTAAGTCATATTTGTCAAAATTAATGCAGAATTAATATTTAGTAAATCTTCATTTTTAAAATGATAAGGAAATTTTTTGTGTAGTAAACTACAGTTATTGTAAGTAACTTA
Organism: Metrosideros polymorpha var. glaberrima; assembly: GCA_001662345.2. NCBI lineage: Eukaryota > Viridiplantae > Streptophyta > Magnoliopsida > Myrtales > Myrtaceae > Metrosideros > Metrosideros polymorpha. Next base: position 36,273,143 of record BCNH02000008.1, read on the forward strand.
ATCTATTTTGCAGTATATCATGTTCGTTAAGAGTAAAATGAGTCTATTTGTCAATAAGAATATTTATTTATAGTAAACTTCACTTATTCATGATAATTTTTTTCATTTTCAGAACGTAATTTCCAATATTTATTTGTAGCAAACTTCATTTGTTCGCAATAAACCTTATTTGTTCTCGATCCTTTTATAAATAATTAATATAATACATTTTCATATAAAGAAAATTGTAGAGAGAAGTTAGTAGGCAAAGATAATTACTACTCACCGCCGTCAACTAGACCCGTGCCAGTGCAACTAGGGGTGAGCAAAAACTGGGCAGGCCGGTCTTAGGCCTAGACTTTGAAACCGGCTCTGTTATAATCGATCCCCATTTTTTGGGCCTAGAAACCCGTCTTGTTTTTCTGGAATCTGTTTTGGAATCGACCTTGTTTTTTTGGTTCGGGAACAGGGTAAACAGGGTCAACCCTGTTTCACTTCTTTTTTTTCAACTTTCGCAACTTATATATAAAATTTAAGCAAAAATCATCACTTCATTCTCCAGAAACTTGCAAAAATCATCACTTTTTTTTTTCAACTTTCGCAACTTGTCTTTTTCATTAGCACTAGAGCTTTTACTGAAGGCTAAATCAATCATAGTTGTGTGGTTGAAATACTGAACATGGATGACAAAAAAAAGGAGAAGAAGTTTTAGTTTACAAAACCTTATCTTGTTGTCCAGATTTTGTAGCTCCAGTCAATATACTCCATGGAACCTTGTTTCTAGAGTCTTTTGGCTAGTGTCGTTGAAAATAATCAACTTGTAGTTGCAAAGTTGCTTTTGCTGCATCTTATGCTTAGTAAAAAGAAAAGATATGGATAAGAAATTTTAAAACTTTTTCTTTAAATCCCTAAAATCGGTTCTATAGACCGGTCCAGGCCGGCCTCCACCTAGAACCGAAACCTAGATCGGTTCAAACCGGTCCTCGAAATCTGTACGTTGTTCTCGAACTAGTTAATTCGGAAACCAGTTCTCAGCCCGATTTTTCGGGTGGGCCGGTCCAGGTTTCGGGCCAACCCGGTCCAATTACACACCCCTAAGTGCAACGACGAGGGTCGTGTGATCGCCGCTAGCCGCTAGTGGCTCACCGGGAAGGGTCATGACTCTCTTCCCAGCACGACAAGGGTCACTCCACCCTCACCTTCCTCTTACAGGGTCAAGGATCCCCAATCACTTCTTCTTCTTCTTCTTCTTCTTTTCTAACTTTCAAATTTAAAATTTAAGTTTTTTTTCTGTTTTCCATTTTGATTTTTTTTTTGTTAATCATATTTCTCCTATTTGCTGCTCTCTTTAGGGTGTTACTTAACCCTCATTTGGTTTGATTAATAATTAATAAATCTAGAAATGATATGTTTTACTCTGCATAGTGCTTTCGCTACATGTGAAATTTTCTCCCCAAACGAGATTCATTTGTCCTATAGGCACGTCCACTAAATATATTTGACTTTTATTGATAATAATGGGGGCCTAATTCCATTTCAAATTCTGCCCTAAATTTTTTTTTATCTAATCCAAACTTTAGGCCTAGTCTCAAATTTGTCCAATTTTTTTTTTGTCAAAAACTTTAAACTTCAGGTTTAGTCTCAAATTTATCCCGAACTTTTTTTTATCTCAGACAAAACCCCAAATTCTAAATCCAGTCCCAAATCTACTCTAAATTTTTTTTATTTAAGAGAAAAATCATCAATTTTTACTCTAGTCCAAAATCTGCCCACATTAATCACTTGATCAAAATCGAACCTAATTTTCGTATCCTAAAACTATTTTATTTTTTAGATATTTTTTCGTGTTACCTTATTAATGTGGATTTGTTATCGATGTAAAAATGCTACATCAAGTTGAAACCGAACCATGTGGGTAAATTTAAGAATAGATGGAAAGTTATATATTTTTTATAAAAAAAACAAACTTCATGGCAGATTTGGGATTTGACCTAAAGTTTGGAGTTTGTTTCGAGACAAAAGAAAGTTCGAAATAGAATTGAGACTAAACCTAAATTCGGGGTTCTTTTTAGGGAATTTGGCCTCATAATGGGCACCTTAAGGGTGCGTTTGGTAACGTTTATGTTCCTGGGAACAATTTCTATTCAGAAATAGTTTTTTCTATTTCTGTTATAGGGAACAGTTTCTGAGCAAAATACCGTGTTTGGTAATTTCTATTCTTTGAAGAGGAATAGAACAGAAATGTGTTTGATACAACTCTAAAAATTTCCATTCTCAATTTTTTTTTTCGTTTAATTATAAAAAAATATCAATGGAAACGACGATGGACCAAGAGTGGCGGCGCTAGTTGGCATTGGTGGCGGTCAGGTGGTGGTGGCAGTGGCCAATGTAGGGTGGTATCGGGCATGGTGGCGGCAATAGCCAGCGGTGGAGGCCGGTGGCGATGGTGGGGTGGTGGCCGATGTCGAGCAGCGGTGGGCGGAGTGGCGATGGGCGGCGAGGGCGACTAACGGCAGGCGTTGGTGGCAGTTAGCGTTGGTGGCGTCGGGTATTGGTGGTGGCAGTCGTCAATCTCGGCGCGAGATTAGGTGGTGGCGATGGCGGACGAAGGTGGTGGCGGCCAGTGTAAGGCAGTGGCAGCGATGGGGGTGGTGGCCAGTGTCGGGCGGTGGTGGGTGGAAGGGGTGGCCGGCCGTGGGTGATTGATGGTAGAAAGAGTGGCGAGAAAAAGTGAGAGTGAAAGAAAAAATTGATTCTTTTTTTTGTTCCCGAGAATAAGAAACAATTTTTTTTACTTCTTGTTTTTGTTCCAAATCTGTTCCCAGGAATCGAAATAGTATTTTAGAACAAAAAGTTACCAAACAGGTTTCCGTTCCAAATCTATTCCTGAAAATAAAAAAATAGAAAAACAGAAAAATAGAAATGTTATCAAACAGAGCCTAATTAGCAGGTTAGAAAATAAAGGTTAATACCAAGAAAAATCCCAAATTGGTACACCTGTAACAAATTTATTAAAAATTAATTTTTTAATCACAAAAAACCCTACACTGGTACATCTGTGATAAAATTTCCATAAATTGATACACTTGTGACAAGTTTACCCTTCGTTAGTTTCCGTCAAATTTGATGACACATGACAGTTGACGGGATATCCTAGTTCGGGATTTTACCCTCCGTTTGTCATAAGTGTGTCGGTTTGTGATTTTTCGTGGTATTAACTCGATTTAACGGAAACTAAAAGAGGATAAACTTATTATAGGTGTATTAGTTTGAGACAAATTTGTTACGGATGTACCAATTTATGAAAAATTTGTCACAAATGTATCAATTTGGGGTCAAAAAATTAGTTTGGATAAATTTGTCACAAATCTATCAGTTTGAGATTTTTCGTGATCAAATAATTAGTTTGAGGTGAATTTATCACATGTGTACTAATTCAGAGTTTTTCGTAATATTAACTCTTAGAAAAAACCAACGGCCAAGATCCATTATTGAATATTTTAATGGCGACAGATCATTTTATTATTAGATCACGTTAACTACAGAGACCTCTCGGGGATGAAAGTGGTTTAATAGAGATCCGATTTGTTTCCTCATTTTCGATAAAGTTGATGTACTCTGCAATCGATTTTTACCCAAAAAGAAATAGAGCAGCATAAATGCTTGCTGGATGGGTGGATAGGGGTCTATTCTCTCTAAATTTCTGTCACTCCATCAGCAGTCTCCCCTTGCCATTTGCCAACACCCTTCTTTACTAGACCCCACTTCACTATTCTCTCTCTCTCTCTCTCTCTCTCTCTTTGCTCCTTAAAATTCTCGCACGCACGCTCCTCTCTCCTCTTTGAGCCTCTCCCTCTGTCTCTCGGAGCAGACCGTCCGCTCTTTCCTTCACTGCTTTGTTCTTTCATGGCAAACCCGGAGGGCAAGGCCGCCGAGGTGAAGCAAGAGACAAGAGAAGTAGAAGAAGAAACTTCAGAGCCTTTTCTCAAGTACAAGGTTGTTCTCCGTGTCTCTTTCATGTTCTGCAACTTTTGTTTCCATCTCTGGCGAGTTCATGACATGCTGCTGTTCTTCGTTTTTGCTCAGACGTGGGTCTTGAGAGTTTCCGTCCACTGTGAAGGCTGCAAGAGGAAAGTCAAGAAGGTTCTTCACAGCATTGAAGGTGACTCCTCTTTTGATAATACCCTCGAAGCGTCTTTTAATGAGTTCGTAATGCTCTGTTCGCCCTTCAAGTTACAGCTTTTTGTTTGTTTCTTGTGTTTTCAAATTTTAGACTTGTGCTAGTTTCAGGGAAAGTGCCATAGCGTAGTTGCGCTTATTTTTCTGATCTGGGACTTGCTGCTTTTCCTTGTTATCTCACTTCTTCTGGCTTTCGATTTTCAGTTCTCTCACCTCAAAAATCCATCCTTTTCCTAGTTCTCTGACTCTTGGTATTTTCACTTTCCTCTCCTATCTCTCTCCTATTCTGTTCTCTCTCTCTCTCTCTTAATTTGCAGCACTTCCTCATTCTCGCGCATTTTCGTTTCGTTTTCTGTTACAAAAATCCTTCCTTTAATGCTTTCTTTCCCGTCTCCCCATTGGTTTTTCCAGGCGTTTACACTACAGATATCGACCTGAGGCAACAAAAAGTGACCGTGAACGGCGACGTCGATGCGGAGACCTTGATCAAGAAACTAGTAAAGACGGGCAAGCATGCAGAGTTGTGGCCTGTAAAGCCCTACTCAAAAGACAAAAAGCATGGCAAGTCAAAGAACAAAGAGAAACAGAGCGATCCAGAAAGCACCGATGAAGCTGAACACGATGGTGGTGGTGGAGTTGAAGTAAAAGAAGGCGACTCGGCAAGAGGCTTTGAAAATGGTGGTGGAACCAGCAAGAACAGTGAAGGTCGTGGCCCAGGCCGCGGTGGGGGGACGCCGTTTAAGGGCAGCGTCACTGTTCAAGTGAAGGAGATGAGGCCCGGGGGGAGGCATGCGGGGGTGACCTTTCCGAACGGTAACCAGTCACCGACGGCGGCAGCCGAGAATCCAGCTTTCGGAAACGAGGGTGGTGTGGCAGAGAAAAGCGGCGGCGGCACTGGTGGTAAGAAGAAGAAAAAGAAACGGAATAAAGGCAGCAGTAATAACCACATTGATGATAAGGGTGGACAACATCCTTGCGGTGCACCCGCAAGCACCGGATCGCCCAAGCACGGCCAAGTTCAAGTTCAAGTTCAAGGTCAATCGGGGCAAGGTCAAATGGGTCAAGGTCCGATGTTCCATCCGGGAAATCACAGCCCTCCACGTCATCACGTGTACCAATACCCACAGCAATACTACGCCCCTTCCGCCCACGCCGTTAGTTACCACACGGTTCATCCGAGCGCTAGCTGCGGGGCATCGTACTACACCCCGCAGCCGCCGTCGTATGCCTACGAGTACGTGCATCATTCGGGGTTGGAATTCGAGCGAACGCCATCTGATCTCGACTCGTACTCCTCCTCGCGGCCATCCAATACGTTCGAGTTGTTCAGCGACGAGAATCCCAACGCTTGCTCCGTCATGTGATCACGGTAAAATCTAGTGAAAATGGAAGCATTTGAAAGGTGTGTGTGTATATATATATATATATGTGGTGATGGGTAATCTGGACATGCAAGAACTTATGCTGCTTTGTATGAGTCTATGGAGTGTAAACTTTTGCAATGCATTTAGGCACTCAAGGAAGGACCATGTTAGAGGGACGAAAGTAGAAATGGACTCAAAACTTTTGGGGTTGAAATGAGTATTTTTCTTATGGTGAGGACCCATAATTTAGTTTTCAGATTTGCTTACTTCTTTTAAATCTTACAAGGTTGGTCGGTTGCATTTGTTAGTCTCTTTAATGTCTAGTTCTTTTTAGGCCATCCTTGTTTCTCTCTCCCATTTATGCCTTTGTGAATAGATGATAGATTTGGCAATTTCTTTCCTTTTTCTTTAGAATTGATGTTTGGGCACATGCAATGGAGTAGTACTTGGAGGGTCTTAGGCATGACATTTTGGATGGTTGCAAATAAATGACTAGAGCCCTAGTCTAATACCCTTTTGACCAAAGTCATGGTTGAGAAAGAACCATCTCAGATGTAGGTCCTTTTTTCTCTCACTTTGAAGACACCCATTTTCAACTTTTCTGATGTGTGAAGAACCCATTTGACTGATCTCCAACCGGGAGCCCATGAGACATTTGGAAGATGAAGAACTGCAAAGTCTTGACTTGTCCCTGCTTCAATTCTAGCGTATGAAACTGGCTTTTGTTCATGATTCTTGGTGGCTATGATTACTCAGCAGATCTTTTTAGAACTAAAGCTAAAATGATGGGGGTGATGCTTACCAAAGAGGAAGACGAGGGTAATGATGATATACATTCTTGAGCAAAGTGAAAAGTAGGGGATTTCTTTAATCGTGTGAAACGGGTTCTCTTCTTTTTAAGATTTTGCTTTTGTTCCCTTTCGCTTCTCGTCCTTCGAGGTCACTTGTGGAGATGCGACCCTGCAAGAGATGATACAAGTAAAGATAATTACAGATAATTCATGCGTGTACGTCATCATTATTGTTGGAGAATATGTTCGTATTGTGCAGTAGCTTGGATTCGGGCCCACCCACTTAGATTTTCAAATTTCTTTTTATTCGAATGACGAGCTTTAGTTAAAATTTATTAATGTTTTAACACTTTGGCCACGGGATCACAAGCTTTCATTTGACCTGACCTAAGCTACCTTTGACTGGTACGGCCTGTGATTATATTAATGATATTTCAGATGCTAAACCCTAATTTCAAAGGGTGCAATTTGATTATTAGGTCCCGTCCTTTTGAGTACCTTTAACTTAACCATGAATTAGAACACAGGAGAGGTTAATGCTCATTGGTCATCAATGGCTCGCCTTTGCCTATCGACTTTTCAAATTGTCTAGAAAAAGCTCTCTTTGTGGAGGTTTAAATTCTCAAGTCCACTAGAAGGAAAGGGTTGTAAATTGACATTCCGGTCTCCTGTTCATATCTGAAAAGAATCTGCCTTTATTCTCATTCTAGCATGATCTGGCCATATATTATGTACGAACATCATCTTTTGCGAGCAATCATATGTGCAGAATCTATGGTCCTAATTTCTTTTTTCGGTAAAGTTTCTCTTGTCATTGTCACTATCAAAAGCTGATGTACATGTGAACGTACATTGTTACATCAGGCATAAGTTTATGCATTTGTGAAATTTCTATTGCAAAAACATCTCGAGATCTAGGCGATAATTTGTTATACAACGGCGAGTAGCTTCGAGGAACGGTTCCTCAGGGATCGAAAACGGTCTTTTTCCAGAGGATGCGAAGAAGAAGACAGGAGCCTAAGTTTTCATTTCAGTGAAAGGCAATCCGAAACAATGATTTTTGTATTACGAAGTGCTCATTCCCTGAATGATGAGCATCTGATCCCTTCCAGCTTCATTGACAAGCGTCCTCGGTAACACTTTTAAGAAATTTTCAGCAGCCGTAGATGAGCAACGGAGGATGCAGGATGACATCAAGGATTGGTCAACTCCATGCAAATACGTAGTTTTATGTAATTTTTCACAATAATTAAGTTTCTTTAGACCGTGGACAGCCATTTAAAATCTACTTAAGCAAAGGTTTATAAAATCAAGGAGGGAAAATAATATAGCACGGTTCAATTTCGAACCCTATACTATAATCCGCAACAGATTTGGTCCTAAACTAATCTTCGAACATTTGCCATGGTTCAAGAAAAGGTCCTCATTTTACATTTTAAGTCCTAAGACACATTAAATGCTTTCACAACATCATGAGGACAGAAGCTTCGATGGGTGGATGTATGTATGTATGTATGTATATATGTATGTAGGCAGAGCATCAAGTTCAATGCGCATATGCTAAGCAAGAAGAAACAAACCGATAGAAGCACCTTCGTTGGTCAATAGAAAAGGCAAAACAAAGTAATCAAGTTCATGGAGTTGTCGGGTGAGCATGATGAATATGATTATACCATCTCTTTGCAGCAAGTGTGCTGGGCCTCGTTTACAAAGAGGGAAGTAGATGATCATTAAATAGCTCCAATCAGCATCTACTTGCAAGCAAGATAGATACCAACTGCAAGGAAAAAGGTCACCGTGATGCGAAAAGGCCCAATACTCTAGTTCAAGAAATACTAAGTTGTGGTTCTTCCTTAAAGAGATCACCAGCAATCCGAGTTGCAAAACACGTCCATTAAACTACTAGCAGAGTTCATCCAATACGCAAAAGAAAACAGCTTACTAAGCAAAGGTAGAGGCAGGTTAAGAACAAGAGCAAATGTAAATTCGCCTAAAGTAAAGCCACTAAGAAAACAAATGTACTTTCGATGGCAATATTTCATGGCAAAAAGAGCCGGCCAATTCAACAACCCACTGCATAATGGTTTATTGTCGAATTTCAGCCCTCTTCTTTTGCCAGAGCCTATCAATGGCACCATCAGCATCACCCTGCAAAATAGATAGTATGTACATGAGAATGAGGACAATACCAATTAACAACCTGGACCCCCAAAATGGAGAAATTCATTACAAGAACAAAGTGCAGCATATGGTAACAAGGGAGGTGCACATGAAAGCGGGCCATAGAGATCTAACGAGAGTCGGTCATGAGTTAATGTTTTTATTAGGCACGATAAGCCCAGTGAGGGAATCCTCTTGCAAATAAGAAACTGAAGCTCCAATTACTAAAGTGCAGCAAATTTGGATTTCTACTCGTTATATCTCTCTTCAAAACCAAGAAAGAGTTGAAATTATAAAACATTTTGTAAAGACGAGAACCAAACAATCTCAACATTTTGATCACAAAACCAATACACACGAACAATGTCAAGAAGATAGAAATCAACAGCTGCATCTAAAACTGTCAGTGCCTTGCTCGCTGCCAGCACGAAGAAGAATCTGAAACGAGTCACAGTTAACAATCACATACAGAGAATAGCTCTAACAGCAGAGCGGCAAGACATACTTGTGCTCGGACGAAACCGCAGAGGGCGAACGTGGTGAATTGGTTGGTGTAGACTCCATCTGGGCCCAAGTGCCCGACGTTGATCTGCACGGAGGCATGATCCTTAGAGGTAATGAGCCTATTTGTGGCAGAGCTGCGATGGAGGCATTAAAAGAAACAACGTCAATAAAAAATTCAACAAAGAATTAGATGGTCATTACAAACTTAGAAAGGGACTGATGGTATACCACTTCCTGGGGATGTAAAGATCCATATTTTGACCCTCCTCGTTCTGCATCTTGGACGACTGTTTTGATACCCGTAAATCCTTTGCTCAATCACCTAATCAGGCAAAGTCGGAAAACATTACCTTAACATCGACCCAAACTCCATCTTGCGAAACATCAAAATTTACGAGGCTAATGCTTCGAATGCCAAGATAAAAGGACAATAACCAAATTGGATGCTGCATAGTTTGCACCAATACATAACCCATATGGAGAATTTCTAAACATCGGTCACACGGAGACTCAAATTACAACATTTCCAAGCCAAATCACAAAATACTACTTTAAAGACCAACGCAAATTTATCAACACCAAGAAGCAAAGCTAAATTCCTAAAGAAACAGGAAGCCCATGAAAAAAAAAGGGAGTTCAAGCTAAATCTTCATCACTGTAACCAGCAATACGGTAAGAAGTCTTGAGTTCTGCATTTCGCCTCGATTTTTCCACATTTTCTCAATAAAACGATCCACTCAAAGTTCAAGATACAGAGGATACCAATCAAACGTAGCTTTCGTTTTAGAAAATCGATCATCGGGTCCGTCGTATGCAAAAGGAAAAACCACACGAAAGCATCGCGATCTCGAGTAAAATACGTGTGCAGAGGGATGCAGAATTACCGGAATTTTCAGCCGGAGGAGGATCGAGGACAGCAGCGGCAGCAGGTGAGAGAAGCGACGAGGCGTGAACGTGAATTGGGGATTTTATACGGTCAGAGCTTAAACCCTAGTCCTCTATGACCCGAAACAGATCCGATCCGCCATGATGCGGGCCAGTCCAGGCCCAAAGTGCCTACTGCACGAGAACATTGGGAATAATTCGACCCATACTAGAGAAAATATATTCACGGCCCAAGCTATGAAAAGGAGTTTTCGATTTTCCGTGAAGCGAGTGTCGGTTAATCTCCACTATACAGAAAACAAAACCAATGAGGATTTCGACCTCAAACTTTTATAAAACACTTAACTTAATGCTTATGCCTTTTTTTTTTCAGATATATCATAGTGACATGGTATACCAAAATGGACAAAAATGGAATGCAAATTTAGTTTTTTGGGGGTCTAAAAATATATAATTTGTTAGGATATAATACTTTAAATATTACTTCTTA
>BCNH02000008.1:36303363-36317758 GCA_001662345.2 Metrosideros polymorpha var. glaberrima
TACAAAGGCCTCGCCCACGGCCGGCGAAGCCACGAAGGCCCTAGGCAAGGCCGTGATGGCCTTGCCAATTGCGGGCGAGGAGACCTCGCCCAGATCCTGCGAGGCCCTTCGTGACCCTACCTACCCTTGCTCGTGGCCGGTGGGGCCTCAAAGGCCCTAGGCAGGTGCCCTTGCCCAGATCTGGCGAGGGCCTTCGCTAGCGGCCACAGCTAGGGTGGGTTTCGGTGACCCTCATTGGCAAAAAAGAAAAGAAAAGAAAAGTAAAAAATTTCAAAATAAAAAATCCACTTAGGATGAGTTTGCTGGAATTAGCATTCAAGTAAGCGTTTTTACTCTAATGTGGCACTCAAGTGAGCTAAAAAAAAAAGTTTTGGCACTCAAGTGATCTCCGTACAAAAGTTATGGCACTCCTACTATCCCAATCTCGAACTTAAATATCAATAAGTTTGATTCGTCTAATGTAGTAATATACATAATATGCACACATGGATGTCGATTTTCGGCCGTGCACTTGGCATGAGTACCTTGTGACATCATCGGGTAATGTATGAATGAAAGTACCAAGTAATTTTGGTAAACCAGTATAAAGAACATAACTATGGTACTCAAATTGGAGCTTTGATAATCGGGTTTACTTATCTTATCGGGTAGGTCGCGGGTGATGAATTTAGCTTGTATTTGTTCATCTTGCTCTACTTAGAACTTTTGAGCTATCCAATTGGTCGATTTAGCTTAAATTTTGTTGCATAGAGGTTGCTAAGTTCGTAAATGAGGAACAAGCGATAAACTATATGAAACTCACAATATGTATATCCAAAACGAAAAAATAGTGGATGAGGATTATGTGATTCTTTTTTATATGTTCTAAATTGTTTCCTCTCTGGCCAAAAAAAAAAAAGATTGCCATATTTCTCCAATTTTATCATTTCTCAATTTTGAATTGCACCAAGAAGGATCGTAATCATCATGATCATAATTTATTCAACTTTGTGATGTAAAAGGAGTTTGAGGTAATAGTACACCAGGAAGTTCATGTCCAAGCCAGCATTGGAAGGTTACAAAGCAAACCAAACTCATATAAACTAGACATTACGACATCAGAAAGTTGGAAACTATCACCATTCACTAATTTATCCTTTAATTCGCGATGAATGCCAATAGGATTACCAACAGTAGGACCCAAGTAAAGTCAATCAGCCAAGGTATTTCATCAGGCAAAATGTACATCAACAGACTGCACGCAACACATTCGAGAGCTAAAGCGATAAGAGCATATGCAAGTTGAAACCTTGCGTCCATATCTTGCCTTCCCATCTCGGAGAGTAATTTTTGCCGGACGATCTTGATCACTTGTGGTGGTGACCGGCAACCGATGTTGGCGATGACCAGTGTTGGCGGCTACCAGAGATTGGCGACTGGTGGTGGTGACTGTCGGCGGTGACTAGCCGCGATGACTGGAGGTGGTGACCAATAATCGACAGTGGAGACGGTGACCGGTGGCTAGCACTGACGATCAGCGGCGATGATAGACGACTAGCGATGGTGGTGGCGGCAATGACCAACAACCCATATGGGTCACTAGTAGGTCTTGTACTCGTGACTGTAAAGACGAGCATTATGTTACACTAAGCTTGTTTCTCTAAAATGACATTATTTCTCTTTTTGTTCCCAAGAATAGAAAAATCATTTTTTTTTTACTTCTTGTTTCTATTCTAAATCAATTCCCTAGCCACTTTTCTATTCCGGGGAATAGAAAAGTTAACTGACGTTGCCAAATAAATATTAGTTCTTTTTCTGTTCCGGAGAACAAAAGAACTAAAAAATAGAAAATCAGAAACGTTACCCAATAGGCCCTAAAACTGTCAAAATTTTTGTATGGCGCATGTTTTAGTGCCAAAGTTTTCGCCTCTCACTTTAGTGTTCTTATACCAAGATATGTTGAGACATTCATGACTGTGAAAGTATCTCATGGGACAAAAAAAAAAAAAAAAAACCCAAAGGATTAATGACTATTAGCAATAAATATTGATGGATCTACAATAACTGATTATGCCCAGAAGTTCATTTGTCTGCTCTGATTGTCCTTGTTGTTAGAGATCTCGTGGGTATAAATTTGCCGAAATGTGGTGTATTAATATTGCTGCTCTTATTGTCTTTGCAACTGAATCTTCAACTCATGACCACGTAAAAGGTCATCATCACCCCCGTTTAGAAACAGACAAAACAAAATGAAAATAAATAAATTAATAAATAAATACAGGATGCACGAAACAACTCCAAGACGCGCGCCTGGTTAGTATATTCCGCTGACGCACTTCGTTAATTACACCGCAATCGCCAAACACTTGAAGAAAGCTCATTGTCAGGAAGAAAGGGAGAGACTAGGCAAAATCCGAAGGTTAATGGAGAACAACAACCCAGCAGATCACGGTGGTCGGAGGTAAGCTTCGGACCTCAGGCATATCTTGACCACTGTATCCCAGCCTCCGTCAGTAAGTTGGAGGATTGCCGGTAAAATCATGCCAAAATGTTGATATTTTCCCATCTCTGATCATGTCCACTGCATATATTTCACTACGTAATGCTGTTTTATTTGGAAAAGACCTGCCCATTTATTATTTTTATCTTTTTGTATCGATTCAGGTTTTTGTTATAGATGTTCAGAATGACTTGATTCTCAGAACAGAGCATGTACTTAGGGGCACGTTTAGTGGATGTAAAGTGGCTTGTTTCTGGCATTTGTCTTCTATATTCTTTTGCTAATTGATCCAGATTTTTATTCTCGATGTTCATAATGACTCGACTTTCAGAATAGAGCATACTGGGTCGTACTCATAACAGAGCATATTCATTTGGTGATTGAATACAGTTGGATTCATAGCAACAATAATCCCAAACGACAGAGTTTTTCTAAGGGGGTGAAATACCATAATAACTGTTATTTCTTTTTTAAAATCACATAGTTGGAAAGAATGGGACCTTCTTTTAAAGTTACTTGGTTTTGGTGGGAAAATTCTGTGCGTTGATGAAGAGACACGATTGTAAATACACTCTGTTTCTTTCTTTTGTCCAGCGAAACTCATATCAAGAACAATGTAAAGTCTTGTTAGCTTTTCCTCCTAGGAAAAGATAAGACCTGCAATTAGATTTACTCTGTTTCTACCCGGTAAGCATGGGGGCTTCCCTGGTAGTTTTGTGCGTCTGGGTGATTCTGTTTTGTGCGTAAGTGTTGTCGGAGTGGGTTGGGAAAGGTTTGTAGGTGTTAAGGAGGTATCCATTGTGCTCCCATGTTACATTTTGTCCAAAAGAAGAGTTTTCATTAGCTTAATTAGTTGGGGATCAACAGCTGGGTCACACTCCTGCAGTGCACACATTAATTAGACTCCTGCAATGCATAGACTCATGAGGTATGATTTGCACCAGAAGCTTGACATCATGCCGTGAAATAAATTTCCTTTTGAACTTAAATTAGTAGTTTTTGATGTGTTTCTGCGAGTATATTAGTTAAGAGGCATTGAGAATCACTTGATGTTAATTGCAGGCTCATATCTTTATAGCTTTTGGAAAAACTGTCATCTTATATGATGCAGAATGAGCCCACAACCTAAGCTTTTGCAACATATTATCGTCTAACAAGTAGTTTGCTGATTTTGATTCGAAGATATGGAGCAGAGCTTGGAATTCAAATTGCTGCAATATATAACGAACATCTTGATTCCATGGAGGAGACCTTACTTCAAGCCATCAGGGACATGTATAGCTATACAGGTCCAGCCAACATTACTGATGCACCCGTCATGCTTATCTACACATTGGTAAAAAAACGTTCAGGGTAAATTAATTTTCGAGGTAGGAAGGCAAGATATTGGCCCAAGGTTCCAACTTGCGTATGCTCTCATTTCCATTGCTCTCGGATGTGTTGCGTGCAGTCTGCTAATATACATTTTGCTAGGTGACATGCCTTGGCTGATTCTCGTTCTCTGTGTGCTGATGTTGATAATCCAATTCAAATTCAAACTTGAGGATTAATTAGAGAACGTTGACAGCTTTCGACTTTCCTAATGTTGTTGTGTGCTCTTTGCGAAGTTGGTTTTGATGTGCGTCTTGGCAATGCTGGCTTGGACATGAACCTCATGTTGTACTATTGTTACCTCAAACACTTTTTACATCCCAATGTAGAATATATGATGGTAATGAAGATGATGATACTATATCCTGATGCAATTCAATAAAATCAGAGAAACAGGGATTTTTTCTTCTTTGGCCAGAGAGAAACAGTGAAATTAATTTAAAGAATTTGAGAAAGAAAAATATTATCCTCATTCACTAATCTTTCGATAAAACGCAATTCTGATGTAGTCCATACGAGGGAAGTATTAAGATATATTTCATTTTCAGAAGTACTCGAGAAATGTGCTTAATGCATGAGCCATGAACAACTTCCCTAATAACTTGAACTTTCACGAAATACTGCTGCATATACGATTAGTTTGTTGATTTTACTTCCTGGAAGCGGAGCAAAGCATGAAACTCAAATTGCTAGAATGTATATAGCGAACATCTTGATTCCATGGAGGAGTCTTTGCCTCAAGCTATCTGGGACATGTATACCTATTATCCATATAGGGCCGACCAACTTTACCGGAGCACCTGTCATGCTTTCCGGCAAAATTTAATTTTTGAGATGGGCAGAGAAGATTTGGAACTAAGGTTTTCACTTTTTTTTTCTTAGCGAAATTTTTTTAGAAGATTTATTACAGTTTATTAAATCACAGTAACTCAAGTTTTACAAAGTAGTCTCAATATTCCCAGTATTAGCTTTTCTTCCTTTATCTTTTCTTTCGAATCGAAAAAGAAAGAGATAAGTGCACTAGAAGTCCTAAGACTTGTCATAAAAGTGAAATTGAGTCCTAAAACTTTCAAAAAGTGCAATCAAGTCCTAAAACTTGTCAAATTTGTGTAATAAAATCATTTCATTAACTCTATCTAACTTGGTTGATAAAAAATGCTGACGATGCTTTTTATATTATTTTCTCTCTCCTACGTGGCGATGGCGTGGCTAAAACATGAACCATAAGGCTAAAACAATGTCGTTTTGGTCCAAATCAAACTTTCTAATCCAAATCTTATTTAAATTAAATTTTAAAATATAAGCTAGATTTAGAAAAAAAGGAGGAGAAAAAAACCCGCCGCCACCCCCACCATCGCTAGTGGGAGATGGTAGCCGGCTTGTAGTCGGTGAGAATCACTAGCCACTGGCCAGCGCTCGGCAAACCCCATTGGCCATCGCCCCACCATTGCTGGCACTTCCTGGCGATGGTGCGACGATGGTAGGCCTCGCTTGATTTTTTTTTTTTGAAGTGAGTTTATTTTTTTATATAATTTTAAAATTTTGTATTAAAAAAATCAGATTTTGATCAAAACGATGTCATTTTAGCTTGTAGGATAGAAAAATTGTAAAAAACACGTCAACATTTTCTGTTCCAAGTTGGACGTAGTTAACGGAAGAACTTTGTTGCACCAATTTGATAAGTTTTAGGACTCAATTGCACTTTTTGAAAGTTTTATAATTCAATTTCACTTTCAAGACAAGTTTTAGCACTTTCACTACACTTATTCAAAATAGAAAACTAGTCGCATGATTTGCAAGATTACTATTAATTAATGAGCTAATATTTTACATCGAATAAAAAATGAATAATGATCTTTGAGAAAAGAAAACATAAAAGTGCAGGAAAATATATTACGGGAAAATTACAAAAATGACCTATACCATTGCCACTATTCAATTTTGGCTATCATACCTTATCTTATGATAAATTGGGTCCATAAACTAACAACTAGTTATCATGTCAGGAAAACTTTATATAACTGTTCAAATATGAACAGAATATGCTGGCTAAGTGCCGGAGCTATACAAGCAGCGTTAACCTGGAATGAAATAATAATTATTCAAAAGAAATTAAAAAATGGTTCCTATATAATTGCTGATGTTTAATTTTGGTCCCCACACTTCATTTTACCATACGTTTAGTTCTTAGCCCTGACTAGTGATGCCGATTTCAAATGTTTTCTTCCAAATGCAGACAGAAATTGCCAAGTAAGTGCCAAATCAATATGCTAATTCACACAACTTGAAGGAGCTATCTATATAAGACAATTCATAGGTAGAGAAACTTAAACATGTGGTTCTAGTCGGGCTTTCCTCGAATATCCTGTAATATCACTTCTGCTCACACATTGGCGCATCTGTTATCACTATTGCCTATTTATAATGGAATAATCATTTTAGGAAGGACAATATAGCTTGGAGTTGCAACGCTTG
Source organism: Metrosideros polymorpha var. glaberrima (assembly GCA_001662345.2). NCBI lineage: Eukaryota > Viridiplantae > Streptophyta > Magnoliopsida > Myrtales > Myrtaceae > Metrosideros > Metrosideros polymorpha. The sequence continues at coordinate 36,309,689 of BCNH02000008.1, forward strand.
CTGTTAGGTCATCAGCTCTAAAAGACACTAAAACGACGTTACCTGCTCAAGGTTTCCCAAGAGCAAGCCACGTGTCCTTTTTTTCATTAATTGGCTGCCCCCATTTATGTTCATTAAAAGATTAGTTCTAAACGCAGTGGAACGGGAGGGCGCCAGGTTCGAAGATCTTGGCTCATCCAAATATTTCTAATCTTATAATTTTGTTTATATTTTTCAATTTTATGAATAACTATGATATGTATACCTATATATAATTAGACTATTGCATTTTGCACGTGCAATTAGTATTTGGCAATAAATCTATACTGAAAAAGCATCGGTTATACTATGACACCAGTATTTTATCTTTCTGTATTGATACTCTATTGAACCCTTGGCATATAGTAAAATAGATGCAAATAATCATCAAATTCCTCATTCTGCCCGAATCCTGGCACCTCATGCTTTATGATATTTATCTCACTTTATTATATTTTTTGCCTGTCTAATTTTTTTTCATTTATCAATAATAACAAAAACATGACCTTTCGTTCATCTTTGTTGATTAATCCTTTGAAGAGGAGGAAAAGTCAAGATACAGAAATATCTACATGTTTGCTTTTGTGCTTGGGAAAAAACAATAAAAAATCACAAATTATGTCAACTGTGACACATTTACTCTAAACTTTTTTTTGCGACATAAAAAACCTCAAACTATACCCATTGTGACATATTTACCGTAATTTTTTCTCGTAGCATCAAAAACTCCAAATTTGTACATGTATGACACATTTACCTTCAATCAAGGTTCAATTAAATGAATTTTTCAATCAAAACGACGTCGTTTTTGTTTCACTTAAGCTAGATAAGCGCTATTTTAACACAGTTTGCCCGTCACCATCCATGAAGGCAGATTTTTAACAGTGCTAATCAATGGAATGTTGATGTTGGGTAAACGTGTCACACAGGTACAAGTTCATGATTTTTGTGTCATGTAAAAAGTTTAGGGCAAATATTTTGCAGTAGTTTTTTGAGGCTTTTTCCCTTTTTGTTTTTAGAGTTACTATGACTTTTTTTTACGGAACTCTAGGGTTCCTATCACTTTAAAATGGATATTCTTTCATAAAAAGCAAAAAAAAATATGAATTTTCTCAAAATATTAGTTTCCTAAGAAATTAATAGAAACAATTGGATATTTAATTATTTGCATGGATCCAAATAATTTATAGCATAATTAATAGAAGGTATATACAACACAAGAGCCTTTTTCTATCACTTTGGACAAATCAATACTAAATTAAGAGGCATATAATGCGTTTCATAATCACGAATATTATTATATATGATTTTTATAAATGTACTTCATGATAATGAATGCAGCAGTCGAACTTTCCCACTTAGGAAGGGGGAGTACGATTCCCCACTTTCTCAGGGAGGTGGGGGTCGTGAGTGAGGAAATAGGGTTTCACAACTTGTGCACGACACATAGCACACATAATAGCATGTATAATAGAAATAGGATAAGATAGAACCAGACCAAAAAAAAAACATAACACGTTGATGCCACATACTGATCTTTAGCTCTTATCCCTTATTTTTTGTTTGCATATGGACGAAGAAAATATACAACATTCCTAAAATCAAGATTGAAAATTGGTCCACCGACCAATTACACGACAAAAATCAAGTATGAGGATCAAAATTGAACATGAGTATTAGTAGAGGGACCATTTGTGTAATTTCTCCTCGAATTGTAAGTTGTGATTTACACGTCAGTGCCACATGTTTGTCTCCGATGTTTACTTGGCACTATCTATCAACGGGAAAATTGTCCAAAAAGTCATAAACCTATTGCACTTTTGCTAATTCTGTTCTAAATCTTTTAATTTTGCAAATTGAGTCTTAAACCTTTTTATGTTTTGCCAATTGAGTCTATCCGGCTAATTTTGGCTAAAAACGCTGGCATGGACGCCGGTCATCCACCGACGTTGACATGGACAATCTTATATAATATTTTCTTATCTTCCTTTTCTTTTTCTTTTTATTTCTTCTTCACTTTTTCTTTACTATGGCCAACGAGGGTCACCACACCCTCGCCAGCGGCTGGCGAGGGTCATCGGCCCTCACCCAGATCTAGGGAAGACCATCGTGGCCGCGAGGGAGGCCAGTCTCGCCCAGATCTGGGCAATTTTCCCTTCTTTCAACATTTGGACAAAAAATAAGGAATTGGTCCTGAATATGTGACGTGGGATTAGTTTAGGGACCGAATCCATCATAAAATAGAGTACAAGGACAAAAATAATAGTGAACATTCGAGGCAGCATCGGCAAAGAGCAACTAATTATCAAACGTTGATTCCTGTAAATGATGCATGTATTGACACTTGAGATATGTTGAGACACTCATGGCTTGTGAGAGTATCTTGCAAGACAAAGATATTATGTCCAGAAGACAGAAAAGGTCGATGACGACCAATAATGAATCTTATTTTTCTATGAATTTACAACCACTAGAAATGTCCCTAAGTACAATATTTGCTCCGTGAATTTCTTGTGATTTGCTTTGAACTTTTGATTTGAGGGTCCGCATTTGACACCTCATCTCAACTACACATAAAATTGAACAAAGAAAATGGATATACAATCGGCTTTGCTCAAGCTTAAAACCCATTCTCCGCTAATCGTTAAAAAAAATAAAATTATGGAAACATTTCAAATAAGAGCCTAAAATGACATAATTTTCTCAAATAAGGGCTTGAAGTGGACTTTGTTTCAAATAAGGGTCTGAAGTACCTTTATTTTCTCAAATAAAAACCCGAAGTAGATCTTATTTCAAATAAAGGCCTTAAGTGGCCCTATTAATTTCTAAGAATGGCTTGACCTCACCAGTTAGTTTGAAACAAGGTCCACTTCAAGTCTTTCTTAGAGAAAATAAGAGCACTTCAGGAATTTGAAATAAGATTCACTTCAGGTCCTTATTTGAGAAAATGAAAGTACTTTAAACTCTTATTTGGAATTTTCTCAAAGGTTAGGCCCATCTCCCAGGAAATCTCTCACTCTCCAACCCTTTTCTTGCATGTAAAAATAAAAATCTTAGTAATCGACAGCTATTTATATATGTCTATACTTATACTAAACCAAAATTACTCTATCGCTTTTCAGGGATTCTCCGTTTTGTGTGCGGACTTTCTTGGGGACCAGGACCACAATGGAAAAATTACCGATAACCCAACCCATTGGGCCTACTTTATCGATATTACACAGAATGGGTTGAGTTAATGGGTAATTTGACATTGTTGTCCACGCCACAGAACAGAACCTTCTTCTGTGGCGTGGATAATGTCAAATTACCCATTAACCCAACCCTATTTATATATATTACACAGAATTGGTTGGTTAATGGGTAATTTGACATTGCTGTCCACGCCACAGATTGACAATGTGGAGCTCTGTGGCGGGTCTATGTGTCGTGGACAATGCTAAATTACCGATTAACCCAACCCATTGGGCCTACTCTATTAATATTACAAAGAATGGGTTGGGTTAATGGGTAATTTGACATTGTTGTCTACGCCACCAGAAGACAGAACCTTCTTCTGTGGCGTGGATAATGTCAAATTACCGATTAACCCAACCCTTCCCCGCCAACTGAAGACACCAACAGAAGACAGAACCTTCTTCTGTGGCGCGGATAATGTCAAATTACCGATTAACCCAACCCTACTTTATTAATATTGCCCAGAATGGGTTGGGTTAATGGGTAATTTGACATTGTTGTCCACGCCACGGATCTCTGTGGCGTTGACAATGTGGCCTGGAGCTCTGTGGCGGGTCCTTTATTAATCGATAATTTTCTCATTGTGTTTCTGTTCCTCCCAGGCGGGCCGCGGGGAGTCTATACATTCCGGCAAGAAAAAAAGAGACTTGGCGAGGTAAAGTGTGAAGGTTGATGGAGAACAACAATCCAGCTGACCACGGTGGTCGGAGGTAAGCTTCGTCGACCTCAAATATGTCTTAAGCAATGTAGCCCAGCCTCCGTCGGTAAGTTGGAGGATTACGAGTAAAATCTTGATATTCTCCCATCTCCGATGTAGTCCACTGCATATATTCTATTACCTGAAATGCTGTTTTATTGGGAAAATTCTGCACTCTACGTAAATCCAGTGAACTTTGTACCAACCAGCTTTTTTCCTATATTCTTTTTATCTTTTTGTTAGTGATTCAGGTTTTAGTTATCGATGTTCATAATGTCTCGATTCTCATAACAGAACATATACTTCAAGGCACATTTAGTGGATGTAAAATGGCTATTGGGCTAGTTACTTAGCTTTTGTCTTCTAATACTTTGCTAATTGATCCAGGTTTTTATTCTCGATCTTCATAATGACTCGACTCACTGAATAGAGCATGATGGCTCGTGTTCATAACAGAGCACATTCTTTCTTTCTTTCTTTTTTGTCGAAATAACAGAGTATTTTCAGTGGGTGTAAATTTGTCAAAAAAATAAGAATGTTTCTTGTAGTCATTGACCCCTTTTTTGTGCGTATTGGTGACTTTTCAATGTTTTCATTACATCCGTTTGGTAATTGGATACTGTTGGAGTCATAGCAGTATTAATCCCTGTCAAGTATAAATACCATTATCACAGCTGAGTTTGCCTGAGGAGAGTGAAATGCCACAATAACTGCCATTTCTTTTCAAAAATCACAAAGTTGGAAAGAAAGCGAACCTTCTCCAAAAAGTTACTGGGTGGGAAAATCCTGTCACTTTGATGAAGAGAATCGACTGTACATACACTACGTTTCTTTCTTTTGTCAAGAGAAACTCGTGTTAAGAACAACGTTTCAATTGAAAGTCTTATTGGCTTTTCCTCCGAAGAAAATATAAGACCTACAATTAGCTTTACTCTGTTTCTACCTGGTAAGCATGGAGTTTTGTGGGTCTGGGTGGTTTTGTTTTGTGAATAAGTGTTGTAAGAGTAGGTTAGGAAAGGTTTGTAGGTGTTAAGGAGGTATCCCCTGATACTCTGATGTTCCATTTTGTCGTAAAGAAGAGTTTTCACTTGCTTAATTAGCCGTGGATCTATGGATGGGTCACATACCTGCAGTACATACAGAGCTTAGACTCCTGCAATGCATACTCATTATCTATGATTTGCACTAGAAGCTTGGCATCATACCTCGTCAAATTTCCTTCAGAACTTAAATTAATAGTTGAAAGCTTTTGGAAAGATTGCCGTCTTATGTGATGCAGAAAGAGCTCAATACTCGAGCTTTTAACAAGAGAATGTAAACTAACAAGTGTTTTGCTGATTTTATTTCCAAGAGATGGAGCAGAGCTGGCAGATGCAATTGCTGCACGTATCCCACGTCTTCATTCCCTGGAGGAGTACCTGAATCAATTCATCGAGTGCACAGGTGTTCTAGCCAACACTACCCGTGCAAAAATCATGCGTATCTACGCACTACTCAAAATCGTCAAGATGGGAGGGCAAAATATAGACCCAAGGTTCCCACTTGCGTTTGCTCTCATCGCTGTTGCTCTTGGAGGTGTCAAGTGCAGTATGCTGATGTACGTTCTACTTGGTGACATGCCTTGGCCAATTGTCGTTCTTGGTGTCCTGATGACATTTGTATTTATTGCGAATTAGAGGTTCCCGGTTCTCTAGATGTTGTGGTTTGCTCTTTGCGAAGTTGGTTTTGATGTGTGTACTAATGTTTGCTTGGACATGAACCTCGTGTTGTACTGTTATTACTTCAAAAACCTTTTTCATCATGAAGCAGAATATACAATAATAATAAATATGATGATACTACTTAGTTAAGATCCCAATTCAATAATATGAAATTGGAGAAGTAGGGGATTTTTTTGCTTTAGCTAGAGAGAATAATAGGAATTGATTTAGAGAATTTGAAAAGGAACATTATCCTAATTCACCAATCTTCCAATCCATGAATTGCAATTTAGACTTTGTTTGTAACCCTACCCTCATCTCCCAACCTCAGCAATATTGTACATACTACCTTGACATGTACTTCAAATCACGAATGAAAATTACTAAGCCGGACTTGCTCCTTGACATAGAGGAAGCATGCAATATGTGAGAGAGGGAAGCAACCGGCCACAACTTCTTTAACGAAAGATAAACCCGTTTGAGAACAAAGTGAAATCACGTTAGAAAGTGAGATGCACGACCTTGTGCATGTTGAGGCATATTTGGAAGCAATTGAAAAGTGAGACACAGTAATTTTGGTTCAATATAAGTATAGAATAGGCAAACTTAAAGCCCAAAAGCAATATCTCAGGAAATTCCGTTTGCTTGCACCTTGTCTCGTTTGATCACAAGAGACTCAGAGATGGGAGTGTTGGAACACCAATTTGTTCCCCCAAGTTTTGTTCTGTATTCTTTTTCTCTTTTTGTTGATATTCCATGTTTGTATTTTCGATATTTCTAGTGACTTAAACCCTCAAAGCAAACAATATAATTATTGCCATAGTGGATGGCTATAAATCTATTGACGAGTAAGATTTATTGTTGATAATCATTAAATTCTTTTTCTTGAAAGTGGATTCTTTATCCCACAAGATAAGGCCACGAGCATCTCGACATATCTCACCCATTGATAAAAGAAGATATTTTCGTAACGTGTGAAGTTCTTTTTTTAGTAAGTATTATTAGCTTTCGCATTAAACAATTGAAAATTAGGAAATAGTCAGCTAGATAATTAGAAAGAAACATAACTTCTCATTGAGCCGCTCTTCCCATTTCAATAGCGTCGACACTAGACCTTCCAAAATTAAGATTCAAAAAATAATAATAATCGAAATTAGAAAAACCCATTTCCTTTCTTAGGATAAACTATCGGCCCGAACCATTTTCACTTTAACATATACTTGATCGAAGTTGCCGTAAATTTTAAATGAAGAAAATAGCTATAAAAGATAGTTTAAGATATAAACGGGGAAAATTACCAAAACAGTCATAAATTTATTGTAATTGTATCAATTCAGTCCTAAATTATTTTTTTTTTGTCAATTGAGTCCTAAAATTTTTGTAATTGTACAAATTCAATCCATTTCCAGCAATAATAATAATATTTTAATATTTTTTCGAATTTTTTAATTAATTATTTTTGCCTGCGTTCTTTCTTCTTCGTTTCTGGTTCCTTCTTGTTTCTGGTCGTGGCCAGCGAGCTGGCCGGCGAGGGGCCTCGCCCAGATCTGGGCGAGGCGTGCGAGGCCGCCCTCGCCATGGCCTTGCCGGCCGCGGGCGAAGGCGGCCTCGCCCGCGGCCGCGAATCGCGATGGGTCGAGGCCGCCCAGATCAATTCGTCGATCTAATCTCTCTCTTCTTCTCGATCGATTCTCAGCCAAGCCCCAGCGAATTCTCTCAAGGTAGACTTCTTGTTCTCTGATCTCTGTCTGTTCTTCGCCATCTGTGAAATGGGTATTTTCCGATCTCTGATGATCTTGAATCTGGGTTGTGGTTTCTTGTTCTTCGCGTTCTCTTGATTTCTTGGTTCCGATAGATGAAAGGAAGACTCGATTTTGTCTTTTTGTTTTTTTGGTTTTTTTGTTTTTGGCTTTGCAGATGCAGATCTTCGTTAAGACCCTCACCGGGAAGACCATCACCCTCGAGGTGGAGAGCTCCAACACCAGTCACAACGTCAAGGCCAAGATCCAGGACAAGGAGGGGATACCGCCGGACCAGCAGCATTTGATCTTCGCCGGCAAGCAGCTCGAGGACTGCCGCATGCTCGCCGACTACAACATCCAGAAGGAGTCCACCCTCCACCTTGTGCTTAGGCTCAGGGGAGCCATGCAGATCTTCGTTAAGACACCCTCAACGGGCAAGACTGAGGAACCAAGACCATCAAGGGAGGCCGCCCAGATCAATCGCGAGTTGCGGCCACGGGCAAAGGCAGCCTTGGCCAGCGGCAGGAGAGGGCCGCCGGCGGTGGGCGAGCCAGTGGCCGGCGAGCTCCGGCGACCCTCGCCGGCCAGCTCGCTGGCCACGACCAGAGACAAGAAGGAACCAGAAACGAAGAAGAAAGAACGAAAAAAGAAAAAAGAAAAAATTAATTAAAAAATT
>BCNH02000008.1:36333096-36346495 GCA_001662345.2 Metrosideros polymorpha var. glaberrima
ATCAAGAATAAACACATGGATCACTTCACAAAATAAAGAAAAGCTGGGCAATGGTTTTCCAAATGCAGAGTACAGATTGTTTCTGAACAAAACAACATTCAAGTAATGGAACACACGCAAGGGAAATGATTGGAGATAGGAAGTTATTTTTCAGGAAAAGAAATCAAGATTGCATGATTTTACTCGCAGCCCTCCTCCAACGTATTGAAGGTGGCTGGACTACAGTAGTCAAGAGATGTTGCAGTTCGCCGTCGATGCTTACCTCCGACTGCCGTAATTGGCTGGATTGTTGTTTGCCATTAACCTCCAGAGTTTTGAGTGATTGCTCTCTTCCTTCCTTGTCAGAAGTAAAACTTGCTGCGAGGCTTCGAGTTGAGCAAAACATATTTGTAGACCAACGGGACACGGGAGGTCCTTTCTTCGGGAGAGGGTCCCCCTAATTGCGGCCGCAACACTATCTGTTTAATGGGGGAGACTTCAGCCCTTGGTTCTCTTGGACAAAAGACAATTATTTGTTTACTCCTCTTGAACAAATGACAATCCTATGTTTAATTCTCTTGTCATCACCAAATGCAATTTCTCATAAAACTACTCCAAAAAATACTAAATCTACTATACGACGGTCAATTCAATTATAAACGTTTCAATTTGGCCAATTTAGTCCAAAATCTTTTGATAATTTACCAATATAGTCCATTTGGTCAATTTTGATAGGAATCACTGACATGGTGGTCCAGTCAATGCTAGATTTGCTACGTGGCACGGCTAGCGATATGACGTGTCTAGCCAAAATTGAATGAATAGACTATATTGAAAATTATCAAATTATTTTGGACTAAATTGAAAAATTTTATGATTGTATTGACCGTCGTACAGTAGGTTTAGTAATGGTGGATTAGCAGGTGATTACACTCCAGCAAGTGCCTCGGAATCCACTTCCTTTTCTTGCTTAGTTGCTGTGTTTTCTAGCAAGCAATTTTAGTCTATTTTTCTTGTTATTTGACCTTTGACCCCACCATAGATTTATTTTTGCTATCCTTGAACCACGACAACTCATACTATGTTTTGCATAGTTGGGTCTTGCATTTGAATCATGCTTAGAATTTGACACAATCCGTCACAATTTCGTTCATTTATTATAGTTGAAAGTAAGAAAATAGAATTAAGAGAAAATTTCAAATAAAAGTCCAAAGTGAAGTCATTTTCTCAAAAGAAAATCCAGAGTTGAAGTTGTCTCAAATAAAGTCCTCAAATAGCCAATTTAGTCTCAAATGAGGCCAATGTCATTCACGGTTAGGGGCATTTTCGTCCAAGTACATTTTTTTTTCTTTTTGTTTTCTTTTCTTGCTTTTTGCTTTTTGGTTTCCGCATCTTCCTCAAGCCTCCTTTTTCGCGCTACATCACCTCCATCTTCGACACCATCATCAGCCTCTTGACCAGTGAGCTCGTGAGCTTTGCATCCTCACGCTGACTCTCGTCAGTTTTGGCGACGAGAAGGCCGATTGAAGTTGTTCGGGCCAGTAGCCTTTTCTGATGACGACAGTTTCTCAGGATGCGTCAAATCTCAGCTCGCTCATGCTCGATCTAGGGCTCGGATTGACCTCCATCTGACGGTGAAGGTGCTGGATTTGCTGTCGAGGGCGGTGGTGGACGAGGTTGAGGGCTCGAATAAGACTTGTCAACAGCGTCAATGTGACAATTAGAGAGGAAGGTGTAGATAAAGGTAAGGTCAATCCGAGTTTGGAGATCTGAGAACTGAAGTTGGAGAATGTGGAATTGAGAGGACATCTTGTGATTTGGAACAGCTTAATGTGGTAGGATTTCTTACAATGTGCCTAGTGCTTCTTTGAATGGCCATATAATTGGTAGGAGTTCTATGTATTGGCATCTGAATCTAGCGGTTTCTGTGGTTAATGATGTGAAGTTGGTTGATGATCAATCGGAGGATGGGGTATCGATTGAGGAGAAGTCAAGCTCTGTCGATGAGAATGGCAAGAGTCCGGGTGGGTGTCTCCAAATTCTGGATTACTATAAGGAGCCACCGGCGTTGCAAAGTTGAAGGAGGAGCTTTGCAATGTCGAATTAGCACGAGATTGGCAAACCTGAATTCGAAATTGATGAGGCAAATCCGTTGCCAGGTTGAAATAATTGCCTGCTGCAATGGAATGGTTCTTTGGCGCGAAATTGCTTATCATCCAGCAAGATTTAATGGATTGGCGGCTTAAGTCAGTCAAACAAGATGATGTAACAAGCTCATGTGAAGCTGTCACCAATTCTTCATTCACTAAGGTTAATGTAACAGAGACAAACTGCACTTTTTCTCAAACGTATAAATCTCGAGTCGATTATAAGAAGTTTGTTGTCTCTCTTGTTCACTGCAATTCACAGTCTCAAAGGGAAAAAAAATCGATTTTAAGTTCAAATTTTATAGTTCAGTTGCTGCTGAACATGGCATTAGTTATAGCTTTGTCCATTTGCTGAGAACAAGATTTAACAACGGTTCAAGAAAATTGTAGTTCAATGTTGTGGTTTGCACCAGTGGTCAGAGCTTTTCTGGCCTCCCAGGCGCTTGACGTGAATGCTTTCTAATACTTTATCTTTGAACTTGTAATATCGCCTAAATGCAATGTTGGCTATCAACGTCTTGCTGAAGCATATCTTCTCAAAACAGAACATTCAATTTGCCAATTCCGAAACATCAGAGATGAAGTACAGGCTCAAGATGAACTCTGTGAGCTGTAGCTAAAGAGTCTCCTCACTCCTGTATAGGTGAGGAGATTTTTCCCTGTGGGTGTTCACCGATTCATTGTTGCCTCCACAGGGTTTCTTAGTTGATAGTGACTCAAAAACTTCCTCAACTCAGTGGGCAAGACTGTGGCCAAATGAAATAGGATCATAGTCTTGCCAAATGAATTAGGATCAAGATGACACTGACGAAATTTTATCAAGATTAATGGGTTTCAAACAAAGCAAAGATGCAAAAAGCTAGATAAGAGGCCAATTGCATAGTGATCCAAACTTATCAGCAAATTGCCAAATTCAACGCTACCAATTTGCTCGTAGTGCTTTTACTTCATAACATGTTCTCAAACACTCCCAATTCACTCAATATCATGCGCCATCTTTCCTGGAGCTCTGCAATGACCTCATTCCTCATCCTAACCCACGGCTTCTTGCTCAAACTTCTTGTTCTGCAACTCTTTCTGGTAATTATAGCATCTTTATCAGCTTCAGCAAATCCCCTGGGCCCAATAGTTGTGCCGATCATACCTCCTTGACAATGAACTCTTCCATGGCGTTATTGTGCTGTGAGCGGAAATTGTCAACGCTTGTACAAGTGAGTGAGCTCTTTCTCTTCCTTCGATTGAGGCTTCAGCATCCACCAACCAAAGGGGCAATGTTTCATTGTAGAGCCACACGACGCCAATGAGCATCTATGTGGCTAGCAATGCCTTGCCTATCTGCTTCCAAAAGTAGCGTCTTCTTTGCCCATTCCTGCTTTGCTCAATACCTTTCGTCATCAAGTGATTTGATATATTGAAATCTTGGAAAATCCTACCGCCACATCAAAAAGGAAGAAGTTTGTAATTAAACACAGTTAAAACCAAATACAGCCATTTGGGCATTTCATCGAACGTCTTTGGGGCGCGTAGTGTACCTCGAAGGAGGACGATCAAATCAGACTCAAATTTGCATGAATGACGAGATGACAGAATCATATTTTTGTAAGCTAACCTGTTTTGGCTTCGTGGAATCGTCTACGAATCGAGGAGTGAAACTTGGAATCTTCAACGAGCTAGGTTGTCCCGTAATGGCTTGCTCCTGAGAAAAGTAGGTCCTATTCATACCACGAGATGGGAGAGAGAGAGGCTGATGATGGTGTCAAGGATGGAGGTGATGTAAAGCGAAGAAGGAGCGTGAGGAAGAAGAAGAAAGAAAAGAAAAGATAACAAAAAGAAAGAGATAAAAGAAGAAAGAAAAATAAAAAGAAAGTGAAAAGTGTCCATGGACGGTAATGCCCCTGGCTGTGGATAAGATTTGGCTTGCCTATGAGCTGAAGTCCTTATTTGAGACTAAGTAAGCTACTTCATGCCTTTATTTGAAATTAAGTTGGTCACTTTAGGCTTTTATTTGAAACATTATTTACTTCAAACCCTTTTTTGAGAAAATGACATCACTCTATGCTTTTATTTGAAATTTTCTCTAGAATTAATTAAATCCCAATCAATTAACATCATTATATAAATCCACGCGTTGTGAAAACAGGCTAGCTCCGCCCTTGACTGCAATGGAAATACAAGATATACTCCAGCAATGATGACATATTTCACAAGCATGCATTAAAATCCTTTTTGAATTTTAAACGTTGTAGTTCTTGACGTGTTCAAGCGAGTATATGTAGTTATCAGCATTATGAAATGTGCATGATGTTCATTTTAGACTTGTATCTTGATGTCCTTAGATATTAGAAAAACCGTTGTCTTCTGTAGTACAAAGAAAGTTTTTGAGTTTTTACATCCCATGTATCACACGCAAAGTACGGTTAACATACAAAGGAAGTATATAAACATATTTCGTTTTTTGAAGTACTTGATAAAATGTGCTTATTGCATGAGCTGTGGACATCTGTCCTGATAATTTCAGCTTTTGCGAAAGACTACTTGTTGATTGTAATTCCAAGGTACAAAGCAGAGCATGGAGTTCAAGTTGCTAGAATGGATAACCAGCGTCTTGATTCCATGGAGGAGTGCTTGCTTCGAGCCATTATGGACATGTATACCCACGTCTTTCCAACCAACATTGCTGGAGCACCCGAACATCGGGAACAAATCAGTATTACGGGTATTACCTTTTCTTCTTTTAGCTCTTGTGACAGATTGGTCCATAAACTAATCTCCGGTTATCATTATAAGGAAAATTTACATAACCGTCCAAAAATTGACGGAATATGCTGACTAAGTACCGCAGGTATACAAGCGGTGCTAACGTGGAATGAAAAAATATTTAGTTAAAAGAAATAAAATGGTCCCTATACTAATGTCGATGATTAATATCGGTCCTCGTACTTTATCTTACGCTAGGTATAGTCCTTAACCCGACTTCTACTCCCGGTTTAGGATATTTTCATCCAAATGCAGACAAAAAATTGTTGAGTAAGTGCCTCATCAATATGCTAGTTCACATAATTTGAAGAATTTATCAAAGACGGTCCACATGCAGAGAAATTTGCACATGGGGTTTTAGTCAGGCTTTTAATAAGTATCCAATAATATTGCCTGCACTAGCGTATTTGTCATAATTATTGCCCATTTATTGTGTAATAATTTAGCCTAGAGTTCTAATATTTCCCCTAATCCAAGTGGACCGGATTCTTAAAATAGTACTTAAATGGTGATCATTAGAGAAAAATTGCTGCTAGGTCGTCAACTCTAAAGACACTAAAACAAGGTTACCTGGTCAAGGTTCCCCAAGAGCAAGCCACGTGTCCTTTTTCATTAATTGTCTGCCCCCTTTATTTATGCTCATCAAAACATTATCAAACGTGGCACAATCAAATTGTGGGGCCAGCGTTTGTAAACGCAGCAGAAGGGGAGGGCGCCAGGTTCGAATCTCCTGGCTCCTCCATATTTCTTTTAATTATGCTTTAACTTATCTAAACTTATGGTTAGTTTATTTTTGTTCCAATTACATGAATAACTAGATACAACTATTTATATAATAAGACTACTGCATGTTGCTCATGCAAGTACGTTTACATTATTATATTGTCTGTCCTGTGTTGATACTCCATTGAGTCTTTGGTAGATAGTGAAATAGTTGCAAAGAATCATCAAATTCCTCATTCGGCTCCAGTCCTGGCACCTCATGCTAACTGATATTTATTTATATTTATTGTATTTTTTTTTCTATCTAAGTTCTTTTCATTTATCAAAAATAACAAAAACATGTACCTTTTTGTTTATCTTTGTTGATCAATCCTTTGGAGAGGAGCAAAAAATCAACAGAGATAAAGAAAGATCGGTTTGTTTTTAGAATTTTAGAGTTCCTATTACTTTTTAAAAAATTATGAAATTACTCAAAATATTTGAATTTAAAAATAATTAAATGAAACGATTGGATATTTAATTATTTGCATGGACCTACATAATGCATAGCACAATGTAAAGAACATATAGACTACACGAGCAATTATTATCACTTTGCAACCAATATTAAGTTAAGTGGCATATAAGGCATTTTTATAATCACAACGATTATCTTCTAATGATAGTGAACGCAGCTATCCAACAATGCTTAAAACTAACTATTTATTATTTTTTTGACGTGCCAAACTACATAGCGAGTTATTTATTTCGCAACAACATGCGAGTGCCCACTAGTTTTGCACTATTATAACATGTTGATGCCACATACTAATCTTTAGCCCTTGATCCGCATTTTTTGTTCACATTTGGACAATAATAACACGACACTTATCCCAAAATCAAGATTGAAGATTAGTCCACCGACTAATTATGTGACAAAAATAAAGTATGATGACCAAAATTGAACAAGAGTACTAGTAATTGGACCATTTTTGTAATTTCCACCAAGTTTTAGGTTGTGATTCATGTATATGTGACCTGTGCTCATCTCCGGTGCTTAGTTAGCACTTTCTCTCGAACAAGTCGACGGAAAAGTACGGAATTTCTCCTTAAATTGGGACGTGAGATTAGTTTAGGGACTACATTTGTCGCAACGTAAACTACAATAGTACAAGGACCATATGTTTTGGAAAACAAGTGATCGAATAATGAAATATACAAAACAAGAAAATAACTTGGACATAAGATTTACGATGTTTGGTTAGTAGAACTTACTCCATGTGGAGAGTAGCATGATTCCACTATAGGTCAAGCAGTATTAACGGATATAACAATCACACTTGAGTCATTCAAACACTCTCAATATTTCCAAACTCTCAATTACACCAAATAACTTACATAGTATTTAGGCCTAACAATCCATCGCGAAACAGTCTATCAATCTCACAAAAAGTTTACACAAAATTAGAAACAAGATTTTCAAAGCTTCAAACACTAGGGATGAAATTCACAAGCAGGCTGCACAATTTATCATCCAGGCCAAAAGCTCCTTTTGGATGCAATTCACAGGAAGACATGCTTCTTATATAGAAAAGATTTGGATCCAAAATAAGAAACCCTTTGAAGAAACCTATTCAAACTAGGAAAGGTAATTGGATCGAATTTTCTTTACGGGCTCAAACTCGAGATATGCTCTCAACAACCTCCACTTGACTTGACTTTTGAGCCAACTCACAATCGCTTCGCTGCTACTCTTCATGGGTTCAACCACCACAAATTTTTTCCATGTTCTATGCCTCACTTGAACTTCGCCATAATTATGGATCTTATTATAACACTAACTCAACTTGCGCCTTTAGCTACTCAACAAGAATATTTAGACACAACCACATTTACCACAGATAATGCAAAATCACTTTTGCATCTATATCTATTAAGAGATCGAACATGCACCTTGTTAAACTCAATGGCTACAGCAATCATTGGCTCTGTAAGCCACTCCTCTACAAGTACCATTTGTGTTGATTATGGCACTAGCACCAACTAGATTTGGAGTTTCTGATTGCAACTCCACCTTGTGTTGAATACCTTTGTTGTGACCCTCTCGTAGGGGGAATGCAAATTTAGAGGTAATGCCGAGTTCAGGACTAATAATCCACAATGGGCGCGGATTCTCCCAAACTCTTACCTCACGTGACTTTGAGATTTTAATTTTAGTTTGATTATCCTATGAAAATTCTATCTTGAGAAGGAGTCACCGCTAGCCTATTAGGGTTAGCTAAAAACCAAGTGAGACACAAGAGGATGCCTCACTTCCCATGTTACCAGAGATTTAGAATCGGGGATTTGATTATACTAATTGTCTAATTAGTGCCATTTTGGTATCTAAACTTGATTAGTTAGTTAACTAAGTGCCCACGTAGTTTTTGACCATCTTATTAACCTATGCCACTAAATGATGTCCATGCATGAACGCGCAATCAAGGAAATGGAAACAATCACAATCAATGCAATAAAGGTAAAGTGCAAGAAAGTAAATCCGGTATAGTGTTGGACAAAGAATATACATGTCTCATTATTAAGCCCCAAGATAGCAAACCCATGAACTAAAATAAAAAATCAAAGACAAGGTCTACTTTCTAAAAAAAAATCATCAAATAAAATTCTATCTAATGATATCGAGGACTAAAAAGAGATCTAATATCCTAAAAGTAATCCTAATGAGTCATGGGCTTATTCAAATTGGATTTAGTGATTTGGGTTTTTGGGTCTGGGCCGCGACTGGCTTGCGTGAATGGACCAGGCTAGTGGACCGAGTTTGAATCAAATGACTGGATGATCTTTCATTTAACACCCGAATTGGCTTTTTTAATTAAAATTTTCTTTTTCTTTTTTTCTTCTTTTTTAACAAAGAAAAATGCACGTTCCCTGTGTCGGTAAAATGCAGGTGCCAACAATCTTCGAAATCCATATAAACACTGCCACAATCATTCTTATTCGGAATAAGTAGAAACTCGTCAAATGTACCTTCTTTACAAACAAGGTGAATTTAATTTCGGGCATCACTGGTAGCCCCTATTCACCTTGTATATAAATTAGGAATATGCACTTTCTTTCCCTCCCATCAAGCTTACCATTACTCACTTGGTCATGACATAAGCAACCAAATAATCAGTAATGTTACCCGACTATAATTCCTTGGGTCCAAAATCCAATCGCAATCAATAGAGAACTATTCATTAGGTAGCTCGTCGTGATAAGCACATATGCTTGGAACTTTCTAGCCATACTAGCATTAGACAACACTTATAGGTCGTCTTGAGTAATATTCTGCACATCAACTTTGCAATCTATTATGCTTCACTAACACTAGTGGTGTGTCTCATTATGCTTTCCTCCTCGCAAAATTTATTTAACAGTTTTGAGCAAAACTCCATACTATTGTTGGTATAACATACGTGGTAGTCTTATTAGGATCTAAACTCTCAAATGCATGATCTCGACAACCTCAAACTCTTATAAAAAGCTTAATGTAATTTTTATGACTTTTTTCTTGCAAATATATCATTGTGTCATGATACGACAAAATGGACAAAATTGTAATATAAAAATAATTAAGATGTAATCCTCTGAATATCTTACTTACTAACATTGAATTTATATCTTACAATCATTTAAACTTTTTTCCCAAATTATTTTTTAATTTTATACTTAACTCCTTCCACACCTTTAAATTCTTTTTTCCACACGCGTGCTCGTAACTCTTTTAATAGTAGGAAAATAAATAAGCAGCTTTATGCGACCTATCTTATCGCTTTCATTTTCATTCACCCTCAACATGTTTAAACATTTTAAGCTGTGAAGTGATGTTATCTCTTTGATTTTGACCTGTTTAGGCTATTCCCATAAAAAGAAAAATGACGAACTTTTGTGTTTTGGCCCCAATGTACATTGTCTGGTCCGAGAGTCTGAGTCACCGGGAAGAAAAAAAAAAGTTGGATGTATTAATAAAGGGAAACACAAAGAATAGAGACCAGATGATTACTTTAAAGGGATAATGACACAAATAGTCCATGAACTTTGGCTCAATGTGTAATTTGGTCCCTGAAATTTCAATTTGACACAAATGGTCCCTGAACTTTAGCTCAATGTTCACAAATGGTCCCTGAACTTTCAATTTGACATAAATGGTCCATGAACTTTTGGTACATGTTCAGACTAGTTCCTGAACTTTAGCTCAATGTTCACAAATGATCCTTGAACTTAAAATAATGGAAGGACTTTGTTGAACATCTTCATATAGTTCAGAGACTAATTTGAACATCTATCAAAAGTTTAGGGACCATTTGTGTCAAATTGAAAATTCAAGGACCATTTGTAAACATTGAGCTAAAGTTCAGGGACCATTTGTGTCAAATTGAAAGTTCAGGGATCAAATTGCACATTGAGCCAAAGTTCACAGACCGTTTGTGTCATTTTCCCTACTTTAAACAAGGCAACGGTGGAAACGAAATTTCTTGGGATCTGCTTTTGGCTTTCGAGGGCCCCAGTTGACTCATCTCAAGAACACATACGGTTGACAAAGAAAGACAATAATTGCTGAGGACTTGGAGCGACTTCCTTCCCCTGAATCTCAATGGGAGTAGGGCCCATCTCCGAGGAAATCTCAGATTCCCACCCTTTTACATAAATAACGAATAAACAATTCTTAGACAACGACATCAATCTACATCCGTCTATACTTATACTTATTAAACCAAAATTATTCTGTCTCTCTTTTATGCCTTTCTAATGTGAGTTGGCTTTGTTCTCAAATGGGAAATCTTTGGTTAAAGAAATTGTGACCGGTTACGTCTCTCTCCCACATATTGCATGCTTCCTTTAAGCAAGGGGCACATTGTGCTTTGCAGTTTTCATTTGTAATTTGAAGTACATGTCACGATCGTGTGTGGAATTTTGCTAAGGTTGGGATATGAGGATTGAATTATGAACTACGTCAAAATCGCAATTCGTGTATCGACGGATCAGTGAATGGAATAATGTGATACTGAAGATTACAACCACACTTAAGTTAGTCAAACCATCTCAGTGTTTCCTAACTCTTAATTTATACCTAATAACTCACACAGTATTTAACTCTCATAATTACTCGTGAAGCATTCTCTCGATCTCACAAACGAATGCAGAAAGTCTAACCCGCAAGATTTAATCAATTTCAATACTCTCGTATTGCTTCATGGTGTAATTCATGAAGAAGCCATCTCTTACTTCTTTACATAAGGCACAAAGACGCACTCTTATGTATGTAATATCTGGATCCAAAATAGGAAACTCACTTAGAAAACCTACTCAAACTTAGAAACCCGCTTGGATTAGGATTCAAACTCGAAACATATTTTTCGACAGTCTTCATTATCAACATTTATTCTAGTTTGTGATGTAAAAGGTTTTTAAAGTAATAATAATACAACATGAGGTTCATGTCTAAGCTAGCATTGGCAGGACGCACATCAAAATCAAATTTGCGAAGAGCAAATTACAACATTAGGAAATCGAGAACTGTCACAAATTTCTAATTAATCTCGGGTTCGATGGAATTATCAACATCAAAACACAGAGAATGAAAATCAGCCAAGACATGTCACCAAGCAGAACGTACATCAATAGAATGCACGAGACACATCCTAAAGCAACAGCAATGAGAGCATACACAAGTCGGAACCTTGGGTCCATATCTTGCCTTTTCATCTCGAAGATTAATTTCTGCCGGACGGTTTTGACGACTGTGTGGATAAGCATGACGTGTGTTGCAGTAACGTTAGCTGGACCTGTATAGTTGTACATGTCCCTGATGGCTTGAAGCAAGGTCTCCTCCATGGAATCAAGATACTGGTTATAAATTGCAGCAATTTGAGCTACATACTCTGCTCCATAACTTGCAATTAAAATCAACAAACTACTTGTTAGACGACAGTCTTTAGCAAAAGCCTAAGTTGTGAGCTCTTTTTGCATAATATAAGATGATTGTTTTTTAAAAAATTATTAAGATATGAATCTACAACATACATCACGTTGATTTTCATTGCTACTAACTAATATACTCCCACAAACACACAAGAACTACCAATTTAAGTTCAAAAGGAAATTGAATGCGAGGTATGATGTCCAGCTTCCGCAATTCATAGCTAGTGAGTCTATGCATTGCAGGAGTATAACCTCTGTATGCACAGTAGGAGTGTAACCCATCTATTGGCACACGACTCATTAAGCTAATGAATACTCTTCTCTGGACGAAAAATTAGATCAAAGCACAAGGGGACACCTCCTTAACACCTACAGACCTTTCCCAACCCACTCTAACAACACTTATTCACAAAACAAAACCACCTAGACGCACAAAAGTACCAGGTAAGCCCCCGGGCCTACCAGGTCAAAACAGAGTAAAGCTAATTACAGGTCTTATCTTTTCTTAGGAGGAACATCTAATGAGACTTTCATTTTTATGTTGTTCTCAATATGAGTTTCTCTTGACAACAGAAAGAAAAAGAGTGTATCTACATACGGTCGTGTCTCTTCATCAATGTGACAATTTGCCTGCCCAGTAACTTTAGGAGAAGGGCGTACAATCTTTCGAGCTTTGTGATTTTGCAAAAGAAATGACAAATTCTTATGGCATTTTACTCTCCTCAGGCAGACAGCCGTTTTAGTGGTGTTCAATCTTGAGAGGTACTATTCCTAGTAAGAATCCAATGTATTCAGTTACCAAATGAATATTACGAGAATTTACCGATTGGCCCAAAGAAGGGTCAGAATAAACACTCTTGATTTACAGCCAGTGAGCACACTCTGTTACGAGTACGACCCAACATGCTCTGTTCTGAGTGTCGACTCATTATGAACACATGGAGAATAAAAACAGGGATCGATTCGCAAAATAATAAAAGACAAAATCCTAACCACCCTAATCTAGGAAATGCGAGAAACATGACAGTTTACATCCACCTGATATGCCCCTAAGTACATGTCTCTATTCCAATGCGAGAAATAGGCCATTTTCTACGTGCAAGTGAAAGACGCCCCCTCTCAGTTGGACATGTTTGAGGTCGCCGGAGCTTACCTCCGACCGCCGAGATCAGCTGATATAGTTGTTCGCTGTTGAGCTTCCGATTTTGGCTCGCTAAGTCTCTTCCTTTATTGCCTGAAAATGAGAAACAGGGGGTGGGGCTGTCACAGACCTTGGCGACGTTCTAGCCATGGTGTAGATTTTCGTACTTAAATATGAAAGTTACGCCTTGGAGGTCCATGGAGTGAGTTTTTCTTTTTTATGAAATGCTAGTCCATGGACCCACTCCATTTGTTTTTTTTTTTGGGGGGCGGGGGGACCCACTCCATTGTTCGGAGGTAAATGGATTGAGTATTTTAATATGAAAATCTCAGTTTTTGCACACGAAGAGTTTTTTAATCGGAACCTTTTTTGTTTTTGTTTTTTTGTTCGTAATTTTTTTTTTTGGTCGAAAGACGAAATGCCATTCATAGATCATAAAAAGATTCGAAGAGTATATAAAGGGCATTCAAGCCTATCAAACCCAAGTTAACTGCAAAATAAACGAAAAGCCCGAAAGTAACAAATAAAGCATAAACTGCAGCTGGGATCACACTCTCATCTTGAAGAAAAGATCGGTCATTGTAAAACGCTGGACGACCAATCACCAGAGATAGTGATGAGCACACGTCAAGATCTCCTATGGCAATTGCAACAGCTTGCAGTGCGCGTCTAGGTACGACGTCCCCATCACCATCGCTGTGCAGAGATA
>BCNH02000008.1:36363765-36401880 GCA_001662345.2 Metrosideros polymorpha var. glaberrima
GGCGCTTCTGTCTCACCGTTCGAACTTTAGTCGAGTGGTAAGGGACGGCACAAATCGAAGTCTCGAGTTCGAAACTCACAGACAACGGTTTCGGTTGATTCTCCTCCGTTAATCTTGTGCCGTATTCTTTAAATAAAACCTTTAGCGTTGAAATCCCAAAAGTCGTGCCTTAGCCCAGTGGCAAGCGCACGAGACGCGCACGAGACAGCGGAGATCCGCGGTTCGAAACCCGTGGACGACGGCCTCTGTTTCCATTCTCTTCTTTCTTTTCCCTTTTTTTTGCAAATTGTTCTAAAATAATTAACTTTGACGATCGTCCTTCGATTATTTCATACTGTCAAAAATTCAAAATATTACAGTATTCCACATCGTCGAAATTTGGGATATCACAGAAAACTAGTCACATGATTTGCAAGTTTACTAAATTAATGGGCTAACGTTTTACATCGAATAAAAATTGAATAATGATCTGACTTGCGAATTTACTAAATTAATGGGCTAACGTTTTACATCAAATAAAAATTGAATAATGATATTTGAGAATAGAAAACATAAAAGTATAGGAAAATATATTAGGGGGAAATTAAGAAAAATGACATTTACCATTGCCACTATTCAATTTTGGTATCTTACCTTATCTTGTGACAAATTGGGTCCATAAACTAATCACTAGTTATCATTCGAGGAAAAATTTATATAACTGTGCAAATATCAACGGAATATGCTAACACAAGTAGTGCTAACGTGGAATGAAAAAATAATTATTCAAAAGAAATTAAAAATGGTTCCTACATTGTTGCTGATGTTTAATTTTGGTCCTCGTATTTTATTTTACCATAGATTTAGTCCTTATCCTGACTTGTGATGCTGATTTCGAATGTTTCCTTCCAAAGGCATACCGAAAGTGCCCAATCGATATGCTAGTTCACAGTTCACACAACTTGAAAAAGTTATCTATATAAGACAATCTACATGTAGAGGAACTTGCACATGTGGTTTTAGTCAGGCTTTTCTCAGATATATTGTAATATTACTTCTCCTCACACACATTGGCGCATTTGTTATAACTATTGCCCATTTATTGGGTAATAATCATTTTAGGAAGGACAATTTAGCTTGGAGTTGCAATGCTTGCTGCTACGTCATTAGTTTCTAAAGACACTGAAACAACGTTGCCTGGTCAAGGTTTCCCAAGAGCAAGCTACGTGTCCCTTTTTCCATTAATTGCCTGCCCCCATTTATGCTCGTTAAAAGATTAGTTTAAAATAGATATTCTTTCATAAAAAAAAGGAAAAAAATTATAAATTTACTCAAAATATCAGTTTCTTAAGAAATTAACAAAAATAAGGATTAATACCACGAAAAACCCTAAACTGGTACGCCTGTGACAAATTTACCCCAAATTATTTTTGACCACTAAAAATCTCAAATTGGTACACGTGTGACAAATTTACCAAAAATTGATTTTTTTACCATGAGAAATCCCAAATTAGTACATCTATGACAAATTTACCCCAAACTGGTATACATGTGATAAATTTACCTTTTGTTAGTTTCCATTAAATTGGATTAATATCGCGAAAAATCTCAAATTGGTACACTTGAGACAAATGGAGGGTAAAATCTCAAATTGGTACACCCTATCAACTGTTACGTGTCATCAAACTTAGCAATTTGACGGAAACTGACGAAGGGTAAATTTGTCACAGATGTATCAATTTGGGGTAAATTTGTCACAAATGTACCAATTTGAGGTTTTTTGTAGTCAAAAAAATAATTTTGGGTAAATTTGTCACAAGAGTATTAGTTTGGGGGGTTTTTTTTTTTGTATTAACCCTAAAAATAATTGGAACAAACAAACCTACAATTGTTTTTTTAATCCCCAAGACTTCTTTCTTTTGGTTCTACATTCCTATTCGGAAATAATAAATTGAGTTTGTATAGGCATTTTGAACGCCGCTATTGAAATAGCCTTTCTGTCTTTGAATGAGATCTCAATTCTAGCGACTGTTTCATTAGATATCTTACAACTACTACACCAGCCGCTATAGCATTATAAACTGCATTGTTACTCTTGCTCCCATATTAGACAAATCTTTTTTGTCGATAACCTCAAACCAATCAATTGAGTATTGATTAATACGTAATCGATCAAGGACTACTTGAAAATGTCTCTTCTTCTTAGAAACGAAATGTTATGCCCCTAACCACAACTCATCCACTGATTCTTCAACATCAGTCGGTTAAGGTTGTACCTATGGGATAGGGATAGAGAAAAAGGAAAATCTCGATCCTTTGTCTTAGGATTAGTTAGTTCTATTTCTTGATGGGAGCAGGGAAGGGATATATATTTAATTATCTGCATGGACCTACATAATTTATAGCATAATTCATAGAAGGTATATACAACACGATCATTTTCTATCACTTCGGACAAATCAATATCAAATCAAGTGGCATAAAATGCGTTTTCATAATGACAAATATTATTATATATAATTTTATAAATGTACTTAATGTTAATGAATGCAACAGTCGAACCTTCCTTAAAACTAACTATTTATTATTTTTTGACGTGTCAAACTGCATAACAAAGTTATTTTTCCGCAACATGCCCACTAGTTTTGCGCTATTATAATACATTGATGCCACATATTGATCTTTAGCTCTTACTTTTTGTTTGCATTTGAACGAAAAAAACATAGGACATTCCTAAATCAAGATTAAACATTGATCCACCGACCAATTACACGACAAAAATAAAGTATGAGGTCAAAATTGAACATGAGTATTAGTAGGGGGATCACTTGTGTAATTTCCCTTCAAATTATAAGTTGTGATTTACGTGTAAGTGCCACATATTCATCTCCAGTGTTTACTTAGCACCTTATGCCAACATTTGGATGAAAAATATTGAATTGGTCCTAAATATGTGACATGGGATTAGTTTAGGGATCAAATTCGTCACATCCGAGGCATCATTGGCAAAGAGAAACCAATTATCATCCGTCGATTCATGTAAATGATGCATGTATTGACGATCAAGATATGTCAAGACACTCATGACTCGTGAGAGTATGTTGCGGGACAAAGATATCACGTCCAAATTATAATAAATAAATATAAAAAAAAAAGTCGATGACGACCGACAATAAATCTTACTTTTCGATGAATTTACAACCACTGGATATGCCCTCCGTGAATCTTAGTCAATAGGAACATCGAGAATAAAAACCTGGATGTATTAACAAAAAGAGGAAAAAGGAATAGAGAACAAAACTTGGTGGGTACAAATTGGTGTTCCCACATTGGTATCTACGAGTTTCTTGTGATTAAACAAGACAAGGCGTGGGGAAAACGGAATTTTCTTGTGATTTGCTTTGGGCTTTTGATTTGAGGGTCCGCATTGGACACTTTCATCTCAACTACACATAAAATTGAACCAAGAAAATGGAGATATATAGTCGGGCTTCGCTTAAAGCTTAAAACCCATTCTCCGCTAATCATAAAAAAGAGATAATTGCTGAGGACTTGGGGCGACATCCTTCCCACCCATGAATCTCAATGGATCAGGGTCCATTTCCCAGGAAATCTCTTACTCCCGCTATATGCGGCCTACTTCGTTAATACTACACAGAATGGGTTGGGCTGATGGGTAATTTTTAGAAAGTTCCGAAATGGGAAAAATTACGCATGAACCCAACTTATTCAGCCTATACTACACAGAATGGGTTGTGTTGATGGGTAATTAATTGGAGATATCACGTCTTCAGTTGTCCCACTAAAAACAAAGTTCAGCCAATTACGCATTAACCCTCATGAGAACTGAACGGAAAAATTACGCATTAACCCAACTTATTCGGCGTATACTACACAGAATGGGTTGGGTTGATGGGTAATTCTGCGCGCTCTCTCTCTCTCTTTTGTTTTTTTTTTGGTCGAAAACTTTCACTTGCGACAAACCAAACAACGTGCTTTCTCTCTCTCTTCTTCAGTTGTCGCAAGTGAGATCTTAAAGTGAGATGGAGAGAGACCGCAAAACCACTTTGTCGCAAGTGAGAGAGAGAGAGAGCGCAGAATTACCCGTCAACCCAACCCATTCTGTGTAGCATACGCCGAATAAGTTGGGTTAATGGGTAATTCTCCCCATTGTGTTTCTGTTTTCCCAGGCGGGTAGTCTATACATTCAGGCAAGGAAAGAAGAGACTTAGCGAGGCAAAGTGGGAAGCTCAATGGAGGACAACAATCCAGCTGATCACGGCAGTCGGAGGTAAGCTTCGGCGACCTCAAACATGTCTTAAGCAACGTAACCCAGCCTCCGTCAGTAAGTTGGAGGATTGCGAGAAAAATCATGCCCCAATCTTGATATTCTTTCCGGTTCCCCATCTCTAATCATGTCCACTGCATGTATTCCATTAAGTGAATGCTGTTTTATTGGAAAAAAAACCTGCACTTCACGTAAATCCAGTGAACTTTGTACCACCCAGCTTTTTTCCTATATATATATATTAATCTTTTGTTATTGATTCAGGTTTTTGTTAGTCGATGTTCATAATGACTCCATTCTCAAAACAGAGCATCTACTTAGGGACACATTTAGTGGATGTAAAATGGCTTATTTCTGGCATTTCCTGGATTTGTACCAACCAGATTAAGTCTTCTGTTCTTTTGCTAATTGATCCAGATTTTTATTCTCGGTGTTCATAATGACTTGACTTTAATAACAGAGCTAATTGATCCAGATTTCGTGCTGATGTTGATAAGTATTCGTGATATCCATTTGGTGATTGAATACAGTTAGATTCATAGCAGCAATAATCCTAAACGATAGAGTTTGTCTGAGGAGAGTAAAATACCATAATTATTGTCGTTTCTTTTTGAGAATCACATAGTTGGAAAGAATGCGACCTTCTTTTGAAGTTACTTGGTGGGAAAATTCTGTATGCTGATGAAGAGACACGACTATATATACATCCTGTTTCTTTCTTTTGTTTAGGGAAACTCGTATCAAGAACAATGTAAAGTTTTGTTAGCTTTTCCTCCTAAGAAAAGATAGGACCTACAATTAGCTTTACTCTGTTTCCACCTGGTAAGCATTGGGGCTTCCCTGGTAGTTTTGTGCGGCTGGGTGGTTCTGTTTTGTGCATTAGTGTTGTCGGAGTGGATTGGGAAAGCTTTGTAGGTGCTGAGGAGGTATCCCCTTGTACTCCAATGTTACATTTTGTCCAAAAGAAGAGTTTTCATTAGCTTAATTAGTCGTGGATAAATAGGTGGGTTACGCTCCTGCAGTGCATACCTAGGTTAGACTCTTGCAATGCATAGACTCATTGGCTATGATTTGCACCAGAAGCTTGACATCATGCCCTCAGTTAAATTTCCTTTTGAACTTAAATTGGTAGTTCTTGATGTGTTTCTGCGAGTATATTAGTTAAGAGGCGTTGAGAATCACTTGATGTTAATTGGGGGCTCATATCTTTATAGCTTTTGGAAAAACTGTAGTCTTATATGATGCAGAAGGAGCTCACAACTTTAGCTTTTGTGAAATATTATCGTCTAACAAGTAGTTTGCTGATTTTAATTCGAAGATATGGAGCAGAGCATGGAATTCAAATTGCTGCAACATATAACGAATATCTTGATTCCATGGAGGAGACCTTACTTCAAGCCATCAGGGACACATACAGCTATACAGGTCCACCCAACACAACTAGTGCACCTGTCATGCTTATCTACACAATGGTAAAAAATGTCCGGCGGAAATTAATTTTCGAGATAGGAAGGCAAGATAATGGCCCAAGGTTCCGATTAGCTTACGCCCTCATCTCTGTTGCTCTCGGATGTGTGGCATGCAGCCTGCTGATTTACATTTTGCTTGGTGACATGCCTTGGCTGATTCTCATTCCCTGCGTATGGATGTTGATAATGCATTCAGATCCAAACCCAGGGAATAATTAGAGAATGGTGACAATTTGGGTTTTCCTAATGTTGTTGTGTGCTCTTTGCGAAGTTGGTTTTGATGTGCCTCTTGCCAATGCTGGCTCAGACATGAACGTCGTATTGTAATATTATTACCTAAACACTTTTTACGTCACAATGCAAAATAGATGATGATGATGATGATGGCACTACTTAGTTAAGATCCTGATGCAATTCAATGAAATCGGAGAAACTAAGGATTTTTTTTCTTTGGTCATAGAGAAATGGGGGAATGGATTAAACGAATTTGTGAAAGAAAAAAATTATCCTCATTCACTAATTTTTCGATGCACGAATTGCGATTTTGATGTAGTTCACAAATCGATCCTCATATCCCATCGTCAGCAATATTCTAAACACTATCTTTATATGTACTTCAAGTCACAAATGAAACTACTAAGCAATACATGTATTTTTTTCATCAACAATAGCACGTATGCATTTTAATTAGATATTGAACGGAATCCTAATAAAGTGTAGAATTGAGTCGGGGTACTGGTTTAAAATATTTTGTGAGACAAAAACTAATTTGGGTAAATATGTCGTGGACTAACAATTTTAAATTTATAAGTGTATCTTACTTTCTATTGGAAGCTCTATTTTTTTTTTTTTTTTTGCATACTACAATTTCACCTTCAAAAGTTATATCTTTTAATTTTTGATTTGATTAATTTTAGTATCATATTTAAAGGAAGCGAGTTTATTGGTTACTATATTTAATCGTGCAATGAAATTAGATGTTCTAATCAAATGCAGTTAAATCAAGTCATGAGATGACCTAGATTTAAAGTTGGGAGTAACTAATCTATGATTGTGTTGCATAATTTAACCCTAATTATATGTAGTTTGATGTCATCAATTGCTCTCCAATGGCTACTTGATATTTAAGCATCGGGCTTAAGTGATACGGCAGCAATCTCACCTTAGAACCCGTAAAATCGAGGATACATAGTCTGAAATGGCTCTCCATTAATTTTTTTTTGACCAACCACTCGAAAAAGGAATTAGTACGTCTTCACAAAAAGGACGAAGATAAAGATACAAATTATTGTTTTTTTTTTCTTTAAAAAATGATGCTATCAATATCAATTATATTATGAATAACAAAAGCCTTTATATGAAGATATAACTAATTTGATTACATATATTATAAAATATATTATATATAATAATTAAAAATTGTTATTATTTCATGCTATCTAATGATAAATAAATAACCTAATGTACTCACTTGTTAAACGTCAGTGATATATTGACGGGTTATATCATTAATTCGCCGAGCCAAAGACCAAAGCTCTTCTTCTTCCAATCCCGCCAATTTTTCGGCGACCACCTCATAAAAAATCTGAACCGTCAGAGCAGAGAGAGAAGCGAAGAGCTCAGAAATGGAGTTCACCGTCAGCGCTAACGCTTTGAAGACCTTCGCTCCCTCCATCACTTGCCTCTCCCGCGTCGGCAACGACCTCGCTATCCAAGCTGCTGCTTTTTCTTCTCCGTCTCTCTCGCCTGCAGCTCCGACCCCGGTCGCCACTGAAATCCACACCAATCACTCCCCAGAATATTTGTCATGTGCAAATATCACCTTCTTACTTGTAGATATCATATTAAAATTTCGATATTCTTATAAAACCTTCAACTTTCCTTTCACTTTCACGCACTCAATTCGTCAAGATCTACCTATCAATTGGTTATCTTCAAGCTAGACTTCTTTGATATATTTACAGTATCTAGCGCAAAGATTCAATTGACCCTTCTTTTGAAGTTACGGTGTCATTGCTCATCTTACTGGAATTATTTGATAGATTATAGTTAACTAACAAAATAATATGTGAATGCAGATAGTTATGTCCTTAGAACACCTCAAACATGAGATAAGTGCATTGGAAGTCTTATCACGGAAGTGTAACTGAATCCTAAAACTTATTAAAAGTGCAATTAAGTCCTACAATTTGTTGAATTGGTGCAATCATGTCTTTTTATTAACTCCGTCAAATTTGGCTAACGGAAAATCGTCAAGTAGGAGAGAGAAAAAATATATAAAAAAAGATACGTCATCATTTTCCGTTACTCAAGTTAGACGGAGTTAACAAAAGGACTCGGTCGCACAAATTTCACAAGTTTTTAGGACTTGATTATACATTTCGTAAGTTTTAGGACTAAATTACACTTTGCACTTTTGTGACAAGTTTTAAGTGCACTTATCCCTACAAACATTGATTATTTGAGT
This sequence comes from Metrosideros polymorpha var. glaberrima, assembly GCA_001662345.2. Lineage (NCBI taxonomy): Eukaryota > Viridiplantae > Streptophyta > Magnoliopsida > Myrtales > Myrtaceae > Metrosideros > Metrosideros polymorpha. The sequence goes on from BCNH02000008.1 coordinate 36,371,969, forward strand.
GTGCAATTACCAGACACCAATGCATCAAAAGTTCAATGGACTCTGCAGTTGCGTGCATAGTGCTCTGAATTCATTATGTTGGAAGCACGTGGGCATAGCTGGAGGGGTTAGAGGAATCATTTTCCCCCCTAAAAATATCAATCTCGCTCCAATTTTATGGAAAAAAAACCAGCAGAAACGAAGTCTTGAAACTGATGTGTTCATCGAGAGAAAATGACTGCAAGATGCTGTGATAAGCACCGTCACGTCGTACGTGCCCATGGAGTTGAGCTTCATATTCTCATCATGGAAAAGCAGTCTGAAATCTATCAGACGGGTATTGCAGTGCCCCGATATGGCCCTTGAATCCCACAGGTTCATAATGGAATTTAAATTCTGAACAATTAGGCCCATACTATCGAATTTATATATATGGCCCATGGTAGAAAAATTGTATTTAATTGATTTCTTCATGGAGTGAGTGCCGGTTAACCTCTACGATATTAAAAACAAATCCAACGAGGATTTCAACCTCCAACTATTACAAAAAAAACCTTAAGATATGCTCCGTTTGTTTCACGAATTTTTTTTTTCTAGAAATCATTTTCCCTAATTTTTAGTGTTTTGGGGACGAAAAATATGTGGTCAAAGAAAATATTATCCGGTTAATGAAAAATTTCTTATTAAAATTGGGGAAAATGATTTCCATTTCTGAAAAAGGAAAACATTTTCCAATCTTTCTGGCCCTCACGTTCGATTCTCTCTCTCTCATCTCCACTCATAGTCGCTTTGCGACGGTGGTTTCACTCTCTGCTGTTCTCGGGTAAATGAGGACGAATGATTCGAACATCGTACATCGATGACGACCCCAAGAGATCCGTAAATGGCGTAAGCAGAGAGAGAGAGAGACAGAGAGCACTGAGGACTGAATTTTTTTTACTAGTAGTGGAAGCAGAGTGAAATCTGCCGAGCAAGAAACGAGCATCGAGAGGACAACGAGGCCCAACATTCCAATCACCAAGCCTCTCCATCGCCGCTTGCCCACATTGCTTCCTCCACCACCGCCTTTCATCGCTTCCCCTCTCTCTCCGATTCCTTCGACTTCAATGGCGACACGCTTCAAGCAGCACCATGACGAGCGCGAAATCCGTCGAATGCCGAGAGCTCGCCGACCGGAGATCTCATGAACCACGACTCGATTCCACCGGAGAATTGGACGAATCTCGGGGTGCCGCCGCCGTCTCCCCATCGCGGTCCATCACTGAACTCAGCCCACTGAATCGTCGAAACTGAGTTGGTCCAAGTTTGATTTAGATCGCAATCTCGCACACTCTCTCTCCCACTCGCACTCGCAGACTCCTTTCCTAAAAAATTGATAAGTTCTTTTTTTGTCGAACTTTATGTTTTTGGTCAAATTTGTCGAACTAAAATTGATAGGTCAAAGAAGTATAAATTTGTTAAGTCGAAAAAAAGAAGAAGTATAAATTTGTCGGGGGTGAAGGAATGAATTTTACGTCATTTTGCGGATCAATTTACTCACGGACCAACTCGCGCGCATGGAGTCTGGCGTCTGGCCTTGATGGACTTGGGCCCAAGCTCGGGCTCAACTGGTAGATCTAGGCCCGCAGAGGCTAGGCTCGAGACCAAATATCGAAAATGCATGTCTATTTAGAAAAGAATTATTTTCCTCTCCAAATGACGGAAAGTATTTTCCTTTTCATTTTTAGGTTTCGGCCAAACACCGAAAAATATGATCATTTTTCTGGAAAATGACTTCTTGAAAAACATTTTCTAGAAACGTCACATTTTCCACAAAACAAACGGAGCTGTAATGCATGTCTTTCTTTCAGATATATCATAGTGGCGTAATAAAACAAAATGGAGAAGATAGTTATTAAAGATAGTTAAAGATATAAACATCTAAGTTTCTAACTTATCAACATTGAAATTAAATCTTACAATCATTTAAATATCAAAATATTTAACTTTCTCCACACATTTAAATCTTTTATCCACAAGCATTCATGTATTCTCTTTATAGTAGGGAAAAAAAAAAAAACAACTTTCCGCGTGGATCTAAGAACTTTAATATCAATCGATTTGATTCGTCTAATGTAGTAAAATACATAATATGCACACATGGCTGTCGATTTTGGCCGTGCACTTGGCATGAGTACCTTGTGAGATCACCAAGTAATGTATGAATGAAAGTACCAAGTAATTTTGGTAAATTAGTATAAAGAACATAACTATGGTACTCAAGAAGCTTTGATAATTGGATTAGTTATCTTTTCAGGTTGGTCGCGGGTGATGAGTTAGGCTTGTATTTGTCCATCATGCTCTACTTAGAACTTTTGAGCTATCCAATTAGTCGCTTTAGCTCAAATTTTGTTGCATAAAGGTTGCTAAGTTTGTAAGTGAGCAACAAGTTATAAACTATATCAAACTCACAATATGTATATCCAAAACGAAGGAACAGTGGATAAGGATTATGTGATTTTTTTTTATATGTTCTAAATTATTTCCTCTATGGCACACTAAAAAAAAGCCCTATTTGTCCAAATTCATCATTTCTCAATTTCGAATTGCACCAGGAAGGATCGTAATCATCATCATAATTTATTCAACTTTGTGATGTAAAAGGCGTTCGAGGTAATAATGCACACTAAGTTCATGTCCAAGCCAGCATTGGAAAGTTACAAAGCAAACCAAACTCATATAAAATAGACATCACCACAGCAAAAAGTTAAAAACTATCACTGTTCGCTAATTAATCCTTCAATTCGCAATGAATGCAAATAGGATTACCAACAGTAGTACCCCAGGAAAGTCAATCAACCAAGGTATTTCATCAAGCAGAATGTACATCAACAGACTGCACGCAACACATCCGAGAGCTAAAGAGATCAGATCGTACGCTAGTTGGAACCTTGCGTCCATATCTTACCTTCCCATCTTGGAGAGTAATTTCTGCCGGATGATCTTGATCACTGCACAGATAAGCATAATGACAGGTGCACCGGTAACATTGGTTGGACCTGAAGAGCCATGCCTATCCCTGATGAGTTGAAGCAAGGCCTCCACCAGGGAATCAAGCTGTTGATTATATTCTGCAGCAATTTGAGCCACGTGCTCTGCTCCATATCTTGGAATTAAAATCAGCAAACTACTTGTTAGACAACCCGTCTTTTGCAAAAGCTCAAACAATGAGGATCAAGAATAAACACATGGATCAACTAACGAAGTAAACAAAATCGGGGAGATGGTTTCCGAATGCAACATTGGAAATGATGAGTTCACCTAATCTATGCAGATTACATATTGTTTCTGACAAAACAGCGCTCGAGTAATGAAACACACACGGGGGAGAAATGATCGGAGATAGGAAGTTCTTTTTCAGAAAAGGAAATCAAGACTGCATAATTTTACTGGCAGTCCTCCAACTTATTGAAGGAGGCTGGACTACAGTAGTGAAGAGATGGTGCACTTCACCGTCGATGCTTACCTCCGACTACCGTGATTGGCTGGATTGTTGTTTGCCATTAGCCTCTGAGTTTTGAGTGATTACTCTCTTCCTCCTCTGAAGTAAAACTTGCTGTGAGGCTGCGAGTTGAGCAAACCACATTTGTAGACGATGATGGACAATACACATTGGCCATGTGTTCTGGTCAATGTGCACATTGCACATTGACCATCCAGACCATCCCCATCATGTCCGACCTATTATTTGTGTAATCCCTTGAACTATTTGATCGTCTTGGACAAATGGCAATTAATTGTTTAATCCTCTTAAACTATATGTTTAATTCTCTTGTCATCAACAAATGCAAATTCTCAGGAGACTCATCCAAAAAATATTAAAATAATTATAGATGGTCATTTTAGTCCTAAACTTTTCAATTTAGCCAATTTAGTCTTGAACCTTCTGACAATTTTCCAATGTAGCTCATTTGGCCAATTTTGACCGAAAATCACTGACGTAATGGCCCAATCAGCGCCAGATGTCCTACATGGCATGGCTGGCTGGCGATCTGACGTGTCTGGCCAAAATTGGTTGGATGGATTACGTTAGACAATTGTAAAAAAAGATTTTTTTTTTTAATATTGTCACTTCTTTTGGACAGTAATATTATAATAATTTTTTGAAATTTTTGAAATTTTCTTTTCTTTACTTTTTTTTTGGAACTTAAGGTCGGTGAGGGCTGGGATGCCTTCGTTAGCTCTAGGTCAGAACCGCGACACCCTCGCCAGCCCTAAGTTAAAAAAAAAAAAACAAGTAAAGATAAAAAAAATTTTTAAAAAAATATTATTAAAAATGTTCATATCAATGATTTCCGGCCAAAATTAGCCAGATGGGCTCAATTGACAAAAAGTGAAAAGGTTTAGGACTCAATTGGCACAACTGGACATACAAAATGTGGCTGAAAGTATAAACTTAAAATTTGCTGACAATGACCAAGAAACTTTTGGTAACTCGTACAATAGAAAACTCAGAAAAGAAGAGTTTAAATACTAGACGTCATCTGTGTTATATTTTTATTGTTTAAGAGTATATGTGTTTCTTATTTTATTGTGTTATGTTAATATATTTATTTATTTATATTTTCCTAAGTTTTTTCTTTTTTTCTTTTGTTAAGAGATACTCTTATATTAATAGTGACTTGATCGTGGATCAGTGGTAGGTGATTACACTCGTGCAAGTGCCTGTTTTTTTCTTTTGTTAAGAGATACTCTTATTTTAATAGTGACTTAATCGTGGATCTGTAGCAGGTGATTACACTCGTGCAAGTGCCTCGGAATTCTACGGTGTGGACATAACTTTGTCCCCACCGACTTCCTTTTCTTGCTTAGTTTTGGTGTTTCCTAGCAAGCCATTTAAAGGTCCGTTTTTCTTGTTACGTGGCGTTTGACCCCACCGTGAATTAATTTTTTTTTCTATCCTTGAACCAAGATACATATTATGTTTAGCGTGTTTGGGTCTTGCATTTCAATCATGCTTAGAATTTTTGACACAATTAGTCACAAATTCGTTCATTTATTATAGCCGAAAATAATGAAATACAATTAATTAAATCCCAATCAATTAACATCATTATATCAATCCACCAACTGTGAAAACGGGCTAGCTCCGTCCCCGACTACAATGCAGATACAAAATATACTCCAACAATGATGCCATATTATACAAGAAGTATGGTATCATACCTCGCATTAATTTTTTTTTAATTTTAATGCGTTGCAGTTCTTGACATGTTCATTTGAGTATATATAGTTAGTAGTACTAAGAAATGTGCGTGATGCTCATTTTAGACTCAAATCTTGATGTCCTTAGATGTTAGAAAAACCGTTGTCTTCTGTAGTACCTAGAAAGTTCGAGTTTTTACATCCCATGTATCACGTGCAAGGTCTGGTTTACATACAAAGGAAGTATCAAAACATATTTCGTTTTTGGAAGTAATAGATAAATGTGTTTAATACACGAGCCGTGGACACCTGTCATGATAATTTCAGCTTTTGAGAAAGACTACTTGTTGATTTTAATTCCTAGATTCGGAGTAGAGCGTGGAGCTCAAATTGCTAGAAAGAGTACTTTTGGAAGTACTTGATCGAATTAGAGCTTCGATAATTGGGTTAGTTATCTTATCGGGTGGGTGATGAATCAAGCTTGTACTTGTCCATCTTGCACTATTTTGAACTTGTGAGCTATCCAATTAGCTACTTTAGCTTAAATTTTGTTGCATAGAGATTGCTAAGTTCGTAAATGAGGAACGAGTTATAAACTACATAAAACTTGCAATGCGTATACCAAAAATGTAAGAATAGTGAAGGAGGATTATGTGATTCATTCTGATATACTCTAAATTATTTCCTCTCTAGCCCGAAATAAAAATAGCCTTGTTTCTCCACTTTCATCATTTATTAATTTCGAATTGCACCAAGAAGGATCGTGATCATCATCATCATAATTTATTCTACTTTGTGATGTAAAAGGTGATCAAGGTAATAATACACCATGAAGTTCATGTCTGAGCATTGGAAGGTTACAAAGCAAAACCAAATTCATATACAATACACATCACCAAATCAGAAAATCGAAAACTATCACCGTTCGCTAATTAATCCTTTAATTCACGATGAATGCGAACAGGATTACCAATAGTAGGACCCAAGGAACGTCAATCAACCAAGGTAGCATCCAAGTATTGGAACACACACACCGGAAATGATCGGAGATAGGAAGTTCTTTTTAAGGAATGAACTTATTGAAGGAGGCTGGACTACAGTAGTGAAGAGATGTCGTGGTTCGTAGTTGATGCTAACCTCCGACTACCATGATCGGCCAGATTGTTGCTCGCCATTAACCTACGGGTTTTGAGTGATTACTCTCTCTTCCTTCCTTGTCTGAAGTAAAACTTGCTGCGAGGCCGCGAGCTGAGCAGAACAAATTTGTTAGCCAAATCTTTGAATGGATGAATCAGTGAAGCGAAAGAGAGGACAATACGAGAACAGTGTCTGGGGTCGAGTGGCATGCCAGCCCAGTAGCGTGAATAGAGGGCTCGAAGGATGGTGATGTAAAGGCTTGCATCAGCTAAATTGGCCATTTCTCTAATCCACAACTTGCCACTTGGAGATCATTCAGCGGTTGCGGTTGCGGTTGCGGTTGCGATGTGGCCTCGTGCCTTTTTTTCTCCTCTGCTCTTCCTATGTAACCTTTGTAGATGTTGTGTAATACATGCTCGTAAAAATTATTTTACTTGGTCGATTCGACCGCGATGGATAAAGCAAATTACAGTACAACGTAATGTTATTTTCAAGAACATCAACCCAATTTCACAGCGATTTCTATTTATTGCTTTGTCAATAGCGGTGCATCTATACTCGAAGAGTTTGGAGGGTAATAATAATTTATGGCAACTTCGATCGAGTGTATGTCAAAGTAAAAACGGCTTGGGCTGAAAGCTTATTTTCAAGAAAAGAAATGGATTTACTACACATAAAGTCGAATAAAGAAAATGGGATAGTCGGCTTCGCTCAAGCTTAGAACCCCTACTCAGCTAGACAACAACGATCATTGCCGCAGACTTGGACCGACTTCCTTCCCATGAATCTCAATGGATCAGGCCCCATCTCCCAGGAAATCTCTGTTCCCACCCTTTTTAAATATAGAAACAAAAAATTCTTAGCCATGGAAATCTTCTTACATATGTCTATACTTAAAATGAACCAAAAATACTCTGTCTCGCTCTTATATTGCTTCCAAATATGCCTCAACATACAAAAGGTCATGCATCTCAGTTTCCGAATGCAATTCCGCTTTGTTCCCAAATGGGTAAATTTTTCGTTGAAGAATTTGTGGCCGGTTACTTCCCTCCTTCAAATACTACATGCTTCCTTTATGCCAGGCTTAGTGGTTTTCATTTGTGACTTGAAGTTCATGTCAAGATAGTGTACAGAATGTTGCTGAGGTGGATATGAGGATCGGGTTACAAACCACATCTAAATTGCAATTCGTGACCTGGAAGATTAGTGAACGAGGATAATGTGATTCTTTCTCAAATTTTATGAATCATTTCTCCTAAATTTCTCTAGCCAAAGAAAAGAAAAATCATTTATCTCCAACTTCATTGTATCGCACCAGGATCTTAACCATGTAGCACCATCGTCTTCATCACATCACATATTATGTTTGGTGATATAAAAGATGTTCAAGGTAATAATAGTACAACACAAGATTCGTGTCCTGGCCAACATTAGCAAGATGCACATAAATACCAACTTCCCAAAGAGCAAACCACAGTATCAGGAAAATCGAAAATTGTGACAATCCTCTAATTCACCATGAATGCTTATGGGTTCATCAACTCAAGGACGCGGAGAACGAAAATCAGCCAAGGCATGGCACGAAGCGGAATGTACATCAGGAGACTGCATCTGACACATCCAAGAGCAATAGCGATGCGAGCGGACGTAAGTCGGAACCTTGGGTTCATATCTTGCCTTTCCATCTTAAGGATTAATAACTGCTCGACAATTATGAGCACTGTGTAGATACACACGATGATTTCAAGGTTAGTGATGGCTGGAATACCCGTGATTCCAATGGCACCAAGCAGGATCTTTAGCAGGATCTTCTCCAAGAAATGAATTGTAGAAATTCGATCTGCATGCTCTGCTCCTCGTCTTGGAAATGAAATCAGCAAAATACTTGTTAGTGTACAGTCTTTTGGAGAAGCTCAAGTGTTGAGCTCTTTTTGAATCATATAAGACTAAAGTCTTTCCAAAAGCTTCCAGAACTACCAATTTAAGTTCAAAAGGACATTAATGCGTGGTATGACACCAAGAATCTGATGCAAAAGGAGTCTATGCATTGCAGGAGTCTAACCTATGTATGCATTGCAAGAGTGTAACCCAGCTATTGAACCACGGCTAACTAAGCTAATAAATATTTTTCTTTTGGACAAAATGTTACATCAAAGAAGTAGGGGATACCTCCTTCATGCCTACAAACCTTTCCTAACCTTCTCTTACAACACTTATTCACAAAACAAGAACACTCATAAGCACAAAACTGTCAAGGAAGCCCCATGCTTACCAGGTAGAAACAGAGTAAAGCTAATTTCGGGTCTTTTCTTTTCTTAGGAGGAAAAGCTAATAAGACTTTCAATCAATACGTTGTTCTTAATATGAGTTTTTGTTGACAAAATAAAGAAACAGAGGATATAAACAGTCGTGTCTCTTCATCAATGTGACAGAATTGCCCCTCCCAGAAACAGAGTGTATACACAGTCTTGTACCGAGCATGAATCTGGGTTTCGGTCTGAGAATGTACCCAGTCTCAGTTTCTAGCTTCTACTTAGGACTCGAGTAGCTTGTACCCTAGTCTTGGTTTCTAAGTGCTACACCTGGAATTGGGCTCTCAAGTGTTGAACATACAAGATCAGAATGCGTCGACAAGTTCACCTGACCTACGTAGGGTGCAGGTGCTTTTTTCCCAACAAAGCAGCATTCACGTAATGGAATATACAGTGGACATGATCAGATACAGGAACAGGAAAGGAAATCGAGATTTTGGCATAATTTTTAGTCGCAATCCTCCAACTCACCAAAGGAGGTTATGAAACGTTTGAGGTCGCTGAAGCTTACCTCCGACCGCCGAGATCAGCTAGATTGTTGTTCTCCATTAACCTTCCAACGTTGCCTCCCTGGAGAGACGGAGAAGAAGAAGAGAAATGTGGAAAAAAGTGATTCGCCTGAGATGAGTGCTTCTGGGAGCAGAGGCTGCAGTCGAGTTTTGGGGGAGAATACCGGCCAATTTATATGAAGTGGAGGATGCGAATGTCTAAGAGACCCGCGAGACGAAACAGCGGGATCGAGTGAACGGACAATGCCAAAAAACCGCGTGAACAGACCATGCTGACGGGGCAAAGAATGCGGACATTTCAGTGTATAGCTCTTTTTTTTTCATAAAGGGGGCGAAGTGGAGGATGCCAAGGTCTAAGAGTCCCGCGAGACGAAACTTTGCGATCGAATGGATGGACCATGCTAACAAAACTTTGCAAATGGATTGTTGGGCGCGCGCAGCTAAAGCCCAATATCATCAGCTGGAGAGATCGCTAAGAGGGAGTCCAAGTCCGAGCCTATTAACATATCAAGTTGGAAATACATTCAATCAAAAGCTTAAGCCAATGAGTTATGAGCCAACTAGTATATTTTAATTGCTTCAAACCACACCACTTATTCGAGATATGGGATTTCTCTAACACAACTCATATGTGCATCTCAACATGGACTATGCTGACGTGGCAGAGAATACGGCCATTTCAATATATCATTTAAGGCAGGAGAAGTGGAGGATGCAGAGGTCTTAAAGATATTATTTAAGGGTGTTTTGGTCTTTTCAAACAATAGTGGGAAGACCGTGTAGCATGTTGCCTTCACCAAAAGTCTCAACTTCAAGGGAAATTGTTCAAAAAGTCCTAAACCTTTTCAACTTTGTCAATTGAATTCTCAACCTTTTCACTTTTTACCAATTGAGTACATCCGACCAATTTTGGCCACAAATCGCTAACGTGAATGACAGATGTTCTATGTGGCACAATCGGCGTTGACGTGGATAATTTTAATAATATTTTAATATTTTTTCGAATTTTAATAAAATTTTTTCTCTTTTTTTCTTTTTTCTTTTCCCTATCCTTTTTGTGTGGCTAGCGAAGGGCCATCGGCCACAAGTGGTGGCTAGCGAGGGCTAGCCTCACTAGGCAGACCCTTGCCGAGCGTCACCTTGGCCAAGGCGACGACAGGTGAGGCGGGCGAGGGTCACCCTTGTCGCCACAGGCGAGGATCGACCTCGCCTGGACGAGGCGAGGCGAGGACTAGCCTCGCAAAATCTGGAGAGGCTGACCCTCACCCACCTCACTTGGTGTCAGGCGAGCATCAACCGAGCAAGGGTTGGCCACCACCTATCACCGGTGGCCCTTCATCGGCCACACAAAAACAAAAGGAAAGGAAAATATTATTTAAAAAATTCTATAAAATATTAAAATATTATTAAAAATTGTCCATGTTAGTGTCGATCATGCCACATAGGATGGTCGATGTCCACGTCAGTGATTTCTGGTCAAAATTGACCAAATGGATTTAATTGGCAAAATTGAAAGATTTATGACTGAATTGACAAAAGTGCAATTGATTTAGGACTTTTTGGATAATTTTCTCTAACTTCAACGTTCGATAAAAAAGGACCTAATATCACACCATACGAAAATAGACGCTATGCATAGACAATTTTTAGATAAGTTTGTATAGAAGCAATTTTAAAGGAGTAATATGTTCACTTGCGAAAATATTACATGATATAATCCTCTCTTCGACTTGAAAATGATAATTGATATTTGCACATTTATTCATTAATGAAAATATATGAAGTAAGTTAAAACTCAAAATTTTATATGAGTATAATGGCGTTTGTTTTATTTTATTTATTATTTGTAAATTTAGAAAGCTTGCAAACAATGATAAGTTTTATTAAAAATCGTGTAATCGGATATTTATGAAAGGGATATATGCATCTAAAATCCCAAAACTTAACACGAAAGTGTGATTGAGCCCTAAAACTTGTCAAATTGATACAATTTAGTCCTTCTATAAATTTCGTCAATATGCCTAATGAAAAATGCAAACGTGGCATTTTTTTTATTATTTTCTCTAAATCTTACTTAAATCAGAAAAAAAATTTAAAAATGCTAAAATTTTATTCAGAAAAAGAAGAATCAAATTTTTTATAGAATAGAACCACAAGGCACTCACCAGTGGGCAATCGCTACCTCCCATCGACGAAAAGGGCCGATGGAGGACGCCTGGGCCTTGTTAATGACCTGCGAGGGCCAGCCCCTTGCCCTTGGGTGAGGGCACCATCACCCCAAATCTGGGCAAGTGTCACCGGCGACCCAAACCAATTACAAGCACCGGCTTGGGTGAGGCCTCAATGAGTAGACCTCAGTTAGGGTTTTCTTAGTTTGCTCTCCTAAAATTATCATTGAATTCGTTTACTGGATCAGTGTGAATTCTGGACAATCGAATGAGCACTCAGTCCACCTTTTTCGTAACTTGATTCGTTTCAAGTCCATCCTCTATTACTGATCAGATTTTGGAGGATGAGAAGGAAGTAGCATGAAGATTTTGGTGCATAAGGTTGTCCAGGGACATAAGGTGGGGCTTCTCGTGAAGATGGCAATACGCCTTCAACTTCGAGTTCTTTGCAACACCATCGGAATCAGATGCACGTACCTCGAGCTTTTCCTGGGCACCCGACGATCCATCGAAGGTGAAATTGAGCTCCACTGTTTTGAGTTGTCTATGTTCTTTTAGCATTTTGATGCCAATGAGTCTATGCACGAGAGTTTGAATGTGGGTATATGGTGAGCTTCCGAGAGATTTTGGGCAATGTATGATCCGAAAGGACTCGAGTTTTCGTGTGGGGATCTAATATGGGAATTTGGATCTGTTGTGATATAGTCTGTCAGCTTGGTTCTTGAGGGAATGGGGCTCTTCTCATTTGTGCAGATTCTCAACTCAGAGGCATCTCCAGCTCCTAATCTTATCAGATAAATAAGAAATTTAGAAATATCTACTAAAGCTACCAATGGAGTTCTTTGAGATGAATTTCCTTTTGATAATTTTGGATGCTGTGGGGAAATATTATTTATTTTTTGTTGGACTTATGCAAGTCTGCCTAAATTGTGCATTTTTATTTTTTTAATCTAATTTAAGTAATATTTGAGGTAAAAAAAAAAATCTCCACGTAGAAAAAGAGAAAATAATAATAAAATTTCAGGTTAACATTTTCTGTTAAGCAAATTGATGGAGTTAATGGAATAATTATATTACATCAATTTGACAAATTTTAGGACTTCAGTACACTTTTTGTATCCATTTAGTCCGATGCTAAAGTAAAGTGACAAACATTACTCATTATATGAATAACGTCTATAATGCAAGTTATTTTGAATATAATTGATAATAAAAGACTGTATATGATTACAATTAAAAAAAAAAAACAATGCAAATGAATCATAGACTAATCACTCCAAATTTTAAATATAGATCATCTCATAATGTTACTTAACTTAATTTAATAATAACTTAGATGAACTATTGCAATGAAATTAGCTAAAGAACAATAAAAAAAGAGATACTTATAAAAGAATGTAAATGAGGCATATTCAACAGCTAAAACATGTCGAGACACTCATGGTCTGTGAAAGTATCTTGCTGGGTAAAGGATCCACATCCAGAAAAAGGTCGATGAATGTCACCAATGGGTCTTACTTTTCGATGGATTTACAACCACTAATAAATATGTCCCTGAGTACATGGTCTGCTCCGAGAGTCTTAAGTCAATAGGAGCACCGAGAATAAAAGGCTGGATGTATTAAAAAGATAGAGAGAAAAGGAGTATAGAGAACAGAACTTGGGGGTACAAATTGTGTGTTCCAACACACCCATCAATGAGTTTCTTGTAATCAAACAAGACGAGGTGTTTCTTGAGATTTGCTTTGGGCTTTTGGGGGTCCGCATTTGACTCTCTATCTCCCAGGAAATCTGTGTCTCCCAACCGTTTCTACATATAGAAACGAAAAACATAAATGTACTCTGTCTCACTCTTCTATTGCTTCCAAATATGCCTCAACGTACAAAAGGTCGTGCATCTCACTTTCCTAACGTGATTTCACTTTGTTCTCAAATGGGTTTATCTTTCGTTTAAGAAGTTGTGGCCAGTTGCTTCCCTCTCACACATATTGCGTGCTTCCTCTATGTCAGGGAGCACGTCCGGCTTAAGTAATTTTCATTTGTGACTAGAAGTACATGTCGAGGTAGCATGTGCAATATTGCTGAGGTTGGGACATGAGGATCGAGATCAGGTTACGAACTATGTCTAAATTGCAATTCGTGAATCGAAAGATTATCGAATGAGGATAATGCGATTGGTTTTCAAATTCTCTAAATCGGTTCCTCAGATTCTCTAAGGCTAAAGCAAAAAAAACCCCTGTTTTTCCAATTTCATATTATTGAATTGGGATCTTAACTAAGTAGTATCATTGTATTCATCATCACTGTATATTCTACTTCATAATAAATAAATAAAATATTTTTGAAGTAACAATAGTACAACACAAGGTTCATGTCCAAGCAAGCATTAGTACACACTTACTTCGCAGAGAGCAAACCACAACATATAGAGAACCAAAAACCTCTAATACGCGATGAATGCAAATGCCACGAGGACACCAAGAACGACAATTGGCCAAGGCATGTCACCAAGGAGAACGTACATCAGCAAATCGCACTTGACACCTCTGAGAGCAACAGCAATGATAGCGGATGCAAGTGGGAACCTTGGGTCCATATCTTGCCCTCCCATCTTGATGATTTTGAGCAGTGCATAGACACGCATGATTTTTGCACGGGTAGTGTTGGCCGGAACACCCACGAACTCGATGAATTGATTAAGGTACTCCTCCAGGGAATGAAGACATGGGATATGTGCAGCAATTCCATTTGCCAACTCTGCTCCATCTCTTGGAAATAAAATCAGCAAAACACTTGTTAGTTTACAGTCTTTTGTTAAAAGCTCAAGTATTGAGCTCTGTCTGCATCATGTAAGACGGTAGCCTTTCTAAAAGCTTTCAAGAACTACCAATTTAAGTTTTAAAGGAAATTTGATGAGGTATGATGCCAAACTTCTAGTGCAAATCATAGCTAATGAGTATGCATTGCGGGAATCTATGCTCTGTATGTACTGCAGGCATCTAACGCATCTATCGATCCCAGGCTAATTAAGTTAGTGAAAACTCTTCTTTTCGACAAAATGGAACCTTGAGTATCAGGGGATACCTCCTTAACACCTACAAATCTTTCCTAACCTACTCTTGCAACACTTGTTCACAAAACAAAACCACCCAGACGCACAAAACTCCATGTTTACCAGGTAGAAACGGAGTAAAGCTAATTGCAGGTCTTAAGCTTTTCTTAGGGTAAAGCTAGTGAGACTTTCAATTAATACGTGGTTCTTAATACGAGTTTCTCTTGATCAATGTGACGGAATTTTCTCACCCAGTAACTTTAGGAGAAGGTTCACATTCTTTTCAAAATCTGCAAAGAGATGACAGTTTTATGGCATTTCGCTTTCCTCACACAAAATCTGCAGTTTGAATGCGAATCATACTTGAGAGCAACTGTATCCAATTACCAAATGGATATCATGAAAATTTACCACTTCGTATAAAAAAAAGGGTCGATGACAGCAAGAAACATTCTTACTGACGGATTTGCACCCACGAAATATTACTCTCTCATGAGCACGAGCCAGCATGCTCTGTTCTGAGAATCGAGTCATTATGAACATTGAGAACAAAAATCCGGATCACTTAGCAAGATAATAGAAGACGATATGTGGGTGGTACAACCTAACTACTCAATATAGAAAATGCTAGAAACAAGCCATTTTACATCCACCAGATATGCCTCCAAGTACATGCTCTGTTCTGAGTAGAGCCGTTTCTGCACTTTGAGAGTTGAGTCATTATGAACATCGAACCTGGCTCAATCAACAAAAAGAGAAAATAGAGGAAAAAATCCTGGTGTACAAAGTGGTGTTCCGATCCGACTCTCACAATCTAATGCAAAAAACAGGCCATTTCTACACACAAGTGAAAAAAAACCCCGACTGGGCTCTTGACTGTTGAACAGTACGATTTCAGAGTGCATCAACGTTGAACAGTACGAGTTCAGAATGCATCAACAAGTTCACCTGATTTACGTGGGGTGCATTTTTTTTCGACAGCGAACAGCATTCATGTAATGGAACATACACAGCGGACATGATCAAAGATAAGAACAGGAAAGGATATCAAGATTTTGGCATCATTTTACTCGCCATCCTCTAACTTACCTACGGAGGCTGGACTACAGTCACCGAAGCTTACCTGCGATTGTTCGCCATTAACCTTCCAACTTTGCCTCGCTAATCTCCTCCTTGCTTGGCTGAAAACGAGAACAGGGTGGGGCTGTCACAGACCCTGGCGACGTTCTTGCCATGGACTTTACAGGGGAGTGAGTTTATTCATATTAAACTCCCCCGAAAATTTCGGGTTTGAGAGTGAATTTTGTTATTCGTAAAGTCCAAATGGTGGAATTGAGTTTTTTAATAGGAAAAGCTCGCTCGCTCCCTCAGATGTTTTAATGGGTGAATTTTTTTTAATAAGCCCAACTTTACCTGGTTTAAGCATGGACTGAGATTTTAAGGTTCATGGACCATTAGCTGATCCGGGCCATGTGAGATGGGTTAGTTTAAAGGGTCTAGGTAGGAAAATTTTCAAAAAAAGTCCAAAACATAACACACTTTTACCAATTCGGTTATAAGCCTTTTATATTATGCTAATTGAGTTTTAAACATTTTCATATTTTGTCAATTGAGTCCATTCAGCCAATTTTGGCCGGAAATCGCTGTGTAGAAGCTAGTTGTTAATGTTGCACAATCAACGCTAACATAGAATTTTTTAAATAATTTTTCTAATTTTTTAAATATTTGTCCATATTTTTCTTTTCTTTTCTTTCTTTTACTTTTACTTTTTCCTTCTTTATTATATTTTCTTTTTTCTATTGTTAAGGGCCACAGGGGGCCGCCAGCCACCAGCCAAGGCCTAGCAACTCCCCGCTAGCCACTAGGCAAGGGCGCACAGCCCATGCCAGCCACGGGGCAAGGGCTCATGACCTCACCAGCCACCAGGCGAGGGCTTGCTGTTCTCGCACCCCGCCAATGCTCAGATCTAGGCAAGGGCTCGCATGCTCTCACCCACTGGTCAACGGGGGTCACCAGACCTTAATGATTAAAAAAAGAAAAAAAAGTAAATAAGGAAAAATAAAATAAAAGTATTTAAAAAGGTTCACGTTAGCGCCGGCTTGAATTTTATCGACATGCGGGGAAATGAGAATGCAGTAGAAAGATGATCTAGAAACATTACCTGTGCATACTCGCTTCGGACCTTGATATGACTTGATGCACTTCAGAGCGCCTCACTATGATGGTTGATTTTATTTTTTTTTTGTTTATTAGCGGGAGTGAGTTTTTTAATATGAAAAGCTCACTCCATAAACCTCCGATGGAGATGGATTGAGTTTTTCATATGAATATGAAAAACTCACTCCATGGACCACCAACCTGTAGTTTTTCATATTTATGCCATGGACCTAGGGAAAACTCCACTTCGAATGCTACTCTATGCTAAAGAAGTGAGGTTGTGGAATATGAATTACGTGGTTTTGATTTTTCTGGTAAAAAAAAAGAAAAGATAGGCCTCTTAATTATTCATAACTTAATCGAATGATATTCACTGACCTCCCTCACAGCATCGCCACCATAGTAGAGTCTAACTTTGGAGGTCCATGGTGTGAGTATTCTAACCCCGTCGGCTATGGCTTATTTTTGTCTTTTTGACTCTTTTTTTGCTTAGTTATTGTGTATTCTTGTAAGAAATTTTAGTGTTTTTCTGTCATTTGATCCAACCAAAAAAAAATTATTTTACTATCCTTGACCCATGAGAACTCATATTATGTTTTGACAAAAGTCGTCACAATTTTATTCATCTTTTATAACTCAAAATAATAACATGAAACTAATTAAATCCTGATCACTTAAGCATCATTATATTAATGCACCCACTGATACAACGGGTCTTCCCTACCTGCAACGCACACGTAGGCTATACTTCCGCAACGATGCATAGACTCATTAGCCATGATTTACACAAGAAGAGTGGATTTATACCACGCCTCAAATATCTTTTTGAAACTAAACTGGCAGTTCTGGATGTGTACATGTGAGTATATGGATATATAAGAAAAATGCATGATGTTCAATTTATATTCGTATCTTGATAACTTTAACTATTAAGAAATTTATGATGCTTAAAGAGTTAGAATCCTTACGTTTCATATTTCACGTGTGAGGCCTGATTTACATACGAGGAAAGTACTAAGACATATTTCGTGTTGGAAGTACCTAAGTAGTTTATTGATTTAATTCCTAGATAACGAAGCAAGCTCGAAGTTCAGATTGCTAGAATGTATAACTAGCATCTTGATTCCATGGAGTAGTCGTTGCTTTGAGCCATCAGGGACATGTACCCATACCGGTCCAGCCAACATTGCCGAGCACCCATCATGCTTAGGTACCCAATTGGTCAAAATCGCCTGGCAAAAATTAATCTTTGAGATGGGAAGACAAGATTTGCAGTTTGGGTTTCGACTTTTTGGTGGGGGCGATTTTTTTTTTTTAATAATGTATAGCGAGATTTATTTTAATATTCACTTAAAGTTTATCACAACGCTGTAAATTCAAATTTAACAAAGTAGTCTTAGTAATTCCAGTATTGCATTTTCTTCCTTTAGCTATTTTTTTGAATTGAAATAGAAAACTAGTTGCATGACTTGCGCTTTTACTATTAATTAGACGACTAATGTTTTATATCGGATAAAAAATGATAATGATCTTTGAGAAAATAGAACAATAATGTGTTGAAAATATACCAGGAAAAAATTACTAAATGATCCCTATACTAGTGCCGCTATTCGATTCTGGTCATCTTGTACTGTCTTATGACATATTGGGCCCATAAACTAATATCCGGTAATCTTTTCAGGAAAAAGTTATATATCAGTCCAAATATCGAAGGAATATTTTTACTAGACATCAGAGATATACAAGCGGCACTAACGTGGAACGAAAGAATAATGATTCAAAAGAAATCACAAAATGGTCCCTATGTTATTGTCAATGTTTAATTTTGATTACCGTACCTTGATCTTATGATAATTTAGTTCTTAACCCGACTTTTGATCCCGGTTCCAGATATTTTCTTCCAAATGCAAATAGAAATTTTTAGTAAGGCTCCGTTCGTTTCGCGAAAAATGTGATGTTTCTAGAAAATGTTTTTCAGGAAGTCATTTTTCAAAAAAATGATCATATTTTCCATGTTTGGCTGAAACATGAAAATGAATTGAAAAATATTTTCCGCCGTTTGGTATGAAAAATCAAATCTGATTTTCCTCTGTGCACTCATTTTAATAATTTTTATTTTTTTTCCCTTACTTTTTTTTATTTTTATTTTTGTTTTCTTTGTCTTTTCTTTATTTTCATAGTGGGTGAGCTAAATAGGCTAGCTTAGTCCCTGACTGCAATGCACACACAGTCAACAATGATGCCATGTTACACAAGAAATACGGTATCATACCACACATTAAAATTCTTTTTGAATTCAAGTGTTGCAGTTTGGGATGTGTTCGTGTCAGTATATGTAGTTAGTAGTATTAAGAAATGTCTGTGATGTTCATTTCAAACTCGTATCTTGATGACCTTAAGTATGAGACAAACTATTATCTTCCATAGTACTTAAAAGGTTCCGAGTTTTAACATCCCATGTATCACGTGCAAGGTTCGATTTACATGCAAGGAAAGTATTAAAACACACTTCATTTTTTGAAGTACTTGATAATATGTGCTTAATACATGAGCCATGGACACCTGTTCTGATAATTTCAGCTTTTGCGATAGACTGCCATGTAACCCGTAGTTTGTTGATTTTCATTCCTAGATACGGAGCAAAGCATAGAGCTCAAATTGCTAGAGTCGATAACCAGCATCTTGATTATATGGAGGAGTCCTTGCTTGGAGGACATGTATACCAATAAATTATTGTTGTTACTTTTTTTTGGTGGAAAACATACCACTTTCATTTAGCCAGCGAAGATTGAAAGACAACCACAATTAATGTCTAAACACAGCAAATCCCAAAAGGGTTGAGAAGGCTTAGATAGTCAATTAGGAGAGAGGGACCCTAATCGATAAGCTCTAGTGATTCAATCCGCACACTGGTTGGCTTCATGTAGACAATGGATTACTTCCACACATTTAAAGCACTTATTTAGCGAGAATTGCCACTTGGTCATCAATTTTAAAGACACAATGTTATCGAGTCAAGGCTTCTCGAGAGCAAGCCACGTGTCTATTTTCCATTGGTTGTCATTGGATTTTGGCGTCAAACTAAATATAATGTGCATTGCAACGACCAATTATTATTTATAATACTATGAACTACTTATGCGATCCCGCAGACATATCTTGTAAACTTACTTTCACATGTGTTGCTTTATTTGTTTGACATGTGTTTAATCTTCTTTTTGTTATTAGCATCATCAACTTTGACATCATGTTATCTGGGCTTGTTATCAATCGGGCACAGCGATAACAAATAGAAATATTCATCAAACGGGACATACGAAATATTTATGGGATCCATCGCAATTCATAAGGCTAATGCTTCGAATGCCAAGATGAAAGGACGAAAACCGAATTGGATGCTGCATAATCTGCACCAATACATACTACATATTGAAAACTTCTAAGCACGGTGACACGGAGACGCAAATTGCAACACTTTCAAGCCAAAACACAAAATAGTACTCCAAAGACCAACGTGGCAAAGCTAGATTCCTACAAAAAAAAGAAAAAAGAAAAGAAAAGAAGGAAGCCCATGAAAAGACGGGTTCAAGCTAAATTTTCATCCCTGTAACCAGCAATTCGGCAAGAACCAGGCCAACTAATTGAAGTCTTAAGTTCTGCAATTCACCAGTCAAATGCAGAGGGATGAAGAATTACCGGAATTTTGTTATGCAAGTAGCTCAGAGGCAACGAGTAGTTTTCATGCAATCAGTCCTTAACTGGTTTTATAGATGAATGATTGCTAGTTATCTGCTCTGAGATCTAGAACATGCTAATGCATTGCTTCACAATCAAAATCGTAAAGGCCCATGACAATTTTACTTTTGGGCTAAATGTCAAAAAACAAGAGATTATCATTGAACGGTTGGTTGACAAAACATAGTGCACCATCAAATCAAGTTTGGATAATAATAGTTTAAGGAGGTTTAAGTTCGGATGGTAAATGGTTTTTTTTTATCAAGTTTAATGCAAGATGCTAGTAAAGTATGCCTGCTAAAAATATCAGTGCAAAACTTGATGGTTAATGTATGTCTTTTGAGTTTTCTTTTGGTACTAAATTCTTGGTTCCAAATGCAACATCTCTGCCATCACAGAGGGGTGTAAGTGCAACTAAATGCAGAATAGAAAAAACAAAAGAACTTGATACAACTGCATGTTTTTATGAAACGGGCCTATTTTGATGGCCCCTAAATTCGGCATTGATGAGGGGGCCTCTTCCAATTTAGATGCTACATTTGTACTGGCCACCATGCTCACATCACAATTACATGAAGGTAGTACTGGACCTTCAGCAAATGGAATGCCGGGCCGGGCTGATACTGGGGAAGCTTCTGGAGAACAGCCAGAGAGGAATAGATCAAGTGCTTCTGAGATTCCATCTAATCATACCAGAATATGGTCTGAACTCTCGGGTGAGTGATCCTTGTAGCACTATCATCTCAATGATGGCAAAGAAATTGACTTGGCTTCTCTCTAAAATGAAATGCTGTGGTGTATGTCATCAGTAAGATACTTTTTAGGAAGTCAATAGGAAGGTATTTTTGGGAAATCAATATTTGAGGGGTTTGCTAACTTTGGGCAGGAAGTGCTGCGAGAAGTGGCAGTGGTTCTGATGGAAGGCAATTCCAGAAGAAAGGATCTTAAAAGCTGGTGGTCAGTCAGGAATTGGAAGGATTGGCACCATTCAAATATCAAAAGCTACATCAGCTGAGGGAAACATTTAAACTGGTCCAGATTCTTCATCTCTCAATCTCTCTCTCAGTTTGTGTGTATAATATCATCTTTATTTCTCTAGGTTGCATTTTTTTTGCTGTCTCCTACAAATATTTCTTAATAAAGTTGCTACTTTCTCAATCGCCTGTTTCCCTTCTGTAAATGCTGCTTTGCAAGAAAGCATTCGGCTTAGGCCAATTGATCACTCTACTTTATCTTTGAGTCTTGCAACATTTAACTCTTAATTATTGCATCAAGAAGCAAAAGATTGTGGCAGAAATCCATATATGCCCTACCAAACCTGTCAGCATTTCTTTCTTTCCACTCTTTAGTTCG
Source organism: Metrosideros polymorpha var. glaberrima (assembly GCA_001662345.2). Lineage (NCBI taxonomy): Eukaryota > Viridiplantae > Streptophyta > Magnoliopsida > Myrtales > Myrtaceae > Metrosideros > Metrosideros polymorpha. The sequence continues at coordinate 36,393,555 of BCNH02000008.1, forward strand.
ATTGTCCACATGAAACCATAGACAAGGTGGAGCAAAAACATTTGCCGCTTTTCACTCGACCGTGAACCCGGAACATGCGTTGCACACCTCTGTGCAAGTACTTATTTCTGGAAGACTGAACTCATATGCCTTTCTTGGGCTTCTCAGTATCGATTCAGTTAGTCTACTCGTATCATGTTGTTCGTTAGTGGTTCTAAATGTTTTTAGATGCAAAGGTACTGAACAAGATCGCCACAAAGATAGCAGTAATTAGCGCCATTAATAGTATGGTCGTGCAGTTGCGTTAGTGGTTAAATTGGATAATCCCTCTAGAACGATTTCTTCGTCCTTTGGTTATGTAGATGGACATGGTATTTCACAACGTCATTGAAGTAATTGGGTTGATGCCAACAAGGATGAGGATGATGATAACGAGGATGGTGATGAACTCTGTGTTCGATCAACACCACCATACTATGAAGATCGATAGCATTATCTTCCTTGTTTAACCATGATAACCTTGCTCTCTTGGTTCTACTGGTAAGTGCTTGTGCCTTCCAATGCTTGATATTTCCAGTCCTGTGTTCCTTCAAATAGTTGGATTAATGTCTTGCTTGCTTTTAGTGTCCTTTGTCATTTTTTCTTTTCTCGTTTTTCATCCTACTTGACTGTACGTTAGTGCTCGTGCCTATTTAGCTAGTCCAGCATGCAACAAAGCTGCCTTGTTAATGCTCTTCCTTTTCCCCATCTCTTTTGTTTTCAGTATTAAGTTGATGTGCTTTGCTGAAGGAGGTGTCGGTATAGGTATGTCACTGCACTTGTATTCTATCATAACTCGTTCCTGGCTTCCTGCCAAGAAAAACAGAGCAGCGCCGATAGAACCTACAGATTCACATGCTTAATGGACAGGACCTGCAGTTTAGAACTATTGGAGATGGTGTTGAAATTGCTTGTAGTTTTTTCGTTTGTACTAAATAGATCCCTTGCCGTAGAAAGCTTTTCTGTTTTGTCTTTTGGAAACCATTTTAAGTTAATCTGTGTATATTAAAAAGGAAGGGGTCGAATGGTTTTTGAGATGTTTATTTTCCTTTCTTAAAATCACATTCTAGAATGATCACGTCATTTTTAAACTCCAATCAATTCAGTTTAATTTTTCCTGGTCAGTTGCCTCCATTATCTATACTCAAGGGTGGCAAATTTCTGGCGTTCTGATCTGTGGCAATATTTTCTGCCGAGGCAATTTGTGACAGTGTCAAGGTATCATAAAACTTACTTGAGGCTCGTATAAGGAGTTTGTTCTGCAGAATAAGTCCCTCTATGTAAATTTCAGGACATGCAAGTCCTTGTGTCTGAGTTTTTCCTCTCGCACATTTTGGGTATTGGCATTAGGGGTGTGCAAAAAGAACCGGACCGAACTGGGACCGGACCAAACCGGACCAGACCGGCGGGTTTGGTCCGGTCCTAAGAGGGACCAATCCGGTCCTCAGTTCCTATAAGTGGAACCGGGGACCGGTCCGGTCCGGTTCTCGGGGGTATGGGACCGGACCGGACCGATCGGACCGGTCCCCTATATTATATATTATATATTTAAGTTTCTTAAAATTTAAATAATTATAATAGAAATAAATAAATAAAAAGCCCTAATCTAATTCATTAATGTTTCGCTTCTTGCCTCTGTCTCGCGCTCGCAAAAAAAACATTTATTGACCCAAAACCTTATGTGCGGAGATCTCAGGCCGAAGGACTTGGAGATGGGCTTCACCGACCCAAGAGAGGATGGGGTCCTGATGAGGGAAGTGGTGGATTGAAAATGCCTCTTGGGTTGGCTTATTAAAGTGAAGCAGCGGGTCGTCGTCCTTCAATGGCCGACATGTTTGTCCCTAAATTTTTTTCTGTCATGTCGCCATAATAATAACTGTTCATAGACCCAAAACAAGGCGCAAAGTTTGCAATCCTCATCTTATACACAAGATTTTCGTAAATATATGTTGCAACTTACGATTGCTTTTCTCAAATGTGGAGCTCTTATATTCCAGGCCAGCAGTGATCTTTCTATGTTTGCCGGATTTTCGAAAAAGATTTAAGCCACCAAGAAATGAGTGGCGACTCGCAAGGTAAAAATATGACGAGGAGTGGGAGATTAAGTCCTCTATCGGGCGGGATTGCACTTCGAATAGGAGTTGCTCAGTTTTTACTGGTCCTATTAGGACCGGACCGGACCGAACCGGGACCAATGGTCCTGGTCCGGTCCTGGTCCAATCCCCGGTCCTGAAAATATGAGGACCAGGGTCATTGGTCCGGTCCACGGTTCCATGCGGGGACCGGACCGAACCAGACCGTGCACACCCCTAATTGGCATCATGTCGTTTTATGTTGCATTTGTCACCTCCACCTCTGGTCATTCATCCAGATTGGCGAGCTCGAGCCTTGCCGGCCTTGGGCGAGCTCATCCCTCATCTGAGGCTGGTTGCCGGCTGTCACTGGTATGGCGACTGGCCAAAGGAGAAGGAAAAAGAAAAAGAAAGAAAAGAAAAAGAAAAAATAATTAAAGATCAGATGTTTGTTTAAAAAAAGGAAAAATAATAAAAATAATTAAAAGGAGTGTACGGAAAAGAATGTGCTTGGTTTGGGTGAAAGAAAGAGGAGGGAAAATGATTTTCACTTCTCAAAAAGTGAAAATCGTTTTCCCTACTTTTAAAGGTATTTTTTTTCTATTAACGGAAAATATTTTTCTTAACTCATTTATTTTCCGTGAATCGAACGTTGGATAATTTGGAAAATGTTTTCATAAAAGTTGTTTTTCGCGAAACGAACAGAGCTTACGTGTATCATTCGATGTCCAATTAGTTTAAATTTTGTTGTATAGAGATTGCTGAGTTTTTAATACGAGGAACGAGCTATAAATTATGTCAAACTTGCAAGGCGTGTATCCAAAACGAAAGAATAGTGAATGGGATCATGTGATTCTTTTCGATAGGTTCGTCATTTCCCCTGTTTCTCACTACCTCAAAAAAAAAAAAAATCCCATCTCCAATTTCATCATTTAAATTGCACCACGATCTTAAGTAAATGTCCAAGCCAGCATTGACAGAGAACAACCAATTCTTAACTTCTGATTCATGTAATCGAGGCATGTACAGAGAATTGAGATATATTGAGACACTCACGACTAGTATCTTGTGGGACAAATAAGAACCACATCCAAGAATAAGCGGTCGATGACTAGCGACAATAAATCTTACTTTCGATGGATTTAAAACCACTTGATGTCCTTAATTACATTGTTTGCATCAAGAGTGTGTGTGTCACTAGGAACATCTAAGAATAAAAACCTGAATATATTAACAAATGCAGAAATGGAATAAAGAGCAAATCTTCAGGGTACAAATTGGTGTCCAATTGTTTCCCACAAAATTTAAAATTTCTGGAAAATGTATTTCAAGAAGTAATTTTTTTGAAAAATGACAATATTTTTCAGTGTTTGGTCGAAATTGAAAATTGAATCGAAAATCATTTTCCGTCGTTTGAAAAGGAAAATTACTATGTCTCAACTCTCAATTTCTTCCGTATATGCCTAGCCTCAATATACAAAAGGTAGTGGAGAAAATTACCAAAAAATGTTAAATCTATTGTATTTTTTGTCAGTTCAATCCTAAACTTTTTTTGTGTCAATTCAGTCTTAAACATTTTGCATTTGTGCCAATTCAGTCTATTTTGCCGGCCAGCGCTGACGCAAACAATTTTTAATATTTTTTTTGAATTTTGTTATTTTCCTTTTCTTTTTTTTCTGTTTTGGATATGTGCACTAGAAGCTCTAAAATTTATTGCAAAAGTGCAATTGAGTCCTAAAACTTACAAAAAGTGCAATCAAGTCTTAAAACTTATCACAAAAATGCAAACGAGTCCTTCCATTAACACCGTCAATTTATTTAGCTTAAATTGATGACGTGGTATTTTTAAATTATTTTTTCTATCCTATGTGGCATTGTTTAGTATTTTCTTCTTCAAATCTTATTTAAATTAGATTTTAAAAACTAAAAATGCTAACATTTTATTTAAAAAACAAAACTGAAAATGGCAGGCGTGCCAGTGGGGCGCTGCCGCCGCCGCCCCCCCATCGCCGGATGGTCCGGCGGACGTCGCCAGCCCTCGCCGGCACAGGGCGAGGACGCCCAGATCTGGGCGACGCCGGCCCTTCTATGGGGCCGGCGAGGGAATATCGAGGATTTGAATCGACTTGAAGGGAGTACAGAGAGAGGTTTGTGACTGAATTCTGGAGATTGATGTGAATATGTCTCGAAACTGTTGAGAGGAAAATGGTTCTAATCCAGTTCATTTCACGCTGTTGCGGACATCGTTCGGAGGTGGGGGATTCGAAAGGGGGAGGAAGCGTTCGGGAGGGAGTCGAACTCAGTCCCGAGTTTCGTTTCTCCGAGACCAATTGCAGAGAGACTCGGTAGTTTCCACCAAGTCAGGTGAAATTTTCGTTCCCCGGAATCGTTCATGAGAGTCGGCGGTTTTGGCTCTGGAATGTCGCGATTTGGATGAATCCTGTGGGTAGGCCGCGATTTCCAGTTACGAGGAAGCATGCTTTTGGATAATCAGACGTCTGTAATTCGTAAATCTAGCTAATATACGGTGCGATAACAATAATCAATTTGAGCAAATTTGGTTGATCCAGAGCTGAAATCGGGGGAGGTAGCTGGAGATTTGGTTCTCCCCGGCTTCACTGGTGAAAAAACTATCGGGTGCTTTCAAATCGGAGCGGAAGAAGGTGAGTTCTTTGCTCTGTTCTGTTTTAACTTTTCAGTGGGTTCTTTTGGGTTTTGATTCGCGAACAACTCTAATCTGTGCGTCTCTTTCTGTAATTTGCGTCTTGACCGAATCGGGGAGAGATCCGTCGACCAAGCAAAATTTTCAGCTCCGGTGATGGGCGGCGGCAGCAGGCGAGGCCCTGCCCTGCCATTCTCCTTTTGTGTGTGTGTGTGTGTTTTTTTTTTCAGTTTTGTATTTTTTAAATAAAATTTTAGCTATTTTTAAAATTTTTTAATCTAACTTAAATAAAATTTGAAGAAAAATAATTTAAAAAATGTCCCATAGGAGAGAGAAAGTAATTTAAAAATGCTACGTCAACAATTTCCGTTAAACAAATTAATGGTGTTAATGGAAGAACTCGTTTGCACTTTTGTGACAAATTTGAAGATTTGATTGCACTTTTTGTAAGTTTTAGAACTCAATTGCACTTTCGCGACAAGTTTTAGGATTTCTAATGCACATATCCCTTTCTTTTTTCTATCTTTCTATTGTGGTCGGCGACGGTCACCGGAACTCGCCAGCCATTGGACGAGGGCCTGATAGCCCTCGCCGGTCGGGGGCAAAGGCAGCCTCGCCTGCCACCGCGCAAGGGCCCGCGAACCTAAGCCGCGGTCGCAGGCAAGGCCGCCTTCGCTCGCGGCCGACGAGCCAAGGTGAGGCTACACTTGCGTAGATATGGGCGAGGCGGCCTAGAGCGAGGGCCACCAAGCCCTCGCCAAAAACAATAGAAAATTTTTAAAATTTTAAAAAATTTTAAAAAAATCGACAAAATATTAAAATATTATTAAAAATTATTAACATTAGCATTGACGACGCCATGTTAGTGCCAACCGGCAAAATGAACTGAATTGGCACAAATGCAAAAAGTTTATGACTTTTTAGGTAATTTTTGCAAAGGTCGTGCATCTCACTTTCCTAATTTGTTCTCAAATGGGTAAATCTTTCATTGAAGAATTTGTGGCCGGTTAATTCCCTCCCTCACATACTGCATGCTTCCTTTATGCCAAGCCTAGTGGTTTTCATTTGTGACTCACAGTTCATGTCAAGATGGTCTCTAGAATATTGTTGAGGTTGGATGTGAGGATTGGCTTACTAACCACGTCTAAATTGCAATTCGTGATTTAGAAGATTAGTTAACGAGAATAATGTGATTCTTTTCTCAAATTTTATGAATCAATTCCCCTATTTCTCTCCGGTCAAAGAAAAAAAAACATTGTGTCTTCAACTTCACTGTATTGCAACGGGATTTTAACTAAGTAGTACCATTATTTTCAGCACATAACATATTATGCTCAGTGATATAAAAGGTGTTCAAGGTAATAATAGTACAGCACAAGATTTGTATCCCGGAGGTAATAATAATACAACACAAGGTTTGTGTCCCGGCCAACATTAGCACGGTGCACATCAATACCAACTTCCCAAAGAGCAAATCACAATATTAAGAAAACCCAAACCTATCACAATTCTCTAATTCACGACAAATGCTTACAGGTTCATCAGCTCAAGGACGCGGAGAACGAAAATAGGCCAAGGCATGACACGAAGTGGAATGGAAATCAGCAGACAGCACCTAACACATCCAAGAACAATAGCGATGCGAGCGAACGTAAGTCGGAACCTTGGGTTCATATCTTGCCTTCCCATCTTGAGGATTAGAAATTGCCCGATGATTATGAGCACTATATAGATATACACAATGGTTTCAAGGTTAGTGATGGCTGGAATACCCGTGATTCCGATGGCACCAATCAGGATCTTTAGCAGGATCTTCTCCAGGAAATGAATTGTAGCAATTCGACTTGCATCCTCTGCTCCACGTCTTGGAAATAAAATCAGCAGTATACTTGTTAGTGTACAGTCTTTTGGAAAAGCTCTAAGTGTTGAGCTCTTTCTGCATCATATAAGACGACAGTCTTTCCAAAAGCTTTCAGAACTACCAATTTAAGTTCAAAAGGAAATTAATGCTCGGTATGACACCAAGCTTCTGGTGCAAACCATAGCTAATGAGTCTGTTGAACCACGGCTAATTAAGCTAATGAAAACTCTTCTTTTGGACAAAATGTGACATCAGAGAAATAGGGGATACCTCCTTAACGCCTCCAAAACTTTCCTAACCTTCTCTTACAACATTTATTCACAAAACAAGACTACCCAGACACACAAAACTGCCAGGGAAGCCCCCATGCTTACCGGGTAGAAACAGGGTAAAGCTAATTGCAGGTCTTATCTTTTCTTAAGAGGAACAGCTAATGAGACTTTCATTTTTGTTGTTGTTCTCAATATGAATTTCTGTTGACAAAAGAAAGAAAAAGAGTGTATATACAGTCGTGCCTCTTCATCAATGTGACAGAATTTTCCCTCCCAGAAACAGAGTGTATATACGACCAGGTAAGGCCCATGCTTACTGGGTGGAAGGTCAGTCTCGGGGAGAACCTGAAAACCGAGTCTCGGGTGTTTGGGTGGAAGACTCAAGTAGAAACCGAGTCTCAAGCTACCCGAGACTCAGATGCAAGCTCGGTGGTCTGTCTTTTACCTAGCATGAATCTGAGTTTTGGTCCGAGAATGTAACCAAGTCTCGGTTTCTAGCTTCTACTTAGTACTCGAGTAGCTTGTACCCTGGTCTTGGTTTCTAAGTGCTACACCTGGAATTGAGCTCTGAAGTGTTGAACATACAACATCAGAATGCGTCAACAAGTTCACCTCATCTACATAACGTGCAGTTTTTTCCCAACAAAACAGCGTTCACGTAATGGAGTATCCACAGTAGACATGATCAGATATAGGAACAGGAAAGGAAATCAAGATTTTGGCATGATTTTAGTTGTAATCCTCCAACTTACTGAAGGAGGTTATGGCATGTCCGAGGTCTCTGAAGCTTACCTCTGGTAACCGAGATCAGCTGGATTGTTGTTCTCCATTAACGCTCTGACGTCGCCTTCCTGGAGAGGCGGAGAAGAAAAAGAAGAAACGTGGAAAAAAGTGATTCACCTGAGATGAGTGCTTCTGGAAGTAGAGGATGCAGTCGAGTTTTGGGGGAGAATCCGGCCACTTCAATGTATTGTTTAAGCCTTTGAGGGGAGAGAAGCGGAAAATGCAGCGGAAGACCGTCTCGAGTGCCTTCTTCGAAGTGCAGAGAAAGATCGTATCGAGTGCCGAGTGCCGAGTGCTTTTATATATGCCGGGGAGGGGGGGTATCCTTTTCTCGGACCGGGGGTGTTTTGGTCATTTCAGGGAGGGGCAAAGATCCTTTTCTCGGACCGGGGGTGTTTTGGTCATTTCAGGGTAGGCCAAGGGGAGGATGCTGAGGAAGATCGTCTCAAGGTCCTTTTCTTGGACCGGGGGTGTTTTGGTCATTTCAGGGAGGGGCAAAGATCCTTTTCTCGGACCGGGGGTGTTTTGGTCATTTCAGGGTATTTTTAAGGTGGGGCCAACGGGAGGATGCTGAGGAAGATCGTCTCAAAGGTCCTTTTCTCGAACCCGGGGTGTTTTGGTCCTTTCAGAAAAGTCTCAACTTCAACGTTCCATGAAG
>BCNH02000008.1:36423141-36433855 GCA_001662345.2 Metrosideros polymorpha var. glaberrima
TCTATGATATGATGTGCTTGTTCTATGATGCGATGTGCTTTTTGTGCTTATATGTGCGACTTAGTTTTTTAAGCACATCATTTGTCCCTTAGTGAGTTTTTTTAATGACTCCATGCCCATCTTGGTCCTCAATCGTGTAGTTTTTCATATTTAAGCCATGGACCTAGGAAAAACTACACTTCGAACGCTACTAAGGTAGTGGAATATAAATTACGGGGTTCTGAATTTCTTGGTAAAAAAAAAAAAAAGATAGGACTCTTAATTATTGAACTTAATCGAATCATATTTACTGACCTCCCTCACGGTTCATCACCGCAGTGGATTTCAACCTTGGAGGTCCATGGTGCAAGTATTCTATCCCGTTGGCCATGGTATATGTTTGTCTTTTTTCCTTTTGTGCTTAGTTATTGTGTATTCTTGTAAGAAATTTGAGTTTGTTTTTCTTGTTATTTGACCGCTGACCCCACCAAAAAATTTTATTTTTACTATACTTGACCCATGAGAAAATATATTATGTTTTGCATTTTTGGGTCTTGAATTTGAATTGTGCTTGGAATTTGACAAAATTCGTCACAATTTTATTATTTTTCATAACTCAAAATAATAAAATAGAACTGATTAAATCCTAATCAATTGCCATCCCTACCTACACTGCACACGTAGATTATACTTCTGCAACGATGCACAGGCTCATTACCCATGATTTATTCAAATTTCTTCTTGAAACTAAACTTAGGTCTGGATGTGTTCATGTGTGTATACGGAGATATAAGAAATATGCATGATGTTCAATTTAGACTCGTGTCTTGATAACTTTAGCTATTAGGGAAACTGTTGTCTTTTATGATGCTTAAAGAGTTAAAATCCTTACATTTTGTATTTCACGTGCGAGGCCCAATTTACATACGAGATAAGTATAAAGACATCATTCGTGTTGGAAGTCCTTGAGAAATGTGCTTGACACACGAGGAAGTAGTTTATTGATTTTAATTCCTAGATACAAAGCAAGCTCGAAGCTCAAATTGCTAGAATGTATAACTAGCATCTTGATTCCATGGAGGAGTCCTTGCTTTGAGCCATCAGAGACGTGTACCCATACAACATTGTCGAGCACCCATCATGCTTAGGTACACCGCGGTCAAAATTGCCTGGTTGGTGGGAGCAGTTCATTTTTTTTTTTTAATGATGTTTAGCGAGATTTATTTAAATATTCACTTATAATTTATCACATCGTTGTAATTCAAATTTAACAAAGTAGTCTTAGTATTACCTTTTTCTTCCTTTTGCTATTCCTTTGAATTGATATAGAAAACTAGTCGCATGACTTGCGCATTTACTATTAATTAGACGATTAATGTTTTATATCGGATAAAAAATGAAGAATGATCTTTGAGAAAAGAGAACAATAATGTATGGAAAATATACCAGGATAAAATTACTAAATGATCCCTATACTATTTCCGCTATTCAATTCTGGTCATCATATAGTATCTTGGGACGAATTGGGTCCATAAACTAATATCCGGTCATCCTGAAAGTTATAAATCCGTCCAAGGTATATGTTGACTGCGCGTCAGAGAATACAAGCCGCACTAACATGGAGCGAAAAAATAATTATTCAAGGAAATCACAAAATGGTCCCTGTGTTATTGTCAATGTTTAATTTTGGTCCTCGTACCTTGATCTTACGATAATTTAGTCTTTAACCCGACTTTCGATCTCAGTTCCAGATATTTTCGAAAAAATTACCAAAAAAGTCCTAAACCTATTGTAATTGTGCCAATTCAATCATAAACTTTTTTTTGGCTAATTAAGTTTTAAATCCTTTGTATTTGTGTCAATTCAATCCATTCCGCCAATTTTGGTCGGCCCACGATGACATGGACGCTAGCCATCCTACATGGTATGACCGACATTAACGCGGACAATTTTTATAAATATTTTAATATTTTTTGGATTTTATTTTTTTTATTTTTTCCCTTCCTCCTTTTGTTTCTCACTGTCGCCGGCGAGGGTCAACAGAGCTCGCCAACCAATGGGAGAGGATAGCCTCACCAGCCGCGGGCGAAGGAGGCCTTGCCTGCGGTCGGTAAGGCCATGGCCGCCCTAGAAAGGCTAGCCCCGCCCAGATATGGGAATATCAAGAACAAAAACACGAATATATATTAACAAATACATAAAAGGAATAGAGAACAAATCTTCAGGGTACAAATTGGTGTGCAATTGCATCGCGGAAAATTTGACATTTCAAAAAAATATTTTCCAAAAAGTGCTTTTCCTAAAAATGATAATAATTTCTAATGTTTGGCTAAAATCTAAAATTATATTGGAAACTATTTTCCGTCGTTTAAAAAGGAAAACTTCCATTTAATTTCCAAAATAGACATGCACTATGCAAGCGCTATTGACTTGGGCACGACCAACTTGGGGAATTGGGCATGTTTTATAGAACCCGGGCCCAAGACCCTAGTGCTCGTGCCCGGCTCCTTGGCGCCCTAAGCCAGGTCCATCAAGGCCGGGATCGGGTCCACAGAGGCCGGGCTCGAGACTTTGACGCCCGTACCTGAGTCCTTAGGCTCAATTGGCATAATTATCAAAAGTTTTAGGACTGAATTGGCATAATTGAAGAATTTAAAATTGAATTAATCGCCCTATAATAAGTTTACCTTCTAGATAATTATTCCAAGCAAGAGAAAGGGGGGTTTAATTAATCTCCATGTAATGCTTATGTCCTTTTTAAAGATATATCGCAGTGACATGGTATAAAAAAAATGGACAGAGTTGTAATTTAATAACAGTTGAGATATGATCCTCTAAATACCTTACTTACTGACATTGAATTTAAATCTTACCATCATCTAAATATTTTTCCTATAATAATTTTTAATTTTACACCTAACTCTCTCCACACATTTAATTTTTTCCCACACGAATGCATGTACTCTTTTTATAGTATGGGAAAAAAAAAACCAACTTTATACATTGATTTTAGAACCTAAAACTCATTCCGGTTGGTTCGTCTGTTATTTTTGTGTGATGTAGTAAAATACATAACAAGCACACACGGCCGCTGTGGTTCGGCCGTGCACTAGGCATGAGTACCTTGTTCATTTTCAAGTAATGTATGAATGAAATTATAATTTTGGTAAATCGATCTAAAACGAATCAGTGTTTTGTTAATTTTGTTAGTTATTGAAGTATTATCTCACATTACTTGACAACATGTATCGAATGCTCTTTATATTCATGTGGTATCCATTCATCTATTAGCTTAAATTTTTGGGTTGAACTTTCTAATATGATATCAATTGCAATATTATCCCTTTCGTGAATGTGTGCCCACCCCCCATTAGTCAAATTTCACGTGTCCCTCGTATTCCGGCTTACACATGAGACGAGGTGTTGAAGTATTGTCCCTTATCGCATAGACAACGGGTCTCAATTGCTCATTATATTCATGTGGTAGCCCTTTAACTATTAGCTTAAATCTTTTGGGAAAAATTCTAAATAAGGACTTGAAGTGCTCTTATTTTTTCAAATAAGAGCCTGAAGTGAACATTATTTCAAATAGGGATAAGTGCACTGAAAATCCTAAAAATTACAAAAAATGCAATCAATTTCTAAAACTTGTCAAATTAGTTCAATTAAGTCCTTCCATTAATTGCACTTTTAAAAATTTTTAGGACTTGATTACATTTTTGTGATAAATTTTAGAACTTGATTAAACTTTTTGAAAGATTTCAGACTCATTTGCACTATCGTAATAAGTTTTAGGACTTCTAATGCACTTATCACTTTCAAATAAAGGCTTAAAGTGGCCATGGCAGTTTCAAATAAGGGCTTGAAGTGATACCTTGTCAGCCGGCTAAATATTCTAGCTGGTCAAGGGCATTTTTTTCCAAAGACAATTTTAATTTAAATTATTTTTTCTTTTTTTTGTTTCTTTTTTGTTTCTTTGTTGCGCCGCGAGTGAGGGTTGCAACCCAAAAAAAATAAAGGAAACTAACATGGCCACTTCAAGTCTTTATTTGAATAAAGTCCACTTCATGCCTTTATTTGAGAAAATGATAACACTCCATACCTTTATTTGAAATTTTTCCAACTTTTGGGTTAAATTTTCTAGCTTAAACTTTTGGATTCGACGTTTTTAAGGATTACTTTATCGACTTTGTTTTCTATAGAGCTTGCTCGGATTTGCTCTATGCTCCGTTCCACACCTAGAAAATTAAAATTAACTGTAAATTATAGAATTATGAGAGGGTGACGGTGCCCTGCTTTCTTCAACAGGCAGGGACCCGCCACGGCCGCAAAATTATTTGTGGAATGCCGGATGACTTGCTCATTAAGTTTTAAAAATCAAAAAAGCAAGTGGCAATTTGGAGGAAAGAAAAGTCTATATGGTTGGACCCTCTCAAGTCCATTTACAATGCTCCTTAATTTTTTAATTCGCAAAAAAAAAGCGGTGTCTTGCTGTTGAGAGCTCATGTGGATCATGTACTTTTTCTTTGTCTAGCTTCCATTGTTAAATTAAATAAGGTAAGCAAATTTTATAGACAACACATTTGGATTCCTCCACAAATCCAACCGGTTGCTATGGAGTTGTGAAAGAAATTTGCGGTCGACACGTCTTCGCCATTCTAAAAAATAATGGAGACAGTTACTGTGGCAGCGTTCGTAATATACTAGATGGATGCATTGAGATATAAATTCGAGATCTACTATTCTCATATCAGTTGAAGTTTAACGGTGAGTAGTGATTTTTAAAAAAAAATCTCGGTGTAGGATGGCTGCTTAATCAGGAAGGATCGTAAATATCATCATCATATATTCTTCTTTGGCTGATAATACAACATGTGCTTCGTGTCCGGACAAGCAATCGAAGCAAGCCGCAGAACACATAACCACGTCAGCCGGAAACTATGTCCGTTCGCTAATTCATCTTTGAACTCGCGATGAACATGAATGGGAATACCAACATTAGGATGCAGGGGACGGTAGGGTGGGACCATATGTCCCTGATGGCTTGAAGCAAATACTCCTCCATGGAATCAAGATGCTGGTTATACCTTGCAGCAATTTGAGCTCCATGCTCCGTCCTATCTGGAAACTATATTCGGCAAAATACATGTTAGACAACCCTCTTTCAGAAAAAAAACTGAAACAATAAGTATCGCCTTAGGACAATTGTGCTTGATATATTTTAATTAACAAGAAACTTCTTTTTTTTTTAAAAGTCCACGTACAGCATCCTAATAGAATTTGGACAATTCAAGTCAACAAAGTCCATGGCTTACTTCCTTTTCCATGTACCTCGACCGACTCCAGTAGCCAGAAGGAAACTGTGTCACGTTTTTCATTCTCACAATCATCGGTTATTTTAACCACTTCGATTCCGGGCTGATTTTATTTGACTAGCTCAAACTCGAAACAGATTTTAACACGGTCTATGCGAAGTACATATTGTTTCCGAACGAAACACCATTCATCGAATCGAAAACTCACCGTGGACGTGATCGGAGATGGGAGTTGTTCTTTTTTGGGGAAAGGAAATCAAGACTGCACGAATTTACTCGCAGTCCCCCAACTTATCGAAGGAGGGCTGGACTACAGCAGCGAAGAGATGTCGCGGTTCGCGGTCGATGCTTACCTCTGACCACCGTGACCATCTGGATTGTGTGTTTGCCGATTAGTCTCCGAGCCTTGAGCGATTACTCTCTTCCTTCCTTGCTGAAATAGAACTTGCTCCGAGGCTGCGAGTTGAGCAAAACATATCTGTAAGACCGATGGGAAGGCCAAGAAAGGCAGGGTGCGAGGCTGCGAGTTGAGCAAAACATATCTGTAAGACCGATGGGAAGGCCAAGAAAGGCAGGGTGCGCATTCTCCCCCGACGAAACTCGCTTGCGAAAAACAGCGAAAAGAGAAGAGAAACATCGCGAGCGTTCTCTCTTCCTCTCTATCTTCTTTTGCAGGACTTGGGATTCGTAGCTTAGCCTTATAATGTGCATTCACGGTGGGACTGTATGGTGGGACCCATATGGGCTTTATATGGTGGCAACTGGCAAAGTGTTAGCCTGATTTCACGTTGGGTGCGCAAATGTAATAATTGATAATTGCTAAGAATGTAATTGATTCTGAGCAAAATTTCAAATAAAGATATGAAGTGCACTAATTTTCTGTAGTGACCATGGCAGTTTCAAATGAGGGCCTGAAATGGCCATAACAGTTTTAAATAAGGGTTTGATCTCACCAGCCAACTAAATATTTCGACTCATCAAGGACATTTTCTTATCTAAATTTTAGTTAAATTAAATTAAAATTACGAAGAAAAAAGGTTGGAGCCCTCCCATCTTTTTTTTTTTTCTTCTTTTGTGTGTTTTTTTTAAGTTGTAGCCTTTTTTTTCTTTTTCTTTTTTGAGTTTGTTTTTTTGGATAAGATTTTGGATTTTAAACCTAATTTAATAAAGATTTTGTGTAAAAATTAAGATAAGATCAAAATGACATCGTTTTAGTGCTTTACTTAACCTTAACGCCAGTGGGAGAGATATAATATTAAAAAAAACACATCAACATTTTCTGTTAGTGAAATTAGACGAAGTTAGAGAAAGAACTCGATTTTGTAAAAATCCAATCCTTGGCGAGGGCCTACAAGCCCTCGCCTCGCCTACCTCTTTGTTGGCCATAGGTGGAGCGACCCTCGCCCAGATCTGGCAAGGGACGGCCTTGCATCGTTGGTGGCCAGCCACTGGTGAAAGGAAAGAAAAAAAAATAGAAAAAGGAAAAAATAAAGAATAAATAAAGAATAAAAAATAAAAAAGGGAAAAAGAGAGAGAGTAAAGGACAAAAATATCCTTGAACAGCCTGTGAGGCCATCCTCTTCTTTGAGATTAATATAGCCACTTCAAGCTCTTTTTAAAAATAAGGTATACTTCATGCCCTTATTCGAAAAAAAATGTTCACACTTCAAGCCTTTGATACAAAATACAAGGGAAATTTTCAAATAATGGCCTAAAATGTTCTTATTTTTTCAAATAAGGGCTTAAAGTGGACTTGGTTTCAAATAAAGGCACGAAGTGCTTTCTTTTTTCTTTTTTTTCAAATAAGAACCTAAAGTGAACCTTCTCAAATAAGGGTCTCCTCAAAAGCATTTTCATCATTTTACTTTTTTGAATAAAAAAAATTCAAAAAATTCAAAAAAAGAGCAAGGGCAAGGCCTATAAACGCCAGCCCCATCGCCGAAAAGGGTTGGCGACCCTTGTCAACCACAAGTGAGGGCTCGACGACCCTTGCCTAGATCTAGGTGAGGGTCGCCAAGCCCTCATAGAGATCCGACAACCCTTATCGGCCCTTCCCAGGCGGCAACGACCAACCGCCCTTGCCCTTGCTTTTTTTTTTTGTGTGTTTTACATATTCTTCTATTTTATTTAATCAAAAAGTAAGATGACAAAATTCTCTAGAGGTCAGGCCTTTATTTGAGAATATAATGGTTCTTCAAACCTTTATTTAAAACTAGATCCACTTCATACCCTTATTTGAGAAAATGAATGCACTTTAGGCCCTTATTTGAGACAAGGTCCGCTTTTGGTCCTTATTTGAGAAAATTAGTACACTTGAGGCCCCTATTTAAAATTTTTCCAAAATACAATACGAGTTTTCGTGCTCGAGGATAGTAAGAATAAATTTTCGGAGGGACCAAATGCCAAATAACAAGAAAACAATCTAAAATTTCTTAGAAGAATACACGAATAACTAAGAAAAAAAAAAAAAAGAGAAGCCACGCCACTGACGAAACTGAGGCAGCACTTACAGGGAGCGTAGTCGCCTACTGATCCAATGAAGACTCGTCTTTATCCGATCATTCCTGAGGAGGAAAAGCTGCTGAGACTTTCGAATAATTAGATCACTATTAATATGAGTTTCTCTTAATGCATGTGATAGAATTTTTGCAACCTATAACACTCCGTTTGTTTCGCGAATTTGAAAAATATTTTGAGACTTTTTCAAAATGACTTTTTGTATCGCTTACAAAACTGAACAAATCAAAAATATTTTCATCATTTATGAAATTTTTAGACTCAAATTATCATTGATAATGAAAAAAAAAATTATTGACTAATTATTTCAAGGAATGCAAGTGATTCTTTTTTAAAAAAATATTTTTCAAATGGTTTATTTTTCGTGAAACAAATGGAACCTAATATCTTGGCATTTTTTCTAACTTTGAGATTTTCAGAAAGATTCGACAGTAACTGTTATGCCTTTTTACTAAGATATGGAAGCAATTGTAGCGGTATTCAAACTTATGGAGAGTGATTACTCTTGCCAGGGACCTGAACTGAGTTATCAAATGTAATTACGAACCCCTGCCAATGGCGGCCCTCGGTCAAATCTGGGCAAGAGCCGGCAAGCTCCGCTGGCCATCCCCCACCCTCGCTTGCCCTCCCTAGCAATGGCGCAGCGGCGGTGGCAAGGGCTGGTACATTTTGGGTTCCAAGAGCCTGAGTCACTAGGAGTGTGCAGAATAAAAACTTGGATAATTAACAAAAAGAAAAACAGAATTGAGAGCGAATCTTGGGGGTAGATGTTGAGGTTGTTTGGTGGAGTTCTTTTCCCACCGGTCCGTTCTTTTGGCCTCCAAAGGCTTTTTTGTGGGAGAATAAAAAGTTGGATTGAGCCAGACAAGATGCAAGTGGCTTTCGAGGGTCCCCATTTGACTCTTCCCCTCATGGACGGGACCCAAAAAGTTGAACAAAGATAGTTGGCTTTTAGCTTAACCTCCATATCCTCAGCAGTCAGCCAAACAAAGACGATCATTACTTGGAGCGATTTCCTTCCCCCCTTATTAATCTCAATGCTATTTTTAAAGGCTAAATAGCTCCTATCACAGCCTTATACCTGAAAAGACAAAAATTGCCCCCGGGCGATGGAGGTGGAAGAATGTTTGATTATTCATCGCAGCTTCTTTTCCCTCTTCTCTGCTTCGACCCAATCAAAACCTGAGACGAGAAATTTGGTTCTTCCAACAGCAAACAGATTTGAACGCTATAAAAAAGACAGAAAGATTCATTCAATGGATAAATAGAATTTCAAAACAAGTGCCGATTTCAGTCATGCTGCTGTTTAATTGTGTTGGTCCATGGTACAAGATAAATAACTTCACAAATTAATTGCGTTGCGGAAATAATGGAATTTCATCCTGACAAAATCCCTAAGATCTGACAAAGCCCAAATTAAGAAAGGCTCCAAGAAATGCTCTAATTCCCAACTTCCAATCTAAAAGCCAGTGATTTCTTTGAGAGTTTCGGACTCCAAACCCATATTTGGCAACGCCTTATGTGTCATAAAAACCCCTATGTTGTATTTTCTAGCCTTAGAAATCCTCCTAGAGAGAATCATACATTATTTAAATGGACTATTAATATGCTTCGTCAAAATAGCAACTGGCTTATAAAAGGATTTCTTATTTGTGAATGGTTTTACGAAAGGTATTGTGAATCGCTTTGTGAACTGGCTTATGAAAGGATTTCTGATTGGTATGAGAAATGCTTTGAGAAATGTTATATGATTGATTTGTGAAATGTATTGTGGTTTATGAGATTAATTCTGATATTCGAGGAGGATTGTTTGATGCTTAATATAACTGTGAACCCAAGTAGGGGTTTCTAAGGTATGCATACCGGTTTAGGATATCCTTCTGGGCCGAGCCACCGGCTTTATAAGTGGAGACCTTGCTAAGGGGATAATCTTGGTTGCATTGTCACCAGGTGTTGTGTCGTGACCGTGGTTTGCTATAGAACAGTAGATTAGTCAATAGAATGGACCATTGACATGTGATGTGATATGAGATTAATCAATGCAATAGACCATCGACGTTGTTATAAATGAGATTAATCAATGGACTTGACTATTAATGTTTGAATTGTGATGGTAGATTTAAAAGAGTATTTTTTGGTTATATAAAGCTTGTTAAAATGAAATAACTCATATGATTTGCTATGTATTTTAAAGAGTTGAATTATGAGTTTCTAGTATGACTTTATTTATATATGCATAGTGGCTGCTCGATTTGCTAAGAAGATATGTACAATTCACTAGGCTGTGGTTGCTTATCCCTCTCATCTTACAAATCTTTTCAAGTTCCTCAGTTAGAGGCTAATATAGCGAGAGTGACATCAATAGAGTCTTTTAGGAATGTGATTTTTAGGTATGGTTTGTTTGAGATAACTGTTTGTTAGTTTGTTTGAGGCTGCATCATTTGGGTAGAAGGACGGCTATGTCATCCCCCATTCTTGTGGTTTTGGGGTGTGACACTAATCATCAAATCGAGGCTTTTGATCAGATTCATCAACAAGGGAATATTTCTACCTACTTGTTCTTTGAGTTGGGGATTTGGTCAATTTGGCCAATTAGGGTTTCAATTGGGGATTTAATCGATTTTGCCAAGTTAGGGTTTTAAATTGGGGAAAATCATGCTAAACATTTGGGGTATGGATATTGAGTCAGGTTGCTAATGAGCCATGTCGATCCAAAAAAATGATAAAATGCCACGTCAAATTTCCGATTATCCAGATCAGAGTTGGCACTTAAATAAATCTTTTTTTTTTAAAAACGTCACTGAAATGATTCAAACAAAAACTTTTGATATTAAAGTAAGTGTCGTACATAACTTTTGACACATCTAGTATCTTTTTTTATAAAAAAAAAGGCGAGGGGGGGG
>BCNH02000008.1:36433865-36462996 GCA_001662345.2 Metrosideros polymorpha var. glaberrima
GGGGGGGGGAGCCATGCCACTGACAATACCAAGGCAGCACTTACAAGGAGTTTGATCACCTACTAATCCAATGAAGACTCGTCTTTTTTATCTGATGATTCCTGAGGAGAAAAAGGGTAAAATTGTCAAAAAAGTCCTAAACCTATTGCACTTTTGCCATTTCAGTCCTAAACCTTTTACAATTGTGCCAGTTCAATCCATTTGGCCGGCCGGCGCTGACGTGGCACGTCGGCCGGTGACCGACCGGCCAAAATAATAAATTTTAATATTTTTTGAATTTTGAATTTTGAATTTATTTTAATTTTCTTTCTTTCTTCTTGGTTCTTCTTCTTCCTCTGCCTGGTTCAGTTGGAGGCCAGTGAGTTGGCCAGCGAGGGTCGCCGGAGCTCGCCGGCCACGGGCGAGGGCCGCGAAGCCCTCACCGGCCGCCGGCGAGGGTCGAGGCCCTCGCTTGCCTGGCGCGAGATGCCGCGGGAGAGGCTGGCCTCTCCCAGATCTGGGCAAGGCTAGCCTCGCCGGCTGCGGGCGAAGGCAGCCTCGCCCGCAGCTGGCGAGGCCATGGCCCACCTCGCCCGCGACCGACAAGTCGCAGGGGAGGCGGCCGCACCTCGCAACGTTCAACAGCCCGAAGAGGAACACTCCAGTCCTTCGCTCCGACCCAAAGCTTGAGTCGCAGAAGACGAACAAGGAGGAGAAGCAGCAGCAGTTGGCGGTTGGGCCGCGACTCGCCCAAATCTGGGCGAGGTTGGCCATGGCCTCACCAGCCTCGCCCGCGGCCTCGCGGCGTCGCGCACCATGCCGGGCAAGGGTCGCGACCCTCGCCGACTGCCGCTGAGGGCTTCGCGGCCCTCGTTCAGTGGCCGGCCAGCTCTGGCGACCCTCGCCGGCCACCAGCAAAACCAGGCAATGGAAGAAGAAGAACCAAGAAGAAAGAAAAAAAAATTAAAAATTAAAAATTCAAAAAATATTAAAAATCATTAAAAATTATTATTTTAGCTGGCCGGCCGACGTGCCACGTCAGCGCCAGCCGGCCAAATGGACTGAACTGGCACAATTGTAAA
The DNA here is from genome assembly GCA_001662345.2 of Metrosideros polymorpha var. glaberrima. NCBI lineage: Eukaryota > Viridiplantae > Streptophyta > Magnoliopsida > Myrtales > Myrtaceae > Metrosideros > Metrosideros polymorpha. Next base: position 36,434,927 of record BCNH02000008.1, read on the forward strand.
AGGTTTAGGACTGAATTGGCCCAAAAAAAGGTTTAGGACTGAAATGGCAAAAGTGCAATAGGTTTAGGACTGAAATGACAATTTTTCCAAGAAAAAGCTATTGAGACTTTTGAATAATAAATCATTTTTAATAGGAAATTTCTCTTAATGCATGTGATAGAATTTTTGCACCCTCTAAGATTCCGTTTGTTTCACGGATTTGAAAAATGTTTTGAGACTTCTTCAAAATAATTACTTATATCATCTACAAAAATGAATGAATAAAAAATATTTTCATTAGTTATGAAAGTTTTAGACATAAATTATCGTTGATAGTAAAAATATTTTTTATTGACTAATTATTTTAAGAATGCAAGTTATTATTTTTAGAAAAATATTTTCCAAATCATTTATTTTTCACGAAATAAACAAACCTGACTTCTTGACATTTTTTTCTAACTTTGAGATTTTCCTAAAGATTCGATAGTAAACGTAACACCTTTTCTCAAGGACATGTTAGCAATTGTAGTGGTATTCAAACTTATGAAGAGTGATTACTCTTGCCAATGGATTTTAACTGAATTGAGTTATTGTATGTAATTACGGGTCCCTGCCAATGGTGGCCCTCGGTCAAATCTGAGCGAGGGCCAGCAACCCCCACTGGCCATTTCCCACCCTTGCTTGCCCAACTGGCTATGGCGTGGCGGCGGCAAGGGCTAGTTTCTTTCCCTCCTCTCTCTCTCTCTCTCTTAAAAAAACTATCTTATTTTTTAAAATTTAATTTGAATAAATTTTGTATTAAATCAGATCTAGACCAAAGCGACATCGTTTTAGCGTTATGTTTCATGTTTTAGCCACATTATTGCCACGTAGGAGAGAGAAAATATTTATAATTAAAAAAAAAGCCACATGAGCATTTTTCGTTAGCCAAGTTGGACGAAATTAACGGAATGATTCAATTGCAAACTTGACATGTTTTGGGACTCCATTGTACTTTTTTGTAAGTTTTAGTACTCAATTGCATTTTCGTGATGAGTTCTACAACTTCCGGTGCACTTATCTCAATTCTTATCATGAAACTTTTCCAACATGCGTAGAAAAGAGGACCGTGTCGGCATTGGCATCTTCACCAATTCTCAACCGTTGATGCTAAGTCAAGACGCTCCCAGCTTGTGAGAGTATCTTGTGAGATAAAGAATTCACGTCCAAAAAAAGAAACAAAAAAAATGGTCGACCACGACCAACAATAAATCTTACTTTTTGTATGGATTTACCACCACTGAATACGTCCCTGAGTAGATTTTGTGTTCCGAGAGTCTGAGGCACTAGGGGGGCCAACGAGAAATAAAAAAACGAATCTTTGGGGGTATATCGAGCAAGACCAGATGCCTGGGAACGGAATTTCTTAGGATTGCCTCTGGCTTTTGAGGGTCCACATTTGACTCTTCCCCGCGTGGACAGGACCCATAAAAGTTGAACGAAGACTTGGCTTTTGCTTGACCTCTTTATCCTCAGCTGAACAACGACGATCATTACTTGGAGCGACTTCCTTCCCCTTGTTAATCTCAATGGTTCGAGCCCATCTCCCAGACGATCTCTGTCCTGAGTGACAAAAAATTGCGAGTTTACTATTAATTAGACGACTAATGTTATATATGGGTTAAAAAATGAATAATGATCTTTGAGAAAAGAGAACAATCATGTATTGAAAATTTCCCGGGGAAAAATTATTAAATGATCCTTATACTATTGCCGCTATTCAATTCTGGTCATCATATATTATCTTGGAAAAATTGGCTTCATAAACTAATATCCGATTATCCTTTCAAGAAAATTTTTATATCCGTCCAAATATCGAAGGAATATGTTGACTAAGCGTTAGAGATATACAAGCTGAACTGAGTGGAACGAAAAAATAATTATTCTAAAGAAATCACAAAATGGTCTCTGTGTTATTGTCAACTTTTAATTTTGGTCCTCGTATCTTGATCTTATGATAATTTAGTCCTTAACCCGACCTTCGATCCCGGTTCCAGATATTTTCTTCCAAATGCAGACAGAAATTGCTGAGTAAGTATCAAATCAATATGTTAGTTCACACATAAAAAAAGATTCACATGCAAAGAAACTTCCATATGTGATTCACTTTCCTTCTAATAATGTCGCTTTTGCTAGCGAATTAGTGCATTTGTTATAAATATTACCCGTGTGTCGTGGAATAATCATTTTATTATCACGCACTCAATTCGTCAAGATTTGCATATCACTTGATTACCTTCAAGCCAGACCTCTTTGAAGGTATGTGGCGCATAGGTTTAATGCAGCATTCTTTTGAACGTACAGTGTCATTGCATATCTTTCTGGTATATTTTGTCAGTTTATAGTTGTAAGAAACTAACAAAATCTCCATGTAATGCTTATGTCCTTTTTTCAGATATATCTCGATGACATGCCATAACAAAATGGACAGAATTGTAATTTAAAAATAGTTGAGATATGATCCTCTAAATTTCTTGCTATCACATTCAATTTAAATCTTTCCATCGTTTAAATATTTTTCCTATATTAATTTTTTTTAATTTTATATCTAACTCCCTCCACACATCAGATTTTTTTTTTCCACACAAATACGTGTAAAACAACTTCATGTGTGGATTTAAGAACCTAAAACTCAATTGATTTGATTCACCTGTTATTGTTGTGTGATGCTGTAAAATACACGACAAAACAAGCACACATGGTCGTTGTTGTTCGGCCATGCACTGGACATGTGTACCTTGTGACATTTCCAAGTAATGTATGAATGAGATTACCAAGTAATTTTGGTAAACCTGTCTCAAAAGCACAACGATAGTGGCAAAAGAAGAGCATCCTTAATCTGGTCAGTTATCTTATTGAATTTGTTTTCTATACAGCTTGCTTCCTCGCCTAGAAAACTAAAATCAACTGTAAATTATAGAATTATGAGAGGCTGACGGTGCACTACTCTCTCCGCCCGGAACGGACCCACCACGGCGGCATAGTTATTTGTGGAATACCGGAAGACTTGCTCATTAAGTTTTGGAAAAATAAAAAATAAAAAGCAAGTGGCAATTTGGAGGAAACAAAAGTCTATGTGGGCGGACCCACACGAGTCCATCCACAGTGCGCATTAATTTTGTAATTCGCCAAAAAGTAATTTTTTTTATTAACCCATGCATAAATACTTTTAACTCCATCACTCTCAAAGGATGTACGGAAATCATGATGTCTACATATACATTAGGTATCACTCTAGCTACATAGTAATATTTAGAGCTTGCTTACAGTATATTTTACTTTTCCTTTTTCGCACATCTTGAGCGGCATCTGTTTTTGACTTCTTCTTCTTTTTTAATCTTAAACACCTAAAATTTTATGATAAATAAATATTAACACGGAATTTTTTCGTAATCTTTTAAAATTTAAATAATGTTTTAGATTTAACGAGAAAGTATAACATTTACTTTTTAACTTTTGATTAGTCTAGATAAACAACTAGGGTTTAAATTAACATATTTGTTAACTAATATAACTTAAATAAAACATGAAGTGCATCTCGAAACTAAAGAGAAAAATCAATCACCACTCACTGGTAAATGTCACTTTCGACAGCTTGACAAAAGACCCGGTTGTGTCGGTTTTCCGGAAATCTATTGCATGGATGGATGGTTCAAATATCATCATCATCATCATATATTCTACTTTGACTTATAATACAACATGTAGTTCGTGTCCGGGCAAGCAATCGAAGCAAGCCACATAACACATAACCTCATCCGCCGGAAACTATCTCCGTTCGCTAATTCATCTTTGAACTCGCGATGAACATGAATGGGATTACCAACATTAGGACGCAGGGGACGATAAGGTGCGACCATAGGTGCTTTGCAGGGGTGCACTAATGTAATAATAGTCGGGCAATGTTGACCAGGTTCGTATTGTCCCTGATGGCTCGTAGCAACGACTCCTCCATGGAATCAAGATGCTGGTTATACATTGCAGCAATGTGAACTCCACGCTATGCTCCATATCTTGAAACTATATTCAAAAAAATACTAGTTAGCCGACCCTCTTTCAGAAAAAACTGAAACGAGAAAGTATCTGCCTGCGGGCAATTGTGCTTGATATTTTTCGATTAACAAAAAAGAAAATTTTTTAAAAAAAGGTCCATGTACAGCATCCTAACAAAATTTGGACAATTCAAGTCAACAAAGTCCATGGCCTACTTTCCTTTTCCATTTACCTGGACCGACTCCAGTAGCCAGAAGGCAATTGCTTTACGTTTTTTGCTTTAGCAATCATCGGTCATTTTAACCACCTCGATCCAAGCCGGGTTTTATTTGACCGGCTCAAACTCAAGATATATTTTTATACGATCTATGCATAATACATATTGTTTCTAAACAAAACACTATTCATGGAATCGAAAACACACGGCGGACATGATCGGAGATGGGAGTTGTTCTTTTTTTAGGAAATAAATTCAAGACTGCGCGAGTTTACTCGCAGTCCCCCAACTTATCGAAGGAGGCTGGACTACAGCACGAAGAGATGTCGCTGTTCGCAGTCGATGCTTACCTCCGACCACCGGGACCAGCTGGATTGTGTGCTTGCCAATTAGTGTCCGAGCTTTGAGTGATGACTCTCTTCCTTCCTTGCTGAAACAGAACTTGCTCGGAGCAAAAACACATATGTAAGACTGAAAAACAGCGAAAGGAGAAGAGAAACATCACGAGCGTTCTCTCTTCCTCCATCTTCTTTTTGCAGGACTTGTGAATCGTAGCTTAGCCTTATATGTGCATTCTAGGTGGGACCCATATGTGCTTTATACGGTGGCAGGGAGTTTAGCCTGATTTCACGGTCGGTGGGTGCGCTAATGTAATTGATTCCATTTTCTTGTTTTCAATTTTTAAAAAAACGAACAAATTGCGACGAGCGTCTCAAATTCCAAGCATGATTCAAATGCGAGACCCAAAAATACTGAACAGGGAGTGTAATCACCTGCGGATCCAATGAAGACTCGTCTTTTTCTGATCATTCCTGAGGTGGAAAAGCTACCGAGACTTTCGAATAATAAAATCACTAGTAAATATTAATATGAATTCCCCTTATATGCATGTGTTAGAATTTTTGCCCCCTCCAAGACTCCGTTCGTTTTGTGAATTTGAAAAATATTGTGAGACTTCCTCAAAATGACTGCTTGTATCATTTATAAAAATAAATGAATCAAAAATATTTTCATCATTTATGAGAATTTTTAAATAAAAATTATCTTTGATAATGAAAATATTTTTTTGACTAATTATTTCAAAAAATGCAAGTTATTATTTTTGAAAAAAATATTTTCTAAATCATTTATTTTTTACAAAACAAATCAAACCTTAACTTCTCAACATTTTTTTTTCTAACTGTGAGGTTTTCAAAAAGATTCGTCTCGGGTTCTGATTGGGTCGAAGCAGAGAAGAGGGAAAAGAAGCTGTGATGATTGATGAATCAAACCTTCTTCCACCTCCATCGGTTGGGGGCATTTTTGTCTTTTCCTATAATAGGCTATGGGCATTGGCATCTTCACCGATTCTCAACCATTGATGCTACGTCAAGACACTCCTGGCCTATGAGAGTATCTTGTGAGATAAAGAATTCAAGTCCAAAAAGATAAAAAAAAATAAAAATAAAAATTGGTCGACGACGACCAACAATAAATCTTACTTTTCGATGGATTTATCAGCACTGAATACATCCCCTAAGTACATTTTGTGTTCCGACAGTATGAGTCACTAGGGGCATCGAGAATAAAAACTTGGATTTGTTAACAAAAAGAAAATTAGAATTGAGACTGAACCTTGGGGGTAATAGATTGAGCAAGACAAGATGCAAGTGAACGGAATTTCTTGTGAGTGATTCTGGCTTTTGAGGCCCCCCTTTTTTACTATTCCGCACATGGACATGACACATAAAGTTGAACAAAGATGGTTGGCTTTTTTGCTCCCAGCCTCAGCTAAACAGAAACCATCATTACTTCCCCTCAATCTCCCAGACAATCTCTCTTTTCCCACCGTTTTTACATATAAAAATTAATATATAATCTTAGTTGTCGACATCTAATGCGATTCTTTCTCAAATTCTCTGAATCGACTCTCCGATTTCTCTTGGGGGGCACTATTTCCACTGCTAAAATAGCTCTTTTCACAGCCTTATACCGGAAAAGACAAAAGTGCGCCCAAGCGATGGAGGTGGTACAAGGTTGGATTCATCACAGCTTCTAATTCCCAATTTCCAATCCAAAAGCCAGTGATTTCTTCCGAAAGTTTTGGACTCCAAACCCATGTTTGGCATCGCCTTCTGTGTCATCAAAAACCCCTTTGTTGTATTTTCTAACCTTAGGAATCCTCCCAGAGAGAATCATACATTATTTTATTGGACTACTAATAAGCTTTGTCAAAACGGCAACTGCAGTTCAAACTAGGTTTTGGTAGGACAAGATTCAGAAGACCCACAAGTCCAGATTTTTCTCGTTACTGGTTCTAGTCTTCTCTAACCTTTCCAGGGCATTTCACTGGATATACTTTATTCAAAAGGTTGCGGGTTCAACCGTGAACGAAGAAATCAAGCTAGATTTTGATAAACTGTGATCTTTGATGTCATTTTACTGATAAAAAGATGCCACAAGTGTGAAGGATAGAATATCAGAAGAGACGAGAATCTGCACAACAGAAGCTGAGATGAGAGGAAGCAGTTTATCTGCGAGAGTGTCCTTCGGTGCCTTCCTTTCCTTTTCATGGGAAAGAAGGGTAATTTTAAGTCTGCTGACTAGAAGAGATGTACATCCGGCCAAAATGGCTGTGGAAATAGAGCTGACCATCTCTGTGGCCAAAGAAAAAGAATCCCCTGCTTCTCCAATTTCATTGCATACCAAGATCTTAACTAAGTAGTACCATTATCTTCACCGTCATCACATATGATGCTCTGTGATGTAAAAGGTGTTCAAGATAATAACAATACAACACGAGATTCATGTTCGTGCCAGCATTGGCAAGACGCACATCAAAGTCAAACTTTGCAAAGAGCAAGCCACAACATTATTAAATCCGGAAGCCGTCACCATTCTCTAAATAGCGACGTATTTCATCAGGACACAGAGAACGAAAATCAGCCAGGGCATGTCACCAAGCAGAATATACATCAATAGACCGCACTTGACACATCCAAGAGCAACAGCAATGAGAGCAAACGTATGTCGGAACCTTGGGTCCATATCTTGATTTCCCATCTTGAGGATTAATAGCTGGTTGATGATTTTGAGCATTGTGTAGATACGTATGATGGTTGCACGGGCAACATTGGCTGGACCATCTGTATTCCCAATGGCTTGAATTAGGAGCTCCTCCAGAGAATCAAGATGTTGGATAATTGTAGCAATTTGACCTGCATGCTCTGCTCCATCTCTTGGAATTAAAATCAGCAAATAACTTGTTAGACGATCTTTTGCAAAAGCTCAAGTTTTTAGCTTTATCTACATCAAATGAGAGTACAGTCTTCACAAAAGCTATCAAGAACTACCAATTTGAGTTCAAATGGAAACTAGCTCCCGGTGCAAATCGTAGCTGATGAGTCTATGCATTGCAGGAGTCTTAACCTATATATGCACTGCAGGAGTGTAACCCATCTAATGATCCTGTATAACCCATCTATTGATCCACGGCTAGTTAAGCTAATGAAAACTCTTCTTTTGGACAGAAGGTAACATCAAAGAAGAGCTACTGGCTAACCTTCTTAACACCATCAGAACTTTCCTAACCTTCTCTCACAACACTTATTCACAAAACAGAACCATCCAGACGCACAAAACTACCGGCTAAGCCCCTGCTTACTGGGTAGAAACAGAGTAAAGCTACTGGAAAGAATATCAAGATTTTGGCATGAGTTTCCTCCGGATCCTCAATTAAGCCAAACCAAAAGCATTTTGAGAAGCTAATGAAGAGCTGCTCTCGGGCGAAGCGGGCCACTGACCCACTCGACGAGCAAGCCCGGGCTCGGCTCCAAGTCAGTGCCGACCGCCACCAGCTCAGCTATGTCAGCAGCGGCAGCGAGCATGACGGAGAGGACTGCCCTCTGCACCTGTTTGAGCTCGTCCGGCGCTCCTTCGAAGAGGGCAACGACGGCTCGAAAGTGCACTGGCAGGGTCACGAGCCCGACTCGGACTGAGCCGATCCAGTCCCCAGACTCGCTTCCGGGACACAGTGTGACATGATCCGAGGTAGCAACAAGGAAGAATATCAAGTTTTTGACATGGTTTCTGCCAGATCCTCCGACTTACTGACGGAGCTGGACTACAGAGCCTAAGATATTTGAGGTCGCTGAGGCTTACCTCCGACCACCGTGATCCGCTGGATTGTTGTTCTCCATTAACCTTCCGGTGTTGCCTTCCTTGAGAGTTGAAGAAGAAGAAGAAGATGAGATGTGGGAACAATCGTTTCACTTGTTATGAAGAACCTCTGGCGGGTGAGCTCTTGAAATACTACTGTCTTTGAGCATGGCACTGTGTATCTTTTACGTGCGATTGGACTGTGTTTCTTTTACGTGCGGATTCCAAAGGTGTCTCTATTACGTGCCGGATTCCAAAGGTGTTTCTATTACGTGAGATTCCTAAGGTTAATACGGTCATTTCAAGTGTCGAAGCGAAAGAATGTTCCCTGGAGTCCTTGACTCCCGCCCGAAAGTCTCCTCAACATTGATAACAAAGGACAAATGCTATCCGCTAGGAAAACAGACGCTATACGTATAGATAATTTTGTATAGAAGCAATGTACAAAAGAATAATACGTTCACTTACGGAAAGTACCACATGATATAATCCTCTCTTCGACATAAAAATGATTTCATATTTACACCATTGATTGATTAATAAAAAAATATACCATATTAATGAAAACTTAAAAATTTTATTATTTCGTTTTAGTTTATTCTTATTTTCTTAAATAGAAAGCTTCCGAACAATGAAAGTATTATTGAAAAATGGCGTGATTGGTTATTTTATAACAATAATAAATATTGCCAGTGATAATACTAATGGACCCAAAGAAATGCAGTGTGAATATCAAGATTTTGGGATTGTATTACTCGCAATCCTCCAACGTTCCTACGGAGGCTAGGCTATAGTGGTTAAGATATGTTTGAGGTCAGCGAAGTTCGCCATTAACCTTCCAACTTTGCCTCGCTTGCTTGGCTGAAAATGAGAATGGGGTGGGGCTGTCTCAGAACTTGGCGACGTTCTAGCCATGGCGTGGTTTGTCATACTAAACTATGAAAAACCATGGAATGAGAGTTCCATAGTGGAAAACTCAATCATGGGTATAGTCGTCAATACTCCCCCTTATTGTCCTCTAGCACCCCCGATTGAGTTTTTCGTCCTAATACTCCCGATTGAGTTTTTTAATATGAAAAGCTCACGTAAACCTCCTATGGAGATAGAGTAAGTATTTCATATAAGCATCATTTATTTCGAAAAAAATGAATAATTTAAAAAATATTTTTCTAAAAATGCTCTTATATCGCATTAAAAAATGAATTAACGGAAGTATTTTTATCGTTCACAAAAATGTTAATAATGAAAATATTTTTTATATTGATTAATTATTTCAAGAGATACAAGCGATTATTTTTAAGAAAATGTTTTCTAGATCTTTCATCTTCAGAGAAATAAACGAAGCCTAAATATGGAAAAAACCCAATCATGGACCTCCAACGTGTGGCTTTTCATATTTAAGCCATGGACCTGGGAAAAACTACACTTCAAATGCTACTCTATAATATAGAAGTGAGGTTCCGACTATATATATATATATATATAGAAGTGAGGTTGTGGAATGTGATTTACGTGGTTCTGATTTTCCTAGTAAAATAAAAGAAAATAGGACTCTTAATTATTTAGAATATAATCAAATCATATCTACTGACCTCCCCTACAATAAAAAATTGCTGACATTGCGGTCTAGTCAGCATTGGCCATCATATGTGGCACAACTGGTGCTAGCATGGACAATTTTGAATTTTTTTTATAATTTTCTGAATTTTTAATTAAAATTTTTTATTTTTCTTTTCTTTCTTTTTTTCTTCCCTTCCTCCTCTAGCCAGCGAGGTCGACCTCACCTAGTGACTGCGAGGCAAGCCACACCAAATCCTATGAGGCAACCTCACCAAACCTTGCCTCTGGCCGATCGCTGGCGACTGACTAGAGGAAGAAGGGAAGAAAAAAAAGAAAGAAAAAGAAAAAAAAGAAAGAAAATTTATAAAATTTTCAGAAAATTATTTTTAAAAATATTTAAAATGTTTACATCAACACCAATTGTGCCATGTAGGAAAGACGACGTTGACTAGATCGCCACGTCAGCAATTTTCAACCAAAATGAATTAATGCAAAATATTTTCATGACCCACGAAAATAATTAGATATAAATTGTTATTGATAATGAAAACATTTTCCTTGACTAATTTTTCTAAGTGATATAACCAATTATTTTTCAAAAGGTATTTTCCAAAATTGAGTTTTCCGTGAAACAAGCTCACCCTATATTGAAAAAGTTGCATGATATTAATTTGGTAAATTAGTTTAGGTAAAACTCATGGCCAAAGTAATCCCTCTCCATAAGTTTTAGTACCTTTACAACTGCTTACTCATCTGAGAAAAAAGAATTAAATTTAGATTTCATTTGTTTCGTGAAAAATGAATTATTTGAAAAATATTTTTCTAAAAACGATCGCTTGTACCATTTAAAATAATTAGTCAATGGAAAATTATTTTTGTTATCGATAACAATTTATGTCTAAACATTTCTATGGACAATGTAAATATTTATTGTTAATTCATTTTTGTAAGCAATACAAGCGATAGTTTTTAGGAAAATATTTTTCAAATCATTCATTTTTTGCTAAATAAAGGGAGCTGTTGAATCTTTTCGAAAATATCAAACTTTAAAAAAATGCCAAGAAGCCTCTATCACATGCATGAAGAGACCTCCTCTTCACTAACCGCTCTCCCATGCGCGAAGAGACGGAATATTAACTTTGTTGCTTTCTTTTGTTAAGAGAAACTCTTTCTTTTCTTTTTTATTTTTATTTTGGGTATGTTTTTTTTTTTTCTATCTTTTGTTAAGAGAAACTCGTATTATTTGCAATAAACTTTATTTCTATGATACATGTAGTCGAAAGACAAATCTCCATCAACATTAATCGTAGAGTTAGGTGAAAAGTCCTTACCTGCGTCGTCAGTGGGGCCACTTTGTGGTGTGTCCCTCCACTTACTTCCTTCTTTGCTTAGTTGTCGTGCATCCTTGATCCCCTTGTAAGAGAATTCCTATCTTTTTTCTCGTTAGTTAAATCCTAATTATATCAATGCACTCAATGTGAAAACAGACTAGGTCCGGCCCTGCCTGCAATGCACATATAGGTTATACTCATGCGACGATCCATATACTCATGGGATATGATTTAGACTAAACGCATGATATTATACCGCGCATTAAATTTCTTTTTGAATTTAGACTTGCAATTCTAGATGTGTTTTCGGCCCTGCCTGCAATGCACATGTATTTTTTTAATTTTGATCCTATATTAATTATATATTTTCATATTTGACTTCCATAAACTTATTTTTTTCCACATGCATGCGCGTACTCTTTTCATAGTAGGGGAAAAAAGCAACTCTCTTCGTGGATTTAAGAACCTAAGTCTCAAGCAGCTTCGTTCATGTGTTATTATCGTGTGATGTAGTAAATTACATAACATGCACAAATGGCCGTCGTTTTCGGCCCACAGATATGCACTAGGCATGAGTACCTAGTTACATTACCAAGTAATGTATGAACATGAAATAACCGAGTAATTTTGGTAAACTTGTGTCAAAAGCACAACGATAGTGATAAAATCAAAGCATGGTGATGTAAAGGTTGGTCAAAGTAAAAATAGTACAACACAAGGTTCATGTCTGAGCGAACAACAAACAGCTTCAAAAGGAGCAAACCATAACATCCAGAAACCCGGAAATCATCACCATTATCTAATATGCGATGAATGCGAATGCCATCAGGACGCAGAGGATGAAAATCTGCCAAGGCATGTCACCAAACAGAACGTACATCAGCAGCCTACACTTGACACATTTGAGAGCAATGGCAGTGATAGTGAACGCAAGTCGGAACCTTGGGTCCATATCTTGTCCTCTCCTCGTGACGAATTTGAGAACTTAGTAGATCCGCATAATTTTTGCATGGGTAGCGTTGGCTGGAACATTCATGTACTGGAAGGCTTCAATCAGGTGCTCCTCCAGGGATTCAAGACGGGGGATAATTGTAGCAATTTGATCTGCAAGCTCGGCTCCACGTCTTGGAATTATAATCAGCAAACTACTTGTCAGGCGACAGTTTTTCACAAAAACTCAAGTTTTGAGCTATTAAAATCAGCAAACTCTTTCTTGCATCAAATAAGAGGACGGTCTATCCAAACGCTTTTAAGAATTCCCAATTCAAGTTTAAAAGGAAATTTAATGCACGGTGCGATGCCCAGCTTCTAGTGCAAATCATAGTTAACAAGTCTATGCACTGCAAGAGTTTAACCGATGCATGCACTGCAGGAGTGTGTAACCCATCTATTCATCCACGGCCAATTTAAGCTAGTGAAAACTCTCTTTAGGAAAGAAAAAACAATAATAACATCAGAGTACTAGGAGATACCTCCCTAACAACCCACTCTAACAACACTTAATACACAAAACAAAACCACCCAGATGCACAAAACTACTTGGGAAGCCCCATGCTTACTGGGTACAAACAGAGGAAAGCTAATTGCAGGTCTAATCTTTTCTTAGGAGAAAAAGCTAGTGAGACTATCAAGTGATATGTTGTTCTTAATACGAGTTTCTCTTGACAAAAGAAAGATTCAGATTCAGAGTGTATATATGGTCGTGTCTCTTCATCAATGTGACGGAATTTTCTCTCCCAGTAACTTTAGGAGAAGGTTCACATTCTTTCCAACGTCGGGATTTATCAAAAAGAGATGACAGTTTTATGAGAATCATACTTGAGAGCAACTGCATCTAATTACCAAACGGATATCATGAAAGTTTACCAATTGGCATAAAAAAAAAAGGGTCAGTGACAACAAGAAACATTCTTACTGACGGATTCACACCCACGGAATATTACTCTCTCATGAGCACGAGCCAGCATGCTCTGTTCCGAGAATCGAGTCATTATGAACATTGAGAACAAAAATCTGGATGGAATTAGCAGTATAATAGAAGACAAAGTGTGGGTGGCACAACGTAACTACCCAATCTAGAAAATGCTAGAAACAAGCCATTTTACATCCACCAGACATGCCTCTAAAGTACATGCTCTGTTCTGAGTAGAGCCATTTCTGCTCTTTGATAGCCGAGTCATTATGAACATCGAGAACAAAAATCTCGCTCAATCAACAGAAAGTGAAAACAGAGGAAAAAATCAGGGGGTACAAAGTGGTGTTCCGATCCGGCTCTCACCATCTAATGCCAAAAAACAGGCCATTTCTACACACAAGTGAAAAGACCCCCGATTGGGCTCTTGAACAGTACGAGTTCAGAATGCATCAACAAGTTCACCTGATTTTCGTAGAGTCCAGGTTTTTAAACATTAAAGAGCAATCACGTAATGGAATACACACAGCGGACATGATCAAAGATAGAAACAGGAAAAGATGTCCAGATTTTGGCATGATTTTACTCGCAATCCTCCAACTTACCTACGGAGGCTGGGCTACAGTGTCCAAGATATGTTTGAGGTCGCCGAAGCTTACCTCTGACCACTGTGACATTAACCTTCCAACTTTGCCTCGCTAATCTCTTCCTTGCTTGGCTGAAATTAGAACTGGGTGGGGCTATCACGGACCTTGGCGACGTTCTAGCCATGGCGTGGTTTGTCATACTTAAACTCTGAGTGCTAGAGCCTGTAGCACTTGCCGATTGACTTTTTTAATATGTCCAATGAGTTTTTTAATACGAAAAGCTCACGTAAACACCTTCTTAATCTAGGCAGCAAGGTCGACTTCGCTGGCCTCCGGCGAATCTAGCCCCTGTTGGCCATTGGCAAGGGTGAGCCTCGCTAGGCGACGACAAGGGCGAGCCTCACCAAATCCGGTGAGGCTCGACCTCGCCAGACCTTTTGTCTGGCTAGTCGCTAACAACTAGCTAGAGGAAGAAGGGAAGGAAAAAAGAAAGAAAGAGAAGAAAAAGAAAAAATTCAAAAATTTAGAAAAATTTTAGAAAATTCGTAAAAATCGTTCACACCGTACCACGTGGAAAGGACAGCGCTGACTAAACTGCTACATCAGCGATTATCAGCAAAATTGGCAAAAATGACTAGCAAATCGTTAAAATGTTTATGGCTAAATTGGTAAGTTGATAAAAGTTTTAGGATTAAATTGGCACAATTGAAAGGTTTATGACTAAATTAGCACAAATGCAATAGGTTTAAGACTTTTTTGGTAATTTTCCTCATAGTGTTGAGTATTTTAACCCCGTTGGCCATGGTGTATTTTAGTCTTTTCCCTTTTTTTCTGAGTTATTGTGTATTCTTGTAAGAAATTATAGTTTGTTTTTATTGTTATTTGACCTTTGACCCAAAAAAAAAAAAAACTATCCTTGACCCATGAGAACTCATATTATGTTTTGACAAAATTCGTCACAATTTTATTCATTTTTTTATAACTCAAAATAATAATATAGAATTGATTAAATCCTGATCAATTAACGTCATTATATTAATGCCCCCACTGTTAAAACAGGCCGTCCCTACCTACAATGCACGTGTAGGTTATGCTTTTGCAACGACGCACTGACTCATCAGCCATGATTTACACAAGAAGCATGGATTTATACCACGCGTCAAATTTCTTTTTGAAACTAAACTTGTAGTTCTGGTTGTGTTCATGTGGGAATATTGAGATATAAGAAAAATGCATGATTTTCATTATAGACTCGTATCTTGATAACTTTTGCTATTAGGAAAACTATAGTCTTCTATGATGCTTAAAGAGTTCGAACCCTTACATTTTATATATTTCACGTGCAACGGCTGATTTACATACGAGGAAAGTATTAAGACATATTTCGTGTTGGAAGTACCTAAGAAATGTGCTTGATACAGGAGCAAGTAGTTTATTGATTTTAATTCCTAGATACGATGCTCAAATTGCTAGAATGTATAACAAGCATCTTGATTACATGGAGGAGTCCTTGCTCCAAGCCATCAAGGACATGTACCGATACCAGTCCGGCCAACATTGCCGGAGCACCCATCATACTTATGTACGACGCGGTCTAAATGGCCTGGCAAAAAGTAATTTTTGAGACAGGAAGACAAGATTGGGACTTGGGGTCCTGACTTTTTGGTGGGGGAGGTTTGTTTTTTTTAAGATGCTTAGCAAGATTTATTTAAATATTTATTTATAGTTTATCACATTGCTATAATTTAAATTAACAAAGTAGTCTTAGTTTCCTTAGTATTAAGAGAAAAGGAAAAGGTATGATGCCAAGCTTTTAGTGCAAATCACAGCTAATGAGTATGCATTGCGGGATTCTAACTAACCTCTGTATGTACTTCAGGCATGTAACTCATCTATTGACCCACAGCTAACTAAGCTTAGTAAAAACTCTCCTTTTCGACACAATGGAACAGCAGAGTACCAGGGCATACCTCCTTAACACCTATTCCTAACCTACTCTTACAACGCTTTCACAAAACAAAACCACCCAGACGCACAAAACTACCAAGTAAGCCCCCTGCTTATCAGTTAGAAACAGAAACAAGTTGTTAGGAGGAAAAGCTAATTGGACTTCCATTAACATGTTGTTCTTCATAAGAGTTTCTCTTGGCAAAAGAAAGAAACAGAGTGTGTATACAGTCATGTCTCTTCACAGAATTTCCCACCCAGTAATTTTGAGGGGAAGGCAGGTTCACATTCTTTCCAACTTTGTGATTTTCAGAAAGAAATTATAGTTATCATGGCATTTCACTTTGCTTAGACAAACTGAGCCGTTTAAACGGTATTCATACTTGAGAGGGACACTCCGGCTATGAATCCAACTGTAGTCAGTCACCAAATGAATATCATGAACAATTACCATGTCGCACAACATAAGGGTCAATGTCTACAAGAAACTATCTTATTTGCAACGGACTTATACCACTGAATGTGCTCTGTTATTGGTACAACCCGCTATGCTCTGTACTGAGAGTCAAGTCATTATGAACATCTGAGTATAAAAACCTGGATCAATTAGCTAAAGAGGAGAAGAAAAAAACTGGTTGGTACAATATAACTACCCCCAATCTAGGAACTGTGAGAGAAATGCCATTTTGCTTTGACCAGATAGGCCCCTAAGTACATGCTCTGTGCTGAGTAAGGCCTTGCTCTGTTCTTAGATCTAGTCATTTTGAACACGAGAACAAAAACTTGGATCAACTAACCCAAAAAAAAAAAAAGGGACAGAGGAAACATCTGGTTGGCACGAACTGGTGTTCCAATCTAACTCAGTCTAAGATATGTGAGAAACGAGCCATTTGTGAAGGAAAGAGTGGAGACTCTCAGATTCTAATTGGGCTCTTAAGTGTTGAACAGTACAAGTTCAGAATGCGTCAACAAGTTCACCTGATTTAGGTAGATTGCAGTTTTTTTTGCGAAAAAAGGCATTTACGTGATGGAATATGCACAGTGGATATGATCAAAGATAGGAACAGGAAAGGAAATAAAGATGTTGGAATGATTTACTCGCAATCCTCCAACTCACTGACAGAGGCTGGGCTACAGTAATTAAGGTACGTTTGAGGACGGTGAAGCTTACCTCCGACCGCTGTGGTCAGTTGGATTGTTGCTCGCCATTAACCTCCGGCTTTGCCTCTCTAAGCCTCTTCCTTTCTGAAGATGAGGAGGTGGGGAGGCAGGGGTTTGATGGTCGCGTTAGAGATGTCTCAATCCCACCCTCGCTACTGACTCGGATGGCGAATGGATCGTGCAAGGACGGTATTGACTCGGATGGCGAATGGACCGTGCAAGGACGGTATTGCCCTCGCAGGTCGCACCCACCCGGGGGAATGAAGTGAAATTTTTTCGATGGTATTCCCATATTTGATGCATAGTTTAGATGGCTCTACGTTGATTTTCTTTGGACAACTGCCCCCGAAAGAACTTAGTACGTCTTAAAACAAAAGGACGAAAATTATAAAATACCAATTATTATTCTCTTTTTTTTTTAAAGAACATAAAAAATTTCGACCTTATCTTATGATAAAGTTTGAAAATGATGCTACTATGAATGAATTATGTTCTAAATGATCAAAGCTTGCGTATAAGAACATAACTAATTTGATTTTATGTTTTATAAACATATTACATTTAATTATTAAATTTTTTATTTTTTTCCTTTCTATTTAATGATAAATCATTAAAAAAATGATAATTGATGTGTTGTATAATAATTGATTAATTAATGAAAATATCAATTGAAATATTTTTACATGATAGGCTGTTTTAGTGCAAGCTTAAGAGTAAAAGTTTTCTTATGGGATAATTGTCCAAAATGTCCTAAACCTATTATATGATAGTCAATTCAATCCTAAACATTTCAATTATGTCAATTTATAAACATAATATTAGCAAAATAATACAATCTATACCGTGGTGTAGAGAGGGAAGCAAAGAACTCAAAAAATGGAGTTCACCCTCAGCTGCAACGCCATGAAAAGCTTTGTTCGCTCCATCGCTTGCCCCTCCCGCATCGGCAACGGCCTCGCTATCCAAGCTTCTCCTTCCCAGGTGATTCAATTTCTTTCAACATTTCTTCTTCTTCTTCTCCGTCATCTCTCACCCACACCTCTGGTCAAAAAGTTCGCGGTTGCCTTGAAATCCGTGTTAATCGTTCCTCAGCTTCATCCATCAAGTGAAAAGCTAAGTGGTTGCTTATTTGTGCCATGTTGTGTTAGGTATTTGGCTCGGTTCCTTCGCTACAGTATCCAATCAAGAAATTTGAGTCCTTGGACCGATTGCTGGATCCGTGAAGCTTTTGGCAGTGGAATTGAGGTGGAAATTTGTTCACCTAGGTTGTGTTTGGCCCTATTGATGATGATTAGAAGTTGACGTGCATAAATCTAAAGTCATTGAAAGAATCTAATACTGTCGATAGGGTGACTCAAAGTCATTACATCCTAAGACCAAGGAAATTCACAGAGCAGATCTATCAGTGCTAATCGCGAAAAATGCCGAATGGTTAACCCATTGGGAAAAGTTTATGGATAACCTTCTATGGGTGCTAATGCTGCCATTCAGTCTTGATAATGCTTTCCTAGTTTGTCTAGTCACTTTAATGGTATTGTATGGAGTTTTGCAACCCTCAATAAGTGAAAGCACGATTGCATTCGCTTGCATAACTCTCATGTGACCACACTTTCCATGACTCTCTTTTTTGGCTTCGTTGCATTTAATTACCAAATAACAAGAGAAGTTCAGAGTTCTGAACTCATGTCTGGTACTTAGCACTATTTGTGCTGATTTGAAACTGGAATATAAATAACATTGATATGTATACAAAACCTCACCTTCTTGCTTGTAGATATCAGGTTAAGATTCTAATATCCCGTGTTCAACCGTGGGCTTTCTTTTTACGCGCTCAATTCGTCAAGATCTGGCTAAGGTTCCGACTTGCATATGCTCTCATCTTTGTTGCTCTCGAATGTGTCGCGTGCAATCTGCTGATGTACATTGTACTTGATGAAATGCCTTGGCTGATGCTCATTCCCCACGTCCTAATGTTGATAATCTCATTTGAATTTGAACCGAGGATTAATTAGAGAATGGTGACAGTTTTCGATTTTCCTAATGTTGTTGTGTGATCTTTACAAAGTTGGTTTTGATGTGCATCTTGCCAATGCTAGCTCGGACATGAACCTCGTGTTATATTATTATTACCTAAAACACTTTTTACACCACAATGCAAAATGTATGATGATGACGACAACGAGGAGGGTACTACTTAGTTAAGAACCTAATGCAATTCAATGAAATCGGAAAAATAGGGATTTTTTTTTTCTTTGACCAAAGAGAAACGTGGGAATGATTCAAATAATTTGAGAAGGAATGATATTATCCTCATCCACTAATCTTTCGATACACGAATTGCGATGTGGATCTAGTTCGTACTTGATCCTCATATCCTAACGTCAGCAATATTCTAAACACTATCTTGATATGTACTTCAAGTCACGAATGAAAACTACTTAGCAATACGTGCGTTAACATGTACTCTTATTAACGGGACATCGGGCGGAATTCAAATAAAGTGTAGATTTGGGTTAGAGTTCCAGTTTGGGATTTTTTGTGAGGAAAATTAATTTGGGTAAATATGTCTTGGGCTAAAGATTTCGAATTCTTAATTGTATCTTACTTTCTATTGGGAAGCTCTATTTTATTTTTGCATGTTACTTTTTCACTCTTAGAAGTTATATCTTATAATTTTTTGCTTTGATTAATTTTGTTATCATCTTCAAACGAAGCTGAGTTTATTGGTTAGTAAATTGTGCAATGAAATTAGGTATTCTTACTTAGAAATAATTATAAAATAAATATTTTATTTTTGTATTACTTCGATGTTCTATTATAAGTGTATCTTTTTAATTATTCTCTAACTATTTTTATTGTAAAATTTAAATTAAATTAATTTTAAATGAAGTTAAATCATGTTATGAGATGGTCTATATTTAAATTTGGGAGTAACTAATCCAGGATTGAGTTGCATTATTTAACTCTAATTATATATAGTTCGATGTCGTCAATTGATCTCCAACTGATAATGCTCTCCTGATATTTAAGCACCGAGCACAGGTGAAATGGAAGCAGTCTCATCTTAAGTCCCGTAATATTGAGGATGCATAGTTTGAATTGGCTCTACATTAATTTTTCTTTGACCAACTGCTCAAAAAAGAACTAAGGTACAAATAATTGTTATTTTTCTTATAAAAAAAACCATGAAAAAGCTCGCGCTTATATTAGGTGAAAATTCAAAAATGATGTCGTTAGAATCAATTATATTATGAATAACAAAAGCTTTCGTATTCTGACCCCAAAAAAAAAAAGCTTTCATATGAAGATATAACTAATTCGATTACATACATTATCAATACATTATCTTTGATAATTAAATCTTGTCATTATTTCATGCTATCTAATGACATATAAAAGAACCAAAAATTATTAAACCACGTAAGCATATCCGCCCTGACCAAAAGTCTCAACCTCAACATTTGTTAATAAAGGACCAAATATTATACGGTGGAAAACAGACGCTATGTATAGACAATTTTCAGATAATCTTGTATAGAAGCAATGTACAAAAGAGTAATATGTTCACTTACGTGAGTATTACATGATATAATCCTCTCTTCAACATGAAAATGATAGTTAATATTTACACCATTAATTTATTAATAAAAATATACCATGTTGTCAAAGTGGGTTGGCTCAATTGGTAAGGTTAGAACTCTCCGCACATCATGTCCATGTTCGAATCTCGCTGCTAGCAGTCCCCTTTGGTAGGCGATCTGTAAAATCCACTATAAGACCTTCTAGGCCTTGGTATGCCCTAGCCTTCGCATGGGGAAACCTCCCCTCCTCCTAAACTTTTTCTTATAAAAAAAATACCATGTTAGTTCAAACTCAAAATTTTATTATGAGTATAATAACGTTAGTTTTATCAATTTATTTTATTTTATTTTAAATGGAAAGTTAGCAAACAATGAAAGTATCAATTAAAAATGGTGTAATTGGATATTTTATTTTAAAAATTGCCAGTCATATTATGAACACTAAGAAATGCATTGTGACATCCTTCCAATCACGCCAATTTTTTTTAGTGACCACCTCATAAAAATCTGTAGCGTCGGTGCAGAGAGGGAAGCGAAGTGCTCGAAAATGGAGTTCAACCTCAACGGCAATGCCTTGAAGACCTTGGCTCGCTCCATCACTTGCCACTCCTGCGTCGGAAACGACCTTGCTATCCAAGCTTCTCCTTCCCCGGTCAATCAATTTCTTCCAGCTCCCGAGCGGTTCAATGGAACCGGTGGAAGAGGGAGGAGAGATATTCAATCATTAAGGTTGGGAATGGGCTCCCATCTCTCTCTCTCTCTCTTCAGAACAGTACGCGCTAATTGCCCTCTTTGCTGTTTGCTCTCTTTCTCTACAAGCTTCTTTCACCACCATCGTCCTCGTCCATTACAAGAACCCTCATTTCCTCCATGTCCTCGGCAAACACTTCGCCATCTCAATCCCCATCTCTCTCTCGTCCGACGCCTTTGTTCAAGATCGACGCAGACCGTCGCTATCACAGTTTCGTCTGGGCCTAAGCCCACCGTGAGAGGAGGTTCCATACGAGAGCATGATGCTTGGAAGCACCTCTCCCTTGAAGTCGTTCCACGACGTCCGCTTGCTTCTTTTTGGCTTCGACCTCAACGTCGGCAAGATGCACAGGATTGAAAATCAACGGTTCTAATTTTATGGAACCGAGAATTGGATTGGCACCCCTGGGAACCACCCAGAACCAGCCGGTTTGGTCCGGGAGGGGCGGTTCCCGATTCAGTTGGTCCATTTTGCTCACCCCCAGGTTACATGTTCCAAATTTTAGAACCGATGAATATCGGATATATTTCAGGGCTTAGGGTCGTACCTCTTTATTTCCTATGCTAGGTACAAGATGTCATGTGTAACATTCCTTCAGAGAAAACAAATCAAGGTTCCTTCGAACCTGTAGAACAAACAAGTTTCAAGTTCCATGATGGTTTCAAGAGCCTACTTTAAATTTCCAAAAACTCGAAATCGTGACCGCTACCCATTTAAATTCTATTACAGTACTCGGGATGCTTAAGGAACCGAACAAAAACGCTCACTGAAAGGAAATCCTAAGAACAGATTCCGCAACTTCTTCTTCCGCAACTTGAGGTTCTGCTGCGATTCTGCTTTTTCCCACACGAAAGAGGTCACTCAATACATAGAGGCCTCCTTGTGCCTTTATCAATTGGAATACCTGAGGGATGACACCAGAGCAAAAGAAGAAAAAATTCATTCATCGGTCGAATCACCAAATCCATGATGACAGGATAGGGAGAGAAAGACGGAAAGAGACCTGGCTGAACTCTAGGGAGTGCCACTCGGCATCTACCGTGACATAAGTGATCTCGCCGGTGACGAAGACGAGCATGCTGAAGGCCGTGCTGAAGGGCAGGCAGTCAACGGTGGTGATTGTGTGCTGGCACTGCTGGTAGTGGAGGGAGGTAAGTTTGGCGAGGATACTCTCCTTGCCCTTAAACTTCTCGCCATCGAAGCTCAGCATCGATTCTTCGCCATAAAATTTGGCCAACTCAGCCCGGTTAGAGTCGAAAATGCCGTAGTATTTCTGGGCGAACGGCCTCGCAATAGCTTTTGCTAAAGCTTCATAATTCATTTTTTTCTCCTTCTGAGATATTGGCACTCCAATCTCGATCACAACTGTAAAGACTGTAAACATTCTGATCACTCAAAAATCTTGATCACGATATTCATGGCCGGAGTTCAAATTCTAACATTCCCTTTCACGCAAAGATTCATATAGATCCTATAAATGCAAGACCCCAACAGAACTAAATCAAACAAGCAGCAAGATAACAGTTTTCGCATTACGAGACCAACAAGATGGCACCTATCAATTCAACCAATCGACCAAACCCAGAATGAAACTCGAAGAGCAGAAACAAAACTACCCGAGAACGTCGACACGGTCGATGAATCACGCAAGACAGAGAAGAACTTAAGAGAGGGCGAAAGTGAAACCTTACCGATTGGTCGATGAGGAAGAAGAAGATGGCAACGGAGCTGTTTTAGGATTTCCTTTGCGCTTTGGGTCGTTCGCATTTATGTCGCGGAACCAAACCAAACCGCTGTAAAACCGCCATTGACCGGAGTCGTTCCTCAACGGCAGAGGTAGTGGGAGGAGTAGGGGGAGGAGTTATTTACGCCGGAGGAGGAGCAATTGGCATAGAACGGGTTGGTGACGGAGGGGATGGAGGAGCGGTCATCGCTTGCAGATCTTCTTGTGGGGAAAATTTGTCAAAAAAGTCCTAAATTTATTGTAATTTTGATAATTTAGCCCTAAAACTTTTAAATTTATCAATTAAATCCTAAACATTTTCTATTTATATCAATTCAATCCTTTTGGATATCCAAGCTTCTCCTTCCCAGGTCAATCAATTTCTTCAGACATTTCTTCATCTTCTCCGTCTCTCTCACCCACAGCTCCGGTCAAAAAGTTCACGGTCGCCATTGAAATCCATGCCAATCGTTCCTCAGCTTCATCCATAGAGTGAAAAGATAAACAGTTGCTTATTCGTGCCCTGATGAAATGAAATGAGGTTTTTCGATAAAAATAAAATAAAATGAGTGATGCTTGGATTAGATGCTGTGTTGTGTTGGGTATTTGGCTCATTTCGCTCGCTACAGTATCCGATTGAGAAATTTGAGAGTCCTTGGACCCATTGCGGGGTCCGTGGAGCTTGTGGCGGTGGAATTGAGGCAGAAATTTGTTAACTTAGGTTGTGATTGGCCCTATTGACAATGATTAGAACTTGACGCGCATAAATATGAAGTCATTGAAAGAATCTAATTCTGTTGATAGGGTGACTCAAAGTCATTACATCCTAGGCTCTGTTTGTTTCGAAAAAAATGAATAATTTGATAAATATTTTTCAAAAAATGATTACTTGTATCACTTAAAATAATCAGTTAATAAAAAAGGTTTCTATTATCGATAACAATTTATGTCTAAACATTTTCGTAAATAATGAAAAAATATCGCGTTCATTCATTTTCGTAAGCGATACAAGAGATTGTTTTTCAGAAAATATTTTTCAAACCATTCATTTTTTGCGAAACAAGCGGAGCCTAAGACTAAGGTAATTCACAGCTATAGCCAGCAGTCTGCTGACCCATCAATGCTAATCGCGGAAAATGCTAAATGGTTAAACCAATGGAAAAAACTTACGGATAACCTTCTACGGGTGCCGCCATTCAGTCTTGATAATGCTTTCCTGGTTTGTCTAGTTACTTTGATGGTGTGTATGTAGTTTTGCAACACTCAATAAGTGAAAGCACTATTGCATTCGCTTGCATAACTCTCATGTGACCTTACTTTTCATGACTTTTTTTTTTTTTTTTGCTTGGTTGCATTCAATTACCAAATGACAATAGAAGTTCCAAGTTCTGAACTCATGTCTGGCACTTAGCACTATTTGTGCTGATTTGAAACTGGAATATAAATAACATTGATCTATATACAAATTATCACATTCTTGCTTCTAGATATCAGGTTAAGATTCTAATATCCGTGTTCAACCACCGGCTTTCCATTCACGTGCTCAATTCGTCAAGATTTGCCTCAGGTTCCGACTTACGTATGCTCTCATCTCTGTTGCTCTCAGATGTGTCGCGTGCAATCTGCTGATGTACATTCTACTTGATGAAACGCCTTGGCTGATACTCGTTCCTTGCGTCCTAATGTTGATAATCCCATTTGCATTCGAACCCGAGGATTGATTAGAGAATGGTGACAGTTTTCAGTTTTCCTAATGTTGTTGTGTGCTCTTTGCAAAGTTGGTTTTGATGTGCATCTTGCCGATACTAGCTCGGATATGAACCTCGTGTTGTACTATTATTACCTTAAACACTTTTTACATCATGATGCAAAATATATGATGATGATTATGACAACGACCATGGGGATACTACTTAGTTAAGATCCTAACGCAATTCAATGAAATTAGAGAAATAGGGATTTTTTCTCTTTGACCAAGTTAAAGAATATAAATGCGGAAGATGAGAATTGGAGAATTTGTATATAATTCAATGAATTGAAAAGAGTACATGAAGAGCCTAATTATAGGCTTTAATAGATGGTTATCTAAGGAAATTAACTCAGATATGCATAATCAAAATAGATATTAAAAATAAGAGGAAATATCTTAAATATATCTAGAAGATATCTAAATATCTTCAACAAACAAGAGAGAAACAGAGAAATTGATTCAAAGAATTTGAGAAAGAATATTATTATCTCCATCCACCAATTTTTTGATACACGAATTACGATTTGCATCTAGTTCATACTCGATCCTCAAATCCTAACATTAGCAATATTCTAAACACTATCTTGATAGGTACTTCACGTCATGAATGAAAACTACTTAGCAATACGTGCGTTAACACGTATTCATTTTAACGGGACATTGGGCTGAATTTTAATAAAGTTTAGATTTGGGTACCAGTTCGATTACATACATTTTCAATACATTATCTTTAATAATTAAATCTTGTCATTATTTCGTGCTATCTGATGACATATGAAAAGACACAATATACTTTCTTCGGCAAAAAATGATAATTAACATGTTACATCATTAATTCACCGAGCCGAAGACCCAGCGTCTCCCTCTTCCAATCACCTGTGGCAAAGGATCGTAACACGATCAGATGCCTTCAACTGTAAACAACATCTTGATATAAGCACATGTTCCCCGCATGAACCGTGCTCAAACCGAAGAAATTTCCAACTTTCTGAAAAGCAGAATAGTCAGACAACTGCTGATTAGGACATGGCCGCTTCTGACCAAGTGCCAATTCTTCCGGGACCGCCTCATAAAAACCTGGACCGTTGGTGCAGAGAGGGAAGCGAAGAGCTCAGAAAGATGGAGTTCACCCTCAGCGGCAACGCCTTGAAGACCTTCGCTCGCTCCGTCACTTGCCACTCCCGCGTCGGCAACGACCTCGCTATTCAAGCTTCTCCTTCCCAGGTGATTCGATCCTTCTTCTTCTTCTTCTTCTCCGTCGTCTCTCTCCCCCGCAGCTCCGGTCAGAAACTTCGCGGTCGCCACTGAAATCCACGCCAGTCACTCCTCAGAATTCATCCATCGAGTGAAAAGCCAAGGAGTTGCTTATTCGCGCCCTGACGAGCGATGCTTAGTTTAGATGCTATGCTGTGTTAGGTTTTGGCTCCTTCCGCTCGATACAGTGTCCGGTTGAGAAATCTGAGAGTCCTTCAACCGATTGCCGAGTGCGTGGAGCTTGTGGCGGTGGATTTGAGGCAGAAATTTGTTGACCTAGGTCGTGATTGGCTCTGTCGACGATGATCAGAACTTGACGTGCGTAAATCTGAAGTGACTAAAAGAATCTAATACTGTCGATAGGGTGATTCAAAGTCATTATATTGTAAGGCTAAGGCAATTCACTGCTATATCCAGGAGAACCATCAGTGGTACTCGCGGAAAATGTGGAATGTTGAAACCATAGGAGAAAAGCCCTATGGATAACCTTCTATAGGTGCCTCCTATTCTGTCTTGATAATGCTTTGCTGGTTTGTCTAGTTACTTTGATGGTACTATGCGGAGTTTCGCAACACTTGATAATGCTTTGTGACCGTACTTTGCATGACTTCATTTTGCCTCGTCGCATTCAACTACCAAATAACAATAGAAGTTCCGAGTTCTAAGCTCATGTCTGGCTCTTGGCACTATTTGATTTGAAATTAGAATAGAAATAGTATTGATCTGTGTACAAATATCACCTTCTTACATGTATGTATCAGATTAAGATTCTCATATTCGTATTTGACCTCCAGCTTTCCTTTCACGCGCTCAATTTGTCAAGATCTGCCTATCAATTGATTACCTTCAAGCGAGACCCTTTGATGTGTTCACAGTATCTGGCGCACAGGTT
This sequence comes from Metrosideros polymorpha var. glaberrima, assembly GCA_001662345.2. Taxonomy (NCBI): domain Eukaryota; kingdom Viridiplantae; phylum Streptophyta; class Magnoliopsida; order Myrtales; family Myrtaceae; genus Metrosideros; species Metrosideros polymorpha. The sequence goes on from BCNH02000008.1 coordinate 36,461,741, forward strand.
CAATGCAGCGTTCTTTCAAAGGTACATTGTCGTTGCTCATCTTTCTAGTATATTTGTCAGTTTATAGTTGTAAGCAACTTACAAATACTTACAAAATACTCTGTGCAGGCAGTCTGTTCTGTCCTTAGAACTCCTATTACAAACATCGATTATTTGAGTTTGCAATTACCAGACATCTATGCATCAAAAGTTCAATGGGCTCTGTGGTGCTTCAATGGTAAGCACCTATCACTTGTGAGCGTGGTGCTCTGAATTCATTATGTTGGAACTGGTGTATTTGATGGTTAAGATTGCAAGCTTGTGGGCATTGTTGGAAGAGTTAGTGGATTCCCTTTTCCCCCTGCAAATAATCTCGCTCCAATTCTATGGAAAAACAGCAGAAATGAAGTCTTGAAACTGACATGTTCAAAGAGAGAAAATGACTGCAAAATGCTGTGAGAAGCATTTATACGTCAAGTCATATGTGTCCTCGGAGACGAGCTTTTCTAATTTCTCATCATGTAAAAGCAGTGTGAACTCTGTCAAACAGATTTTGCAGTGCCCCAATATGACCTATAAAGCCAGCAAATTCAGAATAAAGAGATGGGGAAGTTTATGTTAAAAATTAGATTTCAATGTCTACCACTTTTACTTCTTTTTTTGTTGGCCACTTGCCATTTTAAGTCTTTGACTCAGTCATGCTAACTACATACTATTCAGTATGCTATCTAACTGCAATATAAAATGGAGGCTGGCACCTGTCAAGCCTGCATTGATTTGATAAGAAGCTGCACCATGCAGAGATACATGTTTATCTTACTGCGCCAACTGTGAGTTTTTGTTCATGCATATGTGATGTTGTCACATGTATGCAGGCATTAAGAAAACATACTGGATTATTTGCAATGTTGAGCCCGACATACAACAATTATCTCTGGATAGGAGAAGATACCCAAGCAATTTTGTAGTGAGGCCTTGTGATCTGAACAGATTGCCTGCAAATTTTCAGTCATACCTTCAGGAAATTACTGTCATTGCAACGGAGCGCAACTCTGATCCTTCTGATGCTGCAAGTGACTTTGGTGGGAAAGCTGTTGAGTTCCGAAGCTACATTGATCATACCAAAGGTAGAGATTAACTTTATTCTTTTCAATCGAACACGCTCTTTGCTGCACACTCAGCTGTGGATAGATCCTGCGGAAGAGTTTGTGCAGTATGCTCATAACGGCAGCCCATTAGATGTGACTTTGCTGTCAAAGAGTTGAAAGCATTTGATC
>BCNH02000008.1:36484945-36503145 GCA_001662345.2 Metrosideros polymorpha var. glaberrima
CAAAAAATGCAAGTTATTATTTTTGAAAAAAATATTTTCTAAATCATTTATTTTTTACAAAACAAATCAAACCTTAACTTCTCGCCATGTCATAAAAAACCCTCTGTTGTATTTTCTAGCCTTAGAAATCCTCCCAGAGAGAACCATACATTATTTTAAGGGTTAATATCACGAAAAACCCCAAACTGGTACATCTGTGACAAATTTACTCTAAATTATTTTTTTAACCATGAAAAATCATAAACTGGTACATTTGTGACAAATTTACCCCAAATTAGTACACCTGTGACAAATTTACCCTCCGTTAGTTTCCTTTAAATTTTACTGTCAAATTGTTGAGTTTGATGACACATAACAGTTAACAGGATGTACTAATTTTGGGTTTTATCCTCCGTTTGTCTCAGATTTGCCAGTTTGAGATTTTTCGTGGTATTAATACAATTTAACGAAAACTAACGAAGGGTAAATTTGTCACAGATGTACCAGTTTAGGGTAAATTTGTCACAAATATACCAGTTTGAGGTTTTTTGTGGTCAAAAAATTAGTTTTGGGTAAATTTGTCATAGGTGTACCAGTTTGGGGTTTTTCGTGGTCAAAAAAATAGTTTGGGGTAAATTTGTCACAGGCGTACCAGTTTGGGGTTTTTCATGGTATTAACCCTTATTTTAATGGACTATTAATATGCTTTGTCCAAATAGCAACTGGGGTTCAAACTCGGTTTCGGTACGACGTGATTCAGAAGACCCACAAGTCCAGATTTTTAATCGTTACTCATTCTCGCCTTCTCTAACCTTTCCTGCGTATTCACTGGATATAGTTTATTCAAAAGGTTGCAGGTTCGACTGCGAACGAAGAAATTGAGCTAGATTTTGATAAACTGTGATCTTTGATGTCATTTTACTGATAAAAAGATGCCACAAGTCTGAAGGAAAGAATATCAGAAGAGCTGAGAATCTGCACAACAGAAGCTGAGATGAGAGGAAACAGTTTATCGGTGAGAGCGTCCTTCGGTTTCTTCCTTCCCTTCTCATGGGAAAAAAGGGTAATTTGGTCTACTGATTAGAAGAGATGTGCAGCCAAAATGACCGTGGAAATAGAGCTGACCATCTCTGTGGCCAAAGAAAAAGAATCCCCTGCTTCTCCAATTTAATTGCATAATAGGATCTTAACTAAGTAGTACCATCGTCTTCATCATCACTTATTATGCTTTGTGATGTAAAAGGTGTTCAAGGTAATAACAATACAACACGAGATTCATGTTCAAGTCAGCATTGGCAAGACGCACATCAAAACAAACTTCGAAAAGAGCAAGCCACAACTTCAGGAAAACTGAAAGCTGTCACCATTCTCTAATTAGCGATGAATGTGAATGTCATCAAGACACAGAGAATGAAAATCAGCCAGCGCATGTCACCAAGCAGAACGTACATCAATAGGCCGCACTTGACACATCCGAGAGTAATAGAGACGAGAGCAGACGTATGTCGGAACCTTGGGTCCATATCTTGATTTCCCATCTTGAGGATTAATAACAGCTTGATGATTTTGAGCACCGTGTAGACACGTATGATGGTTGCACAGGCAGTATTGGCTTGACCATCTGTGTACCCGATGGCTTGAATTAGGAGCTCCTCCAGGAAATCAAGATGTTGGATAATTGCAGCAATTTGATCTGCACGCTCTGCTCCATGTCTTTAAAATCAGCAAATAACTTGTTAGAGAGTCTTTTGCAAAAGCTCAAGTTTTGAGCTCTTTCTACATCAAATAAGAGTACAGTCTTTCCTAAAGCTATCAAGAACTACCAATTTAAGTTCAAATGGAAACGAGCTTCTGGTGCAAATTATAGCTAATGAGTCTATGCATTGCAGGAGTCTAACCTCTGTATGCACTGCTGGGGTGCAGCCCATCTATTGATTAATGGCTAATTAAGCTAACGAAAACTCTTCTTTTGGACAAAATGGAACATCAAAGAACTAGGAAATACCTCCTTTAACACCTACAAACCTTTCCTAACCTTCTCTTACAACACTTATTCACAAAACAAAACCACCCAGACGCACAAAACTACCAGGTAAGCCCCCTGCTTACCGGGTAGAAACAGAGTAAAGCTAACTGCAGATGAGACTTTCACTTAGTACGTTGTTCTTGATATGATTTCTCTCGACAAAAGAAAGAAATACAGTGTATATACGGTCGTGTCTCTTCATCAATGGCAGTTATTATGGCATTTCACTTCTCAGAGGTAGGAACAGGAAAGAATATCAAGATTTTGACATGAGTTTCCTCCGGATCCTCAACCAAGCCAAACCAAAAACATTTTGAGAAACTAATGAAGATCTTCTCTCGGGCAAAGCGAGTCACCGACCCACGAGTGAGCCTAGGCTTGGCTCCAAGTCGGCGCCAACCGCCGCCAGCTCAGCGACGTCAGCTGAGGCAGCGAGCACGACGGAGAGGACTGCATTCCCCGCCTCTCTGAGCTCGTCCAGTGCTCCCTCGAAGTGGGCTACGACGGCTCGAAAGTGCACTCGCAGGGTCATGGGCCCAATTCGGACTGAGCCGGCTCAGTCCCAAGACTCGCGACCGGACATAGCGTGACATGATCAGAGGTAGGAACAGGGAAGAAATCTAAGTTTTTGACATGGGTTTCCTCCAGATCCTCCGACTTACTGACGGTGGTGCTGGACACTACAGAGCTTAAGAGAGGCTTACCTCGCTGGATTGTTGTTCTCCATTAACCTTCCGATGTTGCCTTCCCGGAGAGTAGGAGAAGAAGATGGAATCTGCAAAAAAATCGATTCACCTGTTATGAAGAACCTCTAGCGGGTGAGCTATTGGAATAGTGCCTTATGTGCGCGTATCTAATATTTTGTCGTGGATAGGCAGATGGATCCACAGATGACACGTGGATTTTCAAGTCATTATGCTCATTTCAGTGTCATTATTAGAAGGAAAGCATTTATATGTCATGTCATATTTGTCCCCACAGACGAGCTTTTCTAATTTCTCATCACGTTAAAGCAGCGTGAACTCTGTCGAACGGATTTTGCAGAGCCCCAATATGACCTATAAAGCCAACGAATTCAGAATAAAGAGACGGGGAAGTTTATTCTAAAAATTAGATTCCAATGTCTACCACTGTTACTTCTTTTTTTGTTGGCCACTTACCATTTTAAGTCTTGGACTCAGTCATGCTAACTACACACTATTCAGTATGTTATCTAACTGCAATATAGATCGGAGGCTTGGACCTGTCAAACATGCATTAATTTGATCAGATGCTGCACCATGCAGAGATACATGTTTATCTCACTGTGCCGACTGGGAGTTTTTGTTCATGCATATGTGATGTTGTCATATGAGTTCAGGCATTAAGAAAACATACTGGATTACTTGCAATGTTGACCTCAACATACAACAATTATCTCTGGATAGGAGACGATACCCAAGCAATTTTGTAGTGAGGCCTCGTGATCTGAACAGATTGCTTGCAAATATTCAGTCATCCCTTCGGGAAATTACTATCATTGCAACGGAACGCAACTCCTGATGCTGCGAGTGAATTTGGTGGGAAGCTAGATTGATCCTACCAGAGGTAGAGATTAACTTTATTCTTTTCAATTGAATATGGAGAAGAATATCATGGTTCAGATTCTGGTTGCAGAGAATGACTCTTTGCTGCACACTCAGCTGTGGATAGATCCTGTGGAAGAGTTTGTGCAGTATGCTCATAACGGCAACCCAGTAGACATGAATTTTGCTGTCAAAGAGTTGAAGGTGTTCCATCTGATTCATTTTTTATTATATTAACTATCAAGACATTTGGGTCATAAATGCAGCGAAAAGTTCTTGAACATATGACTTCACTTGCAAACTTATCTCCATTTCCTTAAAAAGAGTCCACCTAGTTGCCGAAATGCTATTGGAGTCACATTCAGGACCATCTTTTATGTTGCAGTTTTTCCTTGTGTTTTCCAGTGAACACGATAGGATTTAACCTCTGTCCATCTCATGGAAATCCAGGCATTTCTTGTATTCTGTGAGGGATGTGAAGTGGACATTCATTTGTACTTTGAGAAGGCTGGCGGGTAAGTAAATTCTAAATGCTCTTTTGAATATTACCTACTATCCAATTTTTTTCCATGCTTCACTTCAATTTTGTATATGCAAGTAGTTCAGATGCAACGAGTAGTTTTCATGCAATCAGTCCATAATTGGTTTTAATAGAGGAATGATCACCATTTATCTGCTCAGAGATTTAAAACATGCTAATGCATAGCTTCACAATCACAATTGTGAAGGCCGATGTCAATTTTACTTCTGGGCTGAATGTCAAAAAATGAGAGACTATCATTGAAAATTTGTTTGCTAGAACGTAGTGCACCTTCGAATCAAGTTTGGATAATAATGGTTTAAGGAGGTTTAAGTTTGGATGATAAATGGTTTAGTTATCAAGTTTAATGCAAGATGCTAGTAACGTATGCCAGCTAAAAATATCAATTCAAAACTTGATGGTTAATGTATGTCTTTTGACTTTTCTTTATGGTTCTATATTCGTGGTTTCAAGTGCAACATCTCTGCCGTCACAGAGGGGCGTAAGTGCAACTAAATGCAAAATAGAAAAGAATAAAGAACTTGATACAACTGCATGTTTTTGTGAAACAGGCCTAATTTAATATGTAGCCTCTCTTTCCACTTTTCGTTCCACCTCTCGACATTGCTCCCCCGGGATTTGTTTTCTATCTTCTTCTTTTTTCCCCCTTTCTGTTAATATTTCCAGATTTTTTAAGGAGTTTAATATGTGTCATTGACAGCTCACGTAGCGCATTGGACTTGCGCACCAGTCTTTATCCCCCCCCTTACCACCCTTGACAGCTCACGTCGTCAAGCGCGTTGGACTTGTGCACGAGTCTTTATCCAACCCTTACCACCCTTGACAGCTCACGTCGCGCCTTGGACTTGCGGACGAGTTGCTCCCCCAGTATTCGTCTTCTATTTCCTTTTTCTTTTTCTTTTTTGCCAAAAATGGTGTTCGACGAAATATCTTTCACCGAAAATTGTCTCTTCGATTTTTTGATGTATCAAGTTCTATGGCGATTCGGACAACAAGTAATTGGTACAAACTAATGAACTACGGATAAAAGTTATAGCAAATGCGAGTAAAGGAAAATGCGAATAGAAGATAACTTGTGTAAAGAATAAGTGTTGTTTGATTGATTGACTAATTTCGGATCCCTTTACAACAACACTCCGTCAGCTATTTATAGCCAGACATCAAAGGCTTGTTTGCCAACGATTTTGATTCTTTAATTCTACTTTCCGAAACAGAAAAAGATGAGAAACCTATTTGGTAACGAAAATTATTCTGATTCTCAAAATTAATGGTTTTGTTCTCGGAATCAGTTTTGGAGCAGAAACAAGAATAAAAAAAAACTTATTTTTTGTTTTGGAATCACTTTTGAATTTTTTTTTTTTACAAAAACAAATCATTTTTTGCCTCTTGAAAGTCTTGTATTTTCATTCTATTATTGAAACAAAGCCTAATAAATCTTTAAAGAAGTTATAAATGTCTTAACTATATAACATGTTAAAGTATATGTCAAAATGTTAATCAAGTCTTATTATTCATAATGGTTTTTCATTTCCAAAGAACTTACTTAAAACGAATCTCATAGATTTTACATTTCCTCCTCATGACTCTCTCTTCTTTCTATTATGATCCTAGTCAAGCTATTGCAAAGTCCCTCCTTCTCTTTTTTTCACCTTTCTCTCCTTTCATTATTTTAAAAGTGGGTAAGAATAAAGCAAAATCACCCAAATTTAAAGTTACCACCTCATTTCATATTTACTTTCTAATTCAAACATGATGCCATATTTCAACTCTCATTTGTCTCCTCCCTTTCCTTTGGCTAGCAAAGATAAAATAGAATGAAATCAAAGGCATGACTTGGTGCCTTCGCACTTGCTCTATTGCAACTCAAGCGCGGGCCTAATAAATTCGTTATGCCGTGATACTATTATTTTGTCTTTCCTGTATTGATGCTCCATTAAAGCCTTTGATATATAGTAAAATAGTGGTAAAAGATCATCAAATTCCTCATTCGCCTTGAATTTTTTCCTTCTTATTTCTCTGTTTTTTTTTTCCTTTTATCTAAGTTCTTTTCATTTATCAATAATAAGAAAAACATCCTTTGAAGAGGAGGAAAATTCAACAAGATAAAGAAAGATCTGTGGGTTTGTTCTTGCAATTTAGAGTCCTACTATTTCTTTTATGAAATTCTAGGGCTCCTAATACTTCAAAATGGATATTCTTTCATAAAAAGAAAAAAAATTATGAAATTACTAAAAAATAATCGAATTTTAAGCAGAATCGATTGAAACAATAGGATATTTAATTATTTGCATGGACCTAAATAGTTTGAAGAAGGTATATACAACGTAAGAGCATTTTTATTTCACTTCAGACAAATTAATATTAAATTTAGTGGCAATTAAAGCATTCTAATAATCGCAAATATTATCTATCATGGATAATTTCTGTAAATGTACTTAACGATAACGAACGCAACTGTCAAACCATGCTAAAAAAAACTATTCATTATTTTGTGATGTGTCAAACTATATAACAGGTTAATTTTCCGCAACAACACGCGGGTGCCTACTAGTTTTGCACTATCATGACATGTCACAAAATAATCTTTAGCCCCTACTTCGTATTTTTTGTTTGCATTTAAATGGAGAAATTGACATTTATCCTAAATTTGATGTTGAAGATTAGTCCACGGGCCAAATATGTGACAAAAATAAAGTATCATGATCAAAATTGAATGGAGTACTCATACATAGACCAATTTTGTGATTTCTCTTCGAGTTTTAAGTTGTGATTTACGTGTCAGTGCCACATTTTCATCTCCGCTGTTTATTTGGCACTTTTATTCAACATTTGGACAGTAAAATACGGAATTTGTGCTGGATTTGTGACGTAGGATTAGTTGACGGATCACATTTGTCACAATAGAGTACAAGGACCATTTTCTATAGCTACTCCCAATACTTTCCTTCTAAAAGAAGCATTGATAAGGGGGTTGTGTTATTTGATTTGGGCGTCAAATTTGTTATATATTACAAAAAAACCAATTATCTTTTATAATAGAACTGGTTATGTGGTCTGCGCATTACAGGGATATTTATTGATACGCGTATTTTGATATGTGTTTATTCTTCTTTTGACATGCGTTTATTTTGATCCGTGCTTATTCTCCTTTTTCTTTTTAGCGTCACTAATTTTTACATTATTTCTTTTGGGCTTGTTATCCATCGGGCATTGGAAATTATCAAGTATAAGTATCTGTCAAACAGGACATACGAAACGTGGCCAAAAGCTTAAACTTATAATTTTGCTAAAAAAAGACGTATAATGGGAATTCTTTTGATACTCGTATAATAGAAAAACTAGGAAATAAAAGTTTGAATAGCATCACCTTCATCACAAATTCGATTTTTATTTTTCTAAAGTACATGGATTTCTTCAAGGGTTAATACCATGAAAAACTCTAAATTGGTACATTTGTGACAAATTTGCTCCAAACTAATTTTTTTATCCTAAACTAGTACATCTGTGATAAATTTACCTCAAATTAGTACATATGTGACAAATATACCCCAAACTATTAAAGGATTAATAACACGAAAAACCCTAAACTTGTACATCTGTGATAAATTTATCCCAAAATATTTTTTTGACTAGAAAAAACCCCAAACCAGTATACATGTGACAAATTTACTCAAAACTATTTTTTTGACCACGAAAAACCCCAAACTTATATATCTATAACAAATTTACCCCAAACTGGTACACCTATGACAAATTTATGCTCCGTTAGTTTTCTTTTAATTGGATTAATATCACGAAAAATTCCAAACTAGCACACTTGAGACAAACAGAGGGTAAAACCCCAAACAAGTACACTCTATCAACTGTCACACATCATCAAACTCAGCAATTTGACAATAAAATTTGACGAAAACTGAGGAATGATAAATTTGTCACAAGTGTACCAATTTAGGGTAAATTTGTCACAGATGTATCAGTTCGGGATTTTTTGTGGTAAAAAAATTACTTTGGAGTAAATTTGTTACAAGTGTACCAGTTTATGATTTTTCTTGGTATTAACCCTAAATTAAAAATCAACATAACCCGAATATTTTTATGATAAAATCCAAATTAAGTGGAGTTTAGATAAAATTATCTCCATTTTTATTTTCTTATAAATGTACTTATTTTGATAGATACTATATTTAAGTCAGTGGATTTCCAACAAAGAAATTAAAAATCAACATAATCCAAATATGTATGTTTCGAATAAATCAAGTTGTATACTTATTTTCTTACATTTTTGCTGAATTATGAATTAAATAGACTACATCATTTATTTCATTATATTGTGCTGAACTAAGGAAACTATATCATTTAAATAAAAATTGTATCATTTAAGAACGTACCTTATTCATTGTTTAATAAGTTTTGCTTAATGAAACAAATTATTTGATTCGACATTTTCGGTTATATATATTTGATTTAATTAAATGGAAGGTATATCATTTGAATAAAAAAAACTATATAATTTAAGAATGTAGTAAGAAATACCATGAAAAACCCTAAATTGGTACACATGTGACAAATTTACCCCAAACTAATTTTTTGATCAAGAAAAACCCCAAACTGGTACACCTATAATAAATTTATCCCAAATTAATTTTTTTACCACAAAAAACTCCAAACTAGTACATCCGTGACAAATTAACCCTCCATTAGTTTTCGATAAATTTGCTCAATATTACGAAAAATCTCAAACTAACACACATCTGACAAACGAATGGTAAAACCCCAAACTGGTACATCCTGTCAACTATTACGTGTCATCAAACTCAACAATTTGACGGTAAAATTTGACGGAAACTAACGGAGGGTAAATTTGTAATAAGTATACCAGTTTGTGGCAAATTTGTCATAGATGTACCAGTTTAGAATCTTTCGTGGTAAAAAAATTTGTTTGGTGTAAATTTGTCACAAGTGTACTAGTTTAGAATTTTTCTTGGTATCAACCCTTAAAAAAAATTGTATGTTTAAGAACATATTTGAGATACTTCTCTGTATCTATCTTATAAAAATTTAAAATCAATAGAATATAGATGGTTTAGAATGATGATCAATAAAGTGATTATCATTGGTCAAATGGGGAAATGCGACAAAATTATGCCATGTGGCCACATTAATTTAAAAGTTGGATGTTTGGCAATACAATTCCCGGTGTCTTGCCATATAATATAACTCATTATTTTTTATTATGTTAATTTCATTTCGTATATATCTTGAATGGATGGAGAAACAAGAAATAAAACGACATAACTATCAATGAGTTATGCATAATTATTATTTATCATGTTAATGTTTTTTTTGTAATTAATTATATTGTATTTTAAAATCAAGTGAATTAAATATAATTTTGTCACCGAATGTAGTAGATAAACTTTAAATTATTGTTACTTTTATTGGGAAGCTCTATTTGTTTTTGTATATTACTATTTTACTTTAAAAGTTATATCTTTTTAAATTTTTTACGTAATTAATCTTATTATCGTCTTCAAACGAAGCAATTTTATTGGTTACTAAATCTAATCATGCAATGAAATAAGATATATTTTCATTTAGGGATTATTTAAGAAGAAGTATTTTTACTTTTTTTATTTCCATTTTCTTTTATATGTTGATCTTGTTAATTGTTTGGTAACTAATATCAATGTAATAGTCCAATTAAATTAATATCAGATGAAGTTTAATCCTGTTTTGAGATAATCAATATTTAAAATTCGGAGTAATTAACTTATGATTGATTTGCACTTTTAATCGTATATAATTTGATATCATCGATTGATCTACAACTACTTAAGTACCGGGCTTACGTGAATGGAAGCAGCCCCACCTTAAATCCCGTAATATTGAGTATACATAGTCGAAATGGCTCCGCATTGATTTTCTTTGGCCGACTACTAAAAAGAGAACAAGTATGTCTAAAAAAAAAAGGAGAAAAATTATAAGGTACCTAGTACTGTTATTTTTTTTAAGAACATGGAAAAGTTCGCATTTATATTATGATAAAATTTAAATATGATGTTATTACGAATCGACTTTATTATAAAAGATATAACTAATCTGATTACATATATTATAAATATATTGCCTTTAATAATCAAATTTCGTTAGTATTTCATGCTATCTAATGATAAATAAAAAAATAACATACTCACTTGAGTAAAATTCAGTAATATAATCGATTCTTTGGGGCAAAAAATGATAAATAACATGTTATATCATTAAAATTCCCCGATCCAAAGACCAAATCTCTTCTTCTTCCAATCCCACCAATTTTTTGACGACCGCCTCATAAAAAATCCGTACCGTTAGTGCAAAGAGAGAAGCGAAGAGCCCAGAAATGGAGTTCACCCTCAGCGGCAACGCCTTGAAGACCTTCACTTCCTCCATCACTTGCCTCTCCCGCGTCGGCAACGACCCTCTCACCCACAGCTCCAGTCAAAAAGTTCGCGGTCGCCACTGAAATCCACGCCAATCACTTCCAAGAAATCCATCCATCAAGTGAAAAGCTAAGTAGTTGCTTCTTCGTGCCCTGATGAGGTGATGCTTAGCTTAGATGCCATGCTATGTTAGGTATTGGTTCGTTTCGCTCTATAGAGTGTCCCATTGAGAAATCTTAGAGTCGTTCAACCGATTGCCGAGTGCGCGAAGATTTTGGGGGTGGATTTGAGGCAGAAATTTCTTAACCTATGTTGTGATTGGCGCTGTCGATGATGATTAGAACTTGACGTGCATATATTTGAAGCCACTGAATTGATCGGGTGATTCGAAGTCATTATATCATAAGACAAGCAATTCACTGCTAAGACTAGGAAAATTATCGGTGGTACCCGCGGAAAAGTCGAATGGCGTGAAACCACAGGAGAAAAACCCTATGGATAGCCTTCTACAGGTGCTGCTATTCTGTCTTGCTAATGCTTTGCTGGTTTGTCTAGTTACTTTGATGGCATTATGTGGAGTTTGCAACACTCAATAAGTGAAGGTACAATTGCGCTGCCTAGCATATCTCTTATGTGACCATACTTTGCATGACTTCTTTTTGCCTCGTCGCATTTAACTACCAAATAACAACAAAAGTTCCAAGTTCTAAGCTCATGTTTGGCACTTGGCACTATTTGTGCTGATTTGAAACTAGAATAGAAATAGTATTGATTTGTGTACAACCATCACCTTCTTACTTGTGTATATCAAATTAAGATTATCATATTCGTATTCGACCTCCAGTTTTCCTTTCATGCACTCAATTTGTCAAGATCTGCTTATCAATTGATTACCTTCAAGCCAGACCTCTTTGATGCGTTTGCAGTATGTGGCGCATGCAGCATTCTTTTGAAGGTATAGTGTCATTGCAAATCTTTCTAGTATATTTTGTCAGTTTATAGTTGTAAGAAACTTACAAAATCTCCATGTAATGCTTATGTCCTTTTTTCAGATATATCTCGATGACATGGTATAAAAAAATGGACAGAGTTTTAATTTAAAATAGTTGAGATATGATCCTCTAAATATCTGACTTACTCACATTGAATTTCAATCTACCCATCGTTTAAATATTTTTCATATATCAGTTTTTAATTTTATATCAAACTCCCTCCACACATTTAATTTTTTTTTCAACACGAATGCGTGTAAAACAACTTCATGTGTGGATTTAAGAACCTGAAACTCAATTGAATTGATTCGTCTGTTATTGTCGTGTGATGTAGTAAAATACATGACAAAACAAGCACACATGGTCGTTGTTGTTCGGCCATGCACTGGACATGAGTACCATGTGACATTTCCAAGTAATGTATGAATGAGATAACCAAGTAATTTTGGTAAACCTGTCTCAAAATCACAACTGTTAAATTATGTCTCGAGTTTAAATCGTTTGCGGATATAAATTGGTTTGTTAAAGAATAAGATAATTCTAAAGATATGCAAGATTTGACCGGTTTGACCGATCAAGGCTTGGACTCCAATGTGCTGCAGTTTTGGCAAGAAAGAGACGTCTTCAACAAAAAGAGGCGAAGGTCTCTATCCACTAAAAGACAAAATAAGAGGCACAACTAATATCTCATCGTCTAGAGGCAAAAGTCAAAGGAAGTAATTATCCAAGATTTAGTTTCTTGATAATTACCCAAAGTTTGAATTGTTGACCGAGTGTTGGACTCTTACTTGAAGTTGGACTTCTGTCTTGTTATATAAGGGCTTTTATACTTCAAGGCCAGAGAGCAGCTATTGTATCTTTGGTGCCGCACGAACGAGCTCTGGACACGAGAAACACACGGTGATTTGTGTCTTTGAGTTTACATTCGAATTGAGTCGTTTTACTTGTAAACACTTTGAGTTTGGGTGTAATCTAGGTGTGGAAAACACTCAAGCATATTGAGCGATTGTAACTCCAGATTCTCTGATTATAGTGAATTATTTGTTACTGGCTCTCCCATGAATGTAGGTACCGATATTCGGACCGAACCACGTAAATCTCTGGTGTCTTTATTATTCCTCGTTTATTTCTTTGAAATTTTCGCGTTGACTTATTTGCAAGATTCTGTCGTTTCCGCGTTAATATTACAACAACAACGATAGTGACAAAAGCAGAGCATCCTTAATCTGTTCAGTTATCTTATTGAATTTGTTTTCTATACAGCTTGCTTCCTCGCCTAGAAAACTAAAATCAACTGTAAATTATAGAATTATGAGAGGCTGACGGTGCACTACTCTCTCCTCCCGGAACGGACCCACCACGGCGGCATAGTTATTTGTGGAATACCGGAAGACTTGCTCATTAAGTTTTGGAAAAAAAGAAAAGAAAAAGCAAGTGGCAATTTGGAGGAAAAAAAAGTCTATGTGGGTGGACCCTCACGAGTCCATCCACAATGCGCCTTAATTTTGTAATTCGCCAAAAGGTAATTTTTTTTTATCAACCCGTGAATAAATACTTTTAACTCCATCACTCTCAAAGGATGTACAGAAATCATGATGTCTACATATACATTAGGTATCACTCTAGCTGCATAGTAATATTTAGAGCTTGCTTAAACTAATTTTACTTTTCCTTTTTCGCACATCTTGAGCGGCATCTGTTTTTGACCTTTTTTTTAATCTTAAACACCTAAAATTTTATAATAAATAAATATTAACAGGAAATTTTTTCGTAATCTTTTAAAACTTAAATAATGTTTTAGATATAATGAGAAAGTATAAAATTTACTTTTTAACTTTTGATTAGTCTAGATAAACAACTAGGGTTTTAATTAACATATTTGTTAACTAATATAACTTTAAAAAAAACATGAAGTGCGTCACGAAATTAAAGGGAAAAATCAATCACCACTCACCGGTAAATTTCACTTTCGATAGCTTGACAAAAGACCCTGTTGCGTCGGTTTTCCCGAAATCTATTGCATGGATGGATGGTTCAATCATCATCATCACCATATATTTTGCTTTGGCTGATAATACAACATGTGGTTCGTGTCCGGGCAAGCAATCGAAGCAAGCCACATAACACATAACCTCGTCAGCCCGAAACTATCTCTGTTCGCTAATTCATCTTTGAACTCGTGATGAACATGAATGGGATTACCAACATCAGGACGCAGGGGACGGTAGGGTGGGACCATAGGTGCTTTGCAGGGGTGCACTAATGTAATAATAGTCGAGCAATGTTGACCAGGTTCGTATTGTCCCTGATGGCTCGTAGCAACGACTCCTCCATAGAATCAAGATGCTGGTTATACATTGCAGCAATTTGAGCTCCATGCTCTGCTCCATATCTTGAAACTATATTCAGAAAAATACTTGTTAGCCGACCCTCTTTCAGAAAAACTGAAACGATAAAGTATCTGCCTGCGGACAATTGTGCTTGATATTTTTCGATTAACAAAAAAGAAAAAATTTAAAAAAAGGTCCATGTACAGCATCCTAACAAAATTTGGACAATTCAAGTCAACAAAGTCCATGGTCTACTTTCCTTTTCCATTTACCTGGACCGACTCCAGTAGCCAGAAGGCAATTGCTTTACGTTTTTCGCTTTCGCAATCGTCGATCATTTTAACCACCTCGATCTAGGCCGGGTTTTATCTGACCGGCTCAAACTCGAGATATATTTTAATACGATCTATGCATAATACATACTGTTTCTAAACAAAACACTATTCATGGAATCGAAAACGCACAGCGAACATAATCGGAGATGGGAGTTGTTCTTTTTTCAGGAAATAAATTCAAGACTGCGCGAGTTTACTCGTAGTCCCCCAACTTATCGAAGGAGGCTGGACCACAGCAGCGAAGAGATGTCGCAGTTCGCAGACGTTGCTTACCTCCGACCTGTGTGCTAGCCAATTAGTGTCCGAGCTTTGAGTGATGACTCTCTTCCTTCCTTGCTGAAACAGAACTTGCTCGGAGCAAAAACACATATGTAAGACTGAAAAACAGCGAAAGGAGAAGAGAAACATCACGAGCCTTCTCTCTTCCTCCATCTTCTTTTTGCAGGACTTGTGAATCGTAGCTTAGCCTTATAGGTGCATTCTAGGTGGGACCCATATGTGCTTTATACGGTGGCAGGGTGTTCAGCCTGATTTCACGGTGGGTGCGCTAATGTAATTGATTCTACTTTCTTGTTTTCAATTTTGTTTTTAAAACGAACGAAATTGCGACGAGCGTCTCAAATTCCAAGCATGATTCAAATGCGAGACCCAAGAGTACTGAACAGGGAGTGTAATCACCTACGGATCCAATGAAGACTCGTCTTTTTCTGATCATTCCTGAGGAGGGAAAGCTACTGAGACTTTCGAATAATAAAATCACCATTAAATATTAATATGAATTCCCCTTATGTTGGAGATATGCAAAGATCCAGTCAATTGCGTTTTGATTGATTGAATCATTCTAGATTATTATTTATTCTTTCCTTAAATCGTACACATTTTGTATTACAAATAGAGACGTTCTCTTGTACATTGAGATTAGAAATCAATACAAGAATACACACTTTATTCTCTTTTTTACTCTGTTACATGGTATCAAAGCCTTCAACATCCTGGTACAGCTTCCGCATATACCTTATTGCAACCTCCTACCGATTGCCTTCTATCTCCCACTCTTCCTCTTCCTGTTATTGCAAGAAAAATCAACCTGCAAAACACGGTTGAGACCTTGGGAAAGGAATTGGCACAACAAGGTTAGCACTTACTGATACCGTGGCAGAAAATCAAGTTTCAGACAACATACCAATTGCTCCTCCACATTCCGAGATTACTGAAGAAACGCAAGACCAGAGATCCGGGGCTCAGGCTTAGTCCATTCAATGAATTCCGGCCATGCCGAACCAAGACCAGCCCATTTCGGGCCAGGCCATCCAGTGGCTGCCACTGTCGGCCACGCTCAATCCATGAATGTATGGGTCAGGCCAAGTCAACCCATGGCTCATTCCACCAGCATCGGCAAGTCAGGGCCGCAGTGAGCATTCCCAACCCAAAGAGAGCCCACCAGCCATTAGTGGGGGCAACCCAACTACGGGGCCAAAAGTGCTTCAAGCGGCCCCATCACCTGAACCGGCGGCCTCGGGTCAAGGAGGCCATCCCTACCCGTTTTTGCCACCCGGGTTCACACCGTTCCCTCTTGCCGCACTGAGTGGTCACCCGGAGCCTGGTGACCCGCTGTACACGTCGAAAGCCGATGGACCTGAGTTACGCATCATCGCCCAACAACTCACCGAAACAGAGAATTATGCATCATGGTCTCGCGAATTCCGACGAGCTCTCGTTACTAAAGATAAAGACGAGTTCATCGATGGATCTGTTCCCATTCCGACCGAGGACCGACATGCGCGACTCTGAAGGAAATGTAACCAGCTCGTACGAACTTGGATCGGGAACTGTATCTCTGCAGAGGTCGCAGCTGGGCTTCCTCCTACGGAGGATTCACAAACCATGTGGAACAACATAAAGGAGAGATATGGAAAACTCAATCAGGCGAAATTTTTCTATCTTACTCAAGAATTATCAGACTTCAAGCAAGGAAATTTATCAATCATGGCTTGTTTCAACAAACTTTCAACACTGTGGAACGAACTCGAAGCCGCGGAGGAGCAACTCGAGGGACCCGATTCCACACTGAATCAGTACAAGGCCATCAAGGAATGGGAAAAGATAACTCATTTCCTTTTGATATTAAACGATTCTTACTTACCATTTCGCTCCCAGATCTTGGCCATGGAGCCTATGCCGACACTCGGCCGGATTTACCAGCTTGCTGTCTAAGAGGAAAGCCAGCGACTCGCCTCCACAGAACACGCAAAGGTCGGCGAGGGGCTACTCCTTGCGGCTTAGGGGAACCATCAACAGTGGCGACCAAGCTGGCAATCGCATGGCGAGGAAGGCAAGAGGCGCGGGATGCTAGGGTTTCCAAAGGAAGAGAGATGACCTTATAAGGGTCAGTTGGATGGTAATGGCAGATCCGACGGAGGAGAATATAAAGGGAGATCCGACGGCTCCGGATTTAAGCAAAGATCGAACGGCTCCTAGTCTTTTCCGCAAATTGGATCTGATGGACCACACGATGCCACGTCAGCGATCAGTTTTAAGCAAAAAGGAAATGGGCAAAATTTCAAAGGTAAAAGAAAATTGTACTGTGATCATTGCAGGCGCCCACACCACACAGTGGAAACATGTTGGAAATTATATGGAAAGCCGGGGGAAAAAGAAAAGGGAGACAGGCATTTTTCAGCTTATCAAGTCACTGGGCATAATTCCAATCCATTGCAAACAATTACCCATGATCAATACCAGCAAGTGATAAAAGCCTTGAAACAATTGGAAATTTCTGACAAGACAACAAGTTTCTCAGGTACCTCATATTGCTGCAATTCCATTTCATATGATGCATGGATAATTGATTCAGGTACTAGTGACCACATTATCTGCGATAGCAATCTCTTTTCTGATTCGCACCATAATCTTGATTCATATATATTTGTGCGACTTCCAAATGGAAATACAATTCGTGTCACACAAATTGGAACCGTGACTCTATCCGCTTCCATTACCCTTAAAAATGTCCTTTATGTCCTTCAGTTTCAATTCAATCTCCTTTCAGTCTCAAGAGTATGTGAGGACAATTCATGTCGTGTCCTATTCAATTCTGATCGTTGTTTATTTCAGGCCCTTTCGACTGGCAAACTGATGGGCTTGGGTAGTCTTTCAAAGGGATTATATTTCTGGACCAAGTTTCCTCAGGATTTTGACTTCACGTCTATTTCTTTTAATAAAGAATCATTGTGTAATGCTGCTATCAATGATAATGTTATTCTTTCTCTTAAACGATTGGGTCACAGTGCTTCATTTCCTCATCCTCATTGTCAAATTTGTCCATTAGCCAAACAATCTCGTGCGCCATTTCCTACAAGCCACACTCGTGCTTCAGAAATTTTCTCACTTATCCATATCGACATTTGGGGGCCATATCACACCCCACATCGTGATGGGTCGCGTTTCTTTCTTACCATTGTTGATGATCATTCACGTGCAACTTGGGTCTCTCTCATGCAGTCTAAGGGTCAAGTCTTTTCTCATTTAAAATTTTTTTTCACCTTAGTGAAAAATCAATTCCAAAAATCTGTCAAGCGCGTTCAAATGGACAATGGCAAAGAATTCTTTAGTCAGGAGTGCAATCTCTTCTTCACTTCCCATGGCATTCTACATGAGAGTTCTTATACCTATACTCCTTAACAGAATGGGGTAATTGAACGCAAACACCGCCATCTTCTAGAGGTTGCACGTGCTCTTAAATTTCAAGCTTTCATTCCTGAAACTTTCTAGAAAGATTGTGTGGTCACGGCAGCTTACCTGATCAATCGCATGCCAACTTGAATTCTTGGAGGACGAACACCTTTTGAAGTACTTTTTGGGAAGAGGCCTCAAATCACTCATTTGAAAGTTTTTGGGTGCTTATGTTATGCCACCACCGTTGGATCACGGGACAAAATGGGTCCTCGTGCTCGTCAGTGTATTTTCATGGGGTACTCCACTTTAACAAAGGGCTACCGCGTCTTTGAACCTTC
>BCNH02000008.1:36513191-36523841 GCA_001662345.2 Metrosideros polymorpha var. glaberrima
TTGCTTTGATGCTGTTGTGTGGAGTTTTGCAACGCTCAATAAGTGAAAGCACGATTGCATTTGCTTGCATAACTCTTAGATGACCATACTTTTCCATTCCCTTTTGCTTCGTTCGCATTTTGACTACCAAATAACATTGGAACTTCCAAGTTTTAAGCTCATTTTTGGCACTTGGTACTATTTGTGCTGATTTGAAACTTAGAAACATTATTGATCTGTATACCAAAATTGCCTTCTTCTAGATATCAGTTTAACATTCTAATATTCGTATTCAATCTCCAGCTCTCGTTGCACGCACTCAATCGTCAAGATCTGCCTATCATTTGATTACCTTGAACCCAAGCCTCTTTGATGTGTTAGTGCACACAGGTTTGATGCAACCTTCTTTTGAATGTATAGTGTCATCGCTCATCTTTCTGGTATATTTGTCAATTTTATAGTTACAAGCAACTAACAAAATAATCTGTGACAGTCCGTTCTATACATAGAATACCTTTTTCAAAGAAGGATTATTCGAGTGTGCAATTACCAGACATGCGTCATTAATTCAAATGGACTCTATAGCGCTTCCACAGCAAAGGCTTTCGGTTGTGTGCATAGTGCTCTAAGTTCATTATATTGGAAATGGTGCATTTGACTGTTAAGATCGTAAACTTGTGGGCATAGATGGAAGAATGAGAGGATTTCCTTCTTTCCCCCTACAAATAATTTCGCTCCAACTCTATGTAGAAGCAGCAGAAGTGAAGTCTTGAATATGACATTCATTGAGGGAAAATGACTGCGAAATGCTCTGATAAGCATCGCCACATTGTATGTGCCCATGGAGATGAGCTTCTCCATGTCCTCACCATGTGAAAGCAGCTTGAAATCTGTCAAGCAGATATTGCAATGCCCTAGCACGACCCATAAAGCCAACAGGTTCAGATTAAAGAGACGGGAAACTTCAGGCCAGCCGGATATTGCAGTCCTCTAAACTCGCTTTTACCCTATGACCCAAAACAGATCCGATCCTCGATGGGGCGGGCTGGTCCTGGCCCAAAATCCCTGCTGCATGGAAATATTGAGAACAATTAGGCCCATACCGGAGAAAATAGGTGTATGGCCATGCTAGAAAAAGGAATTTAATCAAATTTCCACAGAGTGAGTGCCGGTTAATTTCTATTGCATAGTCTGACCACAAAAAAAAAATTCTATTGCATAGAAAACGAATCCAATGAGGATTTCAACCTCAAGGTTTTATAAAAAGACTTCATGATGTCCTTTTTCAGATACATCATAGTGACATAGTATAGCAAAATGGACAAAATTGTAGTTTAAAATAAGTCAAGATATTAACCTCTAAATATCTTACTTATTAATGTTGAATTCAAATCTTGCAATCATTTAATTTTCCTATATTAATATTTATCTTTATAGTTAACTCTCTCCACATATTTAAGTTACCTTTTTATTGTAGGAAAAAAGGTAACTTTCTGCGTGGATTTGAGGACCTAAATCTTTTTTTTTTTTTGGTCGGAAGGACCTAAATATCAATAGGCTTGGTTTGTGTGTTATTACCGTGTTTTGAATTTTAATTTTGGAAGGTCTTCACATATTACCAAGAGAAATGATTATATGACAGTCATTAATCCTTTGTGAGATTAACAGTCGCCACAAAAAGATAAATAACAAAAAATAATAAATTGTTGTGGGGTTTACTCATTTAAGAATTTGCGGATCACATTATGTCGATAGTCTCACAATAGCTCAAAGACTATTATGCTAGCAAGATTCTATTACAAAAGTATCTTCTTTGATCAAAGGGTGAGATATGTCGAGACACTAATGGTCTTGTGGAATAAAGGATCCACGTTCAAGAAAAAAGATCAATGATTACCAACAATAAATCTTACTCTTTGATAGATTTATAGCCATCAAATATGTCCCTAATTACATTGTTTGCTCCGAGAGTTTCAATCACTATGATTTATCGAAAATGGAAACATGGATATATTAATAGAAAGAGAAAGAGAGTAGAGCTATTCATCCAAAAGAGAAGGGAAGGGGCCTATGTCTTTGCATGACCCTGCAACTCCAATTCCTTCGGAAATGGTAAGATCTTTGGCACAAGAAGAAGGGGTTGATCCATATAATCGTGACTTGGTTCTATAGCTTATTATATGCACTCTCTTGTGCTAGTTATCGGAGGGTCCTAATGAGGCAAGGGAAGAGTATGCCCTCTGGTAATGATTCCTTTGGCATTATAACCTTTACATAAAGGACATGACGAGCATAAATACCTTATTTAGAAGGCCGCGTAGGAGAGAATGAATAAATAGAACATGAAAATAGAAAATAACAAGAGACGAAAGGGACTTTATTGGATTGAGCGTCGGTATGGAAACCTACCATACGGCTCCTCAAGGGCCATCGATAAATCTAGCCCACACAGGTATTCAAGTTATTACATCTGGATCTTAACTAAGCGGTATCATGGTATTCATCATCATTGTATATGGTGCTTCATGATGCACGAGGTATTCGAGGTAATAATAGTACAACACAAGGTTCATATCTAAGCTAGAGCTAGGACGCTTATTAAAGCCAAGTTTGAAAAGAGCAAACCACAATGTCTAGAGCATTTGAAACCGTCACCATTAGCTAATTCATGATAAATGCAATAGCCATCAGGAGGACATAGAGAATGACAATCGGCCAAGGCGCGTCACCAAGCAACATGTACATCAGTAGACCGCACTTGACACTTTCAAGAGCAAAGGTGACGAGAGCGAACGCTAGTCGGAACCTTGGGTTCATGTCTTGCCCTCCCATCTTGACGATATCGAGCAGTTTGTAGATATGCATGATTTTTGCACTGGCTGGATAACCCTTCAACTCGACGAGTTGTTTCGCAATCCCCCCCACGGAACGAACACGTTCGGCATATGCATCAATTTGATCTGGAAGCTCTGCTCCACCTCTTGGAAATAAAATCGGCAAACCATTTGTTAGTGTACGGTCTTTTGGAAAATCTCAAGTTTTGAGCTCTTTCTGCATCACATGAGACGGCAGTCTTTCCAAAAGCTTTCAAGAACTACCGATTTAAGTTCTAAAGCAAATTTGATGCGGTGTGATGCCAAGCTTCTAGTGCCAATCATAGCTAATGAGTATGCATTGCAAGACTCTAAAACTAACCTCTGTAAATTATTAATGCAGGTATGTAACCCATCTAGTGATCCACGGGTAACTAAGCTAGTGATGAAAACTCTTCTTTTGGACAAAATGGAACACCGGAGTAGCAGGGGATACCTCCTCAACACCTATAACCCTTTCCTAGTCTACTCTCACAACACATTCACAAAACCACCCAGAGGCACAAAACTACCAGGTAAGCCTCCTGCTTTCCGTTAGAAACAGAGCACAGCTAACTGCAGGTCTTATCTTTTCTTGGGAGGAAAAGCTAATAAGACTTCCAATTAATAGGTTGTTCTTAATATGAGTTTCTGTGGCCAAAAGAAAGAAACGGCGTGTACATACAGTCGTGTCTCTTCATCTATGTACAGTCTTTCCAAAAGCTATCAAGAACTACCAATTTAAGTTCAAATGGAAACTAGCTTCTGGTGCAAATCGTAGCTAATGAGTCTATGCATTGCAGGAGTCTAACCTATATACGCACTGCAGGAGTGTAACCCATCTATTGATCCCACGGCTAATTAAGCTAATGAAAACTCTACTTTTGGACAAAATGTAACATCAGAGAACTAGGGGATACCTCCTTAACCCCAACAAAACTTTCCTAACCTTCTCTCACAACACTTATTCACAAAACAAAACCACCAGCCACACAAAACTACTGGGTAAGCCCCTGCTTGCCTGGTAGAACAGAGCATGGCTAATTGCAGATCTTTTCTTTTCTTAGGAGGAAAAGCTAATGGGACCTTCACTTGATAAGTCGTTCTTGATATGAGTTTCTCCCACAAAAGAAAGAAACACAGTATATACACGGTCGTGTCTCTTCATCAATGTGACAGAAAAGGTTGACATTCTTTCCAAAGAAATGGCAGTTGTTATGGCATTTAACTTTTCTCAGAGGTAGGAACAGGAAAGAATATCAAGATTTTGACATGAGTTTCCTCCGGATCCTCAACCAAGCCAAACCAAAAGCATTTTCAGAAGCTAATGAAGAGCTGCTCTGGTGAAGCGGGTCACCGACCCACTCGACGAGTGAGCCTGGGCTTGGCTCTAAGTCGGCACCGACCGCCACCAGCTCAGCTACGTCAGCAGCAGCAGCGAGCACGACAGAGAGGATTGCACTCCCCGCCTCTCTGAGCTCATCCAGTGCCCCTCGAAGAGGGCGACGAGGTCTCAAAAGTGCTCTCGCGGGGTCACCAGCCAGACTTGGATTCAGCCGACCCAAGACTCGCGCACGGACACCTGGTGACATGATCAGAGGTAGGAAGAGGGAAGAATATCAAGTTTTTGACATGGTCGGTGACGAGGACGACGATGACCCGGGGTCGAGGAAGAGGGGACGAGGACGGCTCGAAAGTGTAGTCGCAGGGTCACGAGCCCGACTCGGGCTGAACGGATCCAATCCCCGGACTCGCGCATGGACACAGTGTGACATGATCAGAGGTAGGAACAGGGAAGAATACCAAGTTTTTGACATGGCCGGGGACGGGGACGGCTCGAAAGTTACTGACGGTGTGGTGGACACTATCAGAGCTTAAGAGATATATATTTAAGGTCGCTGAGGCTTACCTTGCTGGATTGTTGTTCTCCATTAACCTTCCGATGTTATCTTCCTGGAGAGTTGCAGAAGAGGATGAAATGTTGTAAAAATCGATTCGCCTTTTATGAAGAACCTCGAGCTCTTGGAATACTGCCTTTGTTATCAAAATGTTGAGTGGTGCCTTTGTTATCAAAATGTTAAGAGGGTGCTGGGCAGAATTTGATAACTGTCATTAAAAGTCCAAGTTATCAAATGTTAGAGAGTGATGTTAACGACGACTAATGTTAGACATTCTGATATTACCGACGTCTGATGTCACAGTCTGACGTCAAGAGAATTCCGACATTAGACCTCGTTAACATCAGATGTCGTTATCACCCACCCGCACTTTTTTCCATTTTGATAACTTGGACTTTTAATGACAGTTATCAAATTCTGCCCAGCACCCTCTTAACATTTTGATAACTTGGACTTTTGCGAGTCATCAAAAAGTTGTCTTGGAGGGTGCTGGGCTAACACCCTCCTCCATCGTTTGATAACAAAGGACAAAATGTTATGCCACACGAAAACAGACGCTACGTACAGACAATCTTCAAATAATTCTGTATAGAAGCAATGTACAAAAGAGTCGTATGTTCACTTACGTAAAGTATTACATGATATATATAATCCTCTCTTCGACATGGCAAATGATAGTTAATGTCCACACTATTAATTGAGTGATAAAAATGTACCATATTAGTTAAAAACTTAAAGTTTTATTTTCAGTACAATAACGTTCGTTTTAGTTTATTTTTATTTTATTTTATTTTTTAAATAGAAAGCTTGCAAATAATGGAAAGTATTATTGAGAAATGGTGTCACCGGATATTTTATAGAAATAGAAAATTTCCAGTAATACTAATGCACCCAAAGAAATGCAGTGTGATTTTCTTCCAATCCCGCCAATTTTTGAGCGACCCCCTCAAATTAGTCTGTAGCGTCAGTGCAGAGAGAGAAGCGAAGAGCTCAGAAATGGAGTTCACCCTCAGCGGCAACGCCTTGAAGACCGTCGCTCGCTCCATCACTTGCCTCTCCCGCGTCGGCAACGACCTCGCTATTCAAGCTTCTCCTTCCCAGGTGATTCGATTTCTTCCCACGTTTTCGTCTTCTCCGTCTCTCTCGCCACTGAAATCCATGCCGATCATTCCTCAGCTTCATCCATCGAGTGAAATAGCTAATTAGTTGCTTCTTCGTGCACTGATGAGGCGATGCTTAGTGTAGATGCTATGCTGGGTTTAGGTATTGGCTCGTTCCGCTCGATACTGTGTCCGATTGACAAATTTGAGATTCCTTCCACCGATTGCCGAGTGCGCGAAACTTTTGGCAGGGGATTTGAGGCAAAAATTTAGAAATTTAGGTCGTGATTGGTCCTGTCGACGATGATTAGAACTTGATGTGCATAAATCTGCAAAGAATCTAGTACTGTCGATAGGGTGATTCAAAGTCATTATATCATAAGACTAAGGCAATTCACTGCTATAGCCAGGAGAACTATCGGTGGTGCTCGCGAAAAATGTCCAGTGTCGAATGGTGAAACCATAGGGGAAAAACCCTATGGATAACCTTCTACGGGTGCTGCTATTCTGTCTTGATAATGCTTTGCTGGTTTGTCTAGTTACTTTGATGGTACTATACGGAGTTTTGCAACACTCAATAAGTGAAAGCGCGATTTGCGCTCCCTAGCATTATCTCTTTTGTGACCATACTTTGCATGACTTCCTTTTGCCTCGTCGCATTTGACTACCAAATAACAATAGAAGTTCCAAGTTGTAAGCTTATGCCTGGCACTGGGCACTATTTGATTTGAAACTAGAATAAAAGTAGTATTGATCTGTGTACAAATGTCGCCTTCTTACTTGTATATATCAGATTAAAATTTTCATATTCGTATTTGACCTCCAGCTTTCCTTTCACGCGCTCAATTCGTCAAGATCTGCCTATCAATTGATTACCTTCAAGCCAGACCTCTTTGATGTGTTCACAGTATCTGGCGCACAGGTTCAGTGCAGCATTCTTTTAAAGGTATGTTGTCGTTGCTCATCTTTCTAGTATATTTGTCAGTTTATAGTTGTAAGCAACTTACAAATACTTACAAGATACTCTGTGCAGGCAGTCTGTTCTGTCCTTAGAACACCTATTACAAACATCGATTATTTGAGTGTGCAATTACCAGACATCTATGCATCAAAAGTTCAATGGGCTCTGCAGTGCTTCAATGGTAAAGACGTTTCAGTTCTGTGCGGGGTGCATTGAATTCATTATGTTGGAACTGGTGTATTTGATAATTAAGATTGCAAGCTTTTGGGCATAGTTGGAAGAGTTAGAGGATTGCTTTTTCCCCCTAACAATAATCTCACTCTAATTCTATGGAAAAACAGCAGAAATGAAGTCTTGAAACTGACATGTTCAAGGAGAGAAAATGACTGCAAAAGCTGTGAGAAGCATTTATATGTCATGTCATATGTGTCCACGTAGACGAGCTTTTCTAATTTCTCATCATGTAAACGCAGCGTGAACTCTGTCAAACGGATACTGCAGTGCCCCAATATGACCTATAGAACCAATGAATTGAGAATAAAGAGACGGGGAAGCTTGTGTTAAAAATTAGATTCCAATGTCTACCACTTTTACTTCTTTTTTTGTTGACCACTTACCATTTTAAGTCTTTGACTCAGTCATGCTAACTACATATTATTCAGTATGTTATCTAACTGCAATATAAATCGGAGGCTGGCACCTGTCAAACCTGCATTAACTTGATAAGAAGCTGAACCATGCAGAGATACATGTTTATCTCACTGCACCAACTGTGAGTTTTTGTTCATGCATGTGTGATGTTGTCATATGTATGCAGGCATTAAGAAAACATACTGGATTACTTGCAATGTTGAGCCCGACATACAACAATTATCTCTGGATAGGAGAAGGTACCCAAGCAATTTTGTAGTGAGGCCTCGTGATCTGAACAGATTGCTTGCAAATTTTCAGTCATCCCTTCAGGAAATCACCATCATTGCAACGGAACGCAACTCCGATCCTTCTGATGCTGCAAGTGAATTTGGTGGTAAAGCTGTTGAGTTCCGAAGCTACATTGATCCTACCAAAGGTAGAGATTAACTTTACTCTTTTCAATCGAATATGGAGAAGAATATCATGGTTCAGAATCTGGTTGCAGAGAACGACTCTTTGCTGCACACTCAGCTGTGGATAGATCCTGCGGAAGAGTTTGTGCAGTATGCTCATAATGGCAACCCAGTAGACGTGACTTTTGCTGTCAAAGAGTTGAAGGTGTTCCATCTGATTTGTTTGTTATTATATTAACTATCAAGACATTTGGGTCATAAATGCAGCTAAACATTCTTGAACATATGACTTCACTTTCAAACTTATCTTCGTTTCCTTAAAATGAGTCCACCTACTTGCCGAAATGCTATTGGAGTCACATTAAGGACCATCTTTTATGTTGAAGTTTTTCCTAGTGTTTTCCAGTGAACATGATAATATTTAACCTCTGTCCATCTCATGGAAATTCAGGCATTTCTTGCATTCTGTGAGGGATGTGAAGTGGACATTCATTTATACTTTGAGAAAGCTGGCGAGTAAGTAAATTATAAAAGCTCTTTTGAATCTTACCTTCTATCCATATTTTTCCATGCTTCACTTCAATTTTGTAAATGTAAGTAGTTCAGATGCAACAAGTAGTTTTCATGCAATCAGTCCATAACTGGTTTTGATAGATGAATGATTGGATAATAATGGTTTAAGGAGGTTTAAGTTCGGATGATAAATGGTTTAGTTATCAATTTTAATGCAAGATGCTGATAAAGTATGCCAGCTAAAAATATCAGTGCAAAACTTAATGGTTAATGTACGTCTCTTGACTTTTCTTTTTGGTACTAAATTCGTGGTTTAAAGTGCAACATCTCTGCCGTCACAGAGGGGCATAAGTGCAACTAAATGCAAAATAGAAAAGAATAAAGAACTTGATACGACTGCATGTTTTTGTGAAACAGGCCTATTTTGATGGCCCCTAAATTTGGCATTGATGAGGGGACCTCTTCCAATTTTGATGCTACACTTGTACTGGCCACCATGCTCACATCACAATTACATGAAGGCAATACTGGACCTTCAGCAAATGGAATGCCGGGCCAGGCTGATACAGGGGAAGCTTCTGGAGAACAGCCAGAGAGGAATAGAACAAGTGCTTCCGAGATTCCATCAAATCATACCAGAATTTGGTCTGAACTCTCGGGTGAGTGGTCCTTGTAGCTTGTAGCACTATCATCTCAATGATGGCAAAGAAATTGACTTTTGCTTTGCTCTAAAATGAAATGCTGTGTATCTCGTCAGTGAGATACTTTTTTTCAGGAAGTCCATAGGAAGGTCTCTTGGGAATCAAAATTTGATTGGTTTTTCACTAACTTTGGGCAGGAAGTGCTGCGAGAAGTGGCAGTGGTTCTGATGGAAGGCAAGTTCCAGAAGAAAGGATCCTAAAAGTTGGTGGTCAGTCAGAAATTGAAAGGATCAGCACCATTCAAATATCAAAAGCTGCATCAGCTGAAGGAAACATTCAAACTGGTCCAAATTCTTCATCTCTCAATCTCTCTCTCAGTTTGTGTGTGTATGATGAACATCATCTTTATCTAGGTCGAATTACTTTGCTATCTCCTTCAAATATTTATTAATAAAGTGGCTACTTTCTCAATTGCCTGTTTCCCTACTGTAAATGCTGCTTCACAAGAAAGCATTCGGCTTAGGCCAATTGATTGCGCGACTTTATCTTGGAGTCTTGCAAAATTTTACTCTTTATTCTTGCATCAAGAAGCAAAAGTTTCTGGGAGAAATTTATATATGTCCTACCAAACCTGTCAGCATTCTTCTTTTCCACTCTTTAGTGCAACTGCCCACATGATACCACAGACAAGGTGGAGCAAAACTGTTTTCTACTTTTTACTCGACTGTGAACCCTGTTGAGGTGTTGCACATACCCATGCAAGTACCTTTATCTGGAAGACTGAACTCACATGCCTTTCTTGGGCTTCTCAGTATTGATTCAATTAGTCTTCTTGTATCATGTCATTTGTAGTGGATCTAAATTTTTTTAAGAAGCAAAGGTACCGAACAAGATTGTCCCTGACATAGCACTAATTAGCGCCATCATATGTATATTCGTGCAATCATGTTTGTAGTTGAATTCGATAATCCCTCTAAAGCGATTTTCTTCATTCTTTTCTTGTGTAGATGGACATGGTCTTTCACAACGTCATCCAAGTAATTGGGTTGATGCCAATGAGGATGAGGATGAGGATGATGATAACCAGGATGGTGATGAACTCTGTGTTCGATCAACACCACCATACTATGAAGATCAATAGCATTTTGTTTCCTGTTTGACTATGATGACCTTGCTCTCTTAGTTTTACTGGTAAGTGCTTGTGCCTTCCAATGCTCGATATTTCCTGTCCTGTGTTCCTTCAAATGGTTCGAGTAGTGTCTTGCTTGCTTTAAGAGTCCTTTGTGTTTTTTTCTTTTCTTGTTTTTCCTCCTACTTGACTATACATTAGTAGTGCTTGTGCCAATTTAACTAGTCCAGCATGCAACAAAGCTGCCATTTTAATGCACTTCTTTTTTTTCCCCCTCTTTTGTTTTTCAGTATGAAGTTGATGTGCTTTGCTGAGTGAGGTATCGATATAGGTATGGTTCTGCACTTTTATTCTATCACAACTTGTTCCTGGCTTCCTGCCAAGAAAAACAGAGCAGCGCGATAGATCCGATGAGAGTCACATGCTTTATGGACAGGACCAGGACCTGCAGTTTAGAACTATTGGAAATTGTATTCAGACCTTGTAAAATCTGTCAAATAATTCCATTCTAGCTTTTGGAAGGGGGGGGGG
>BCNH02000008.1:36535484-36570758 GCA_001662345.2 Metrosideros polymorpha var. glaberrima
CCCCCCTTTTTCCGGTTTATGTGCCATTTTGTTGTTCTATTATTGGTGTAGTTCTTTGTTTATCTCCTGGTAATATAAGAAATGACTGATACAGAGGTCATAATCAATTAATCATGGAATTTCTGTCGACACATTTGGTTCCATTTTATATTTCTTTGTAACCTATCATATAGATGTGTTGCGTCGTTGTATTAACTCCTTTTTTCAGTGCAGGAAACTGTGCAATAAGGAACTATGCATACCTAAAAGCTGAGAACTCAACTATGGAGCATCAGGGCCCCAGATCCCTTGAAGGAGAATAACTGCCGCATGTAATTAGCAGTTCTCCTGGAAAATTTCGACGTGACGATCATATGGACAGTTCGCCAGTACACCAACAACAGATCGAGGAAACTCTGGAAAATAGCACGTATAATAGTTTCATTTTAGCTTCAAATGGGGTATTAGTTGGCCTGTAACAATGCTTCAACCTATTGAATTCATTTCCATTTCTTCAGCCTGTTGTGCATTATGGTCCTGATTTTCACTTGTTGCTGGGCATTTCTAATTCACTCCGAAATTCATGAGCTGTAGGATATCGTAACAGGTAGGCGCTCTATAAATGGTTTGCTTATTGATCCCGTCACTTTATAATGCAATATCGACTTTAGCTAGGGGTCTGAGGAGGATTGAAAGTGCGTTTTGAACTTCATTTTTGGCGTCGGTATTGAGTTTGTATTAGCAATTGCTTTTACGTCATGCGCGGAGAATAACGAGTCCATGGTATGTAGAACAGTAGAAGTGCTTGCCTGTGGGCGTCCATCTCAGGGATGAGAAAATTAGAAGTGTTCTATGTAGAGAATGGAATGTTTGAACTTTTGATTCAGGTAGAGATTGAAATGGAAAAGCCCGCCTAGAAATCAATAATTTGGTTGACATCATGCTCGACTATGCTCGTCTGGTTAGATTCTTTATGTTTTGCTTGATATAAATATTGTGACTGATGCATTAACTTGAAACATCCGAAATTTTCATAATATATAAACATTTTCATCAGGGAGGATAAATTTTGACTTATTAGATTGTGAAAATGTAGACCAGGAAATGCAAGCTTCGGAAGGGCAATTTAAGAAAACAGCCACATTTATGTATAATTATTAACGAGATAATGGAAGTTACTAATATCTAATGCTTGATTACTTTTAAAAAATATTATTAATTTATTTTTTTGTAGTTTTAGAGGGAGGGTTAGTCGAAGAGCGTTTGCTAGAGAGATAATTACACAATTGTTCTTTGAACTTTTGCTTAATGTGCAATATGGTCGCTAAACTTTTAATTTATTCAATATTGTTCTTAAAGTCTAGCTTAATATGTAATGTCGTCATTGAACTTTTAATTTGTTCAATGTGTTCCTTGAAATTTTAATACGTGTTAAATATAGTTTTCGACCATATGAAAATATTCAATATTTTCATTCCGTTAATAAAATTTTAGTAACAACATTAAATATTTTCATATAATTTAGGAATCAAATTGAATTTTTACTAAAAATGGAGAAACCACATTAAACAAATTAGAAGTTTAGAAACGACATAGTATATTAAGCTAAAATGGAGGGATCACAATAAATAAATTCAAAATTCAGAAATCACATTACACACTAAATCAAAATTTATGAATTATTTATGTCATTTTCCGCCAACTAGGTACAGGACCACCGGCATTCGAACCGTGTTGTAGCTCCCAACTGCAGCAAGCGAAATCCCCCCGAACGGGGGCCTCTGGGATGAACGGACGAGCTGCCGCTCCTCCACCGTAACATCGCTGAGCTGGCGCTCGCAAAACAAAATAAATATTCAGAATCAAGTGACTGCGAGCTCGTTTGGGAACTCACGACGGCCTCTCAGGCCAGGCCACACACCGAAATCATTTCTCGTCTCGTAGAACGCAACAAGGACGAGGCTCCTCCTTCACGCACTCTCTGCGAAACCCGTAACCACATTCTCTCTCCTCGAGAGGAGCAACCGCCGTCTCAGTGAGAGAGAGAGAGAGAGGGAGAGAGAGGGAGAGGCATGGCGGAGGAGGAAGCTCCGGAGGTTGAGCTCAGCGGCAAGCAGAAGAAGGAGATCGCCAAGTGGTTCCTCCTCAATTCCCCCGGCGGCGAAATCCAGTACGTCGCCAAAGGTTCGCCATTCTCTCCGTCTTTGTTCTTTTCGTCGTTTTCTGTGTACGTGTTCGTTTGGTTTTGATTGGCGTGGATCTTCGTTTCGAGTCCGTCTCGCAGATGTGAGATCGGTGCTGAACGACGACGGAGCGTACGACGAGGCGGCGTCGGAGGCGTTCCCTGCTTATAACAAGGCTCAGATGATTTGCCTCGACATGCCCCGAAGAATGGGAGAAGTAAGTCTTTAGATCCGCCTTCGCTGGAGATTCGCTGAATCAGTGGTCACCTTTCGGATTAGTTGCATTATACTTTTGGTAATGATAGTGCGCTATTTCGTTCCCTTAACTATGATCCTGTAAGAAAAGAGTGACTGGTTCGAGTCTGGTGTTATTCATTGATTATGCCGGAAGGTTAGAGAAAACTCGTTCCTATCGTTTGTGCTGGATGAGAGGTATAAGAAGCTCGCGTGTTGACGTCGCTGTGCCTGTAGGTTCTGATTACATCATTTGGTGAGCTTGAGGAGAATCAGTTCCTTGATCCGCGTACTGCACAAGTTGGGATTGTCGACCATGTCAAGCAAGTAAGTATTGCGACAATTCACATACTGGAGTGTCGTCTTTGTTTAATTTGTGGCTTGTTGTGAAGTCTTTTGATTATCTATCTGCATTCAATGAGTACATTGATGGAAGTCCAATTTGGTCCTGTGCATTTGTTTTTTTTTTTTGGTTACATAATCTTGTTTTCCCACATTGTTACCCAAGCTCATGCGGCATTGTTGGTTTTCTGTCCCTCTTTTGTTCTCAAGTTTATTTGTGTAATATATGCGATCCATTTCTCTGATTATCTTTCTGCTAATTTGGTTCAGGTTTGTACAGAGGTGAGACCTGCAACTGATGAAGAACTTCCATCTCCATATATCGAGGAATTTAGGTGTGTTCTTGTTTCCTTATGGGTCCCTTGACTCGTCCTGGCCAGAATATTTCTTCTATTCATGAGTGCTTTACAGTATATGACCATAACAGTCAAATTTTTCCATCCTCCATCTTTTGTACGTCTCCTCTCTGCCACCTTGATGTGTCACATTCGAGAGGTTCAGAGAACCATGCTGTAAAAGCAAAAGTAAATATGCATTACTGCACGCCCTACTTTCATCTTTGATTCTTTTCTTGGCCAAACCTCATATTAGTCGAGTATTTTATTCTTTGTATTCACTGCTATTTGAAGAAATGCTGGATACCCCTGAAACTAGAAATAGACTATGAGGCTTTCCTTGTGTGATGCTTGGCAATCAAATAATTTACTCCCATGATTCCTTTCTTCCTTTATTCTTTCAGATGTGCTCTGGATGCTGAAGTGCTGAAATATGTTGGGGAGGCTTATCCCAAAGGTGTCTGTTCAGTTTACTGTACAAAGGGTAAAGATTTGGAGGGACCAGGATCTGATTTCGAGCTTGCAGTAGTTATTCAAGCTGCTAGAAATAGCCCACAAAATTTCTGGTCAGTGAATCTCATATAATTAATTGTCAAGTAACTTTGTCTCTTTCTTTGGTGCTGCAATTCCATCTAAACAAAGAATGGTGGAACAATGCCCTCTACTCTTCAGTTTTTAATCAGTGAGTTTAGTTATTAGCTTCTGAAATTGGTTATTAGCAACTAACTTTGCTTTTGACATATTTGCAGCAATGGAAGTTGGCGCTCAGTCTGGAACATTGAGTTTAAGGATGATATGCAAATTCTTGAATTAAGGGGCAAAATGCAGGTATTCTGAGCTGGTTTCCCTCCTCCTTTCCCACCTTCTTAATAGCGTCAGTTAGCTGAATTTTGGGAAACATAACCCTTGTTCTTATTTAGGTTGGTGCTCATTATTTTGAAGAGGGAAATGTGCAGTTGGATGCAAAGCATGAATGCAAAGATTCAACTATATTTCAGGTTAGGTGCCATCAACTCTTTGCTTGCTTGACCATTTTTAGTGCCCAACAATTTAATGACAAGATACCATGATGTGCTGAACTCATTGGCATTTGCATTTACTTCTTCCAGTCCCCTGAAGATTGTGCTATTTCAATAGCTAGTATAATTCGTCATCATGAGACAGAGTATTTGGGTTCTCTTGAGGTATGAGCAGGTTTGTTTACGTGATGAATTGTTAATTTATTCAGCATATTGATTTTCTAAAATCCATCAATACAGGCATCATATACCAATTTGCCGGACAACACCTTTAAGGTAACCGTTTACTTTCCAAGGTACTTCATTTAAGATATACTGGGTCATTTTCACGGCATTTTGATGAATCTGTAACTTGAAAGGCATGAGTTTGGTTTTCCCCTGAAGAAGAGTGGTGGCTATAGAATGATTCCACGAAAGCTTGCACCGTTTCTTTGATCATCTGCCTAATGATTTTTCATCCATGCCCCATGATCCCTTGCTAGGTGTCACCCTTTTACTGCTTATTTTTGTAAAGACGACAGCTACCCATTGTCGCATCCTTTCTTCTGGCTGATGTAGTGCTTGTGCTTGTTTTCATATTTTGGGGGAGGAATAGGTTTAAAAAGTTTCTCCTCCTCTCGGACTCAAACAATCTTTTATAAGGTTTTTGGGAAGTTGAATACACTTTCTTATAAGTTTTCTATCACTTAATTATTGTTTTGATGAAACGGATGCAGGATCTACGGAGAAAGCTTCCAGTTACTCGCACCCTTTTCCCCTGGCATAACACCCTGCAGTTCAGTCTTACAAGAGATATCTCCAAAGAACTTGGAATTGAAAAGTGAAATTCCAATAAGATGAGCCAAGATCCATTTTATTGAGGTTCAAGGTAGAGAATACTTATTCATCTGCTGGATTGAAGGCATTGAGAATGTATATTTACACAGGGAACTTTTTGCCATGCCATGCCTTGCCTGTTCCATTTCCTTTGCACTCTTCTCTTTGGTTTTTAAATCTCATGTATCTTTTGGTGCCCCCATCTTCCCGTGTCCTTGTCAATCGCTTGCTGTGCAGATTACACCTCTACTAGGAGTCTAGGAGGAGTCAGTTTTGGCAATTTTTTTTGTGTGACCATTTCTTTAAGCTCTGTATAGTGAGTTACGAGAGTTCTGGTCCTCATATGAGGTCAGTCGAGAATAGTCAGAAGAATGTCGTGACAAGTGAATTTATTTCTCCACAAAAGTTGTGAAGCCAAAGTTATTTGAGTGAATCAACCTGAGTGAAGATCAATATATATGCTTTCGTATATTGTGGCTTTGAGCTGCAATACCATCATAGCTGTTCTAGTTGGAAGGTCCTATCTATGTACTGAAATCTCTCTCTCTCTCTCTCTCTCTCACACACACACACACACACACACACATGAACACGAACATGAACACAA
This sequence comes from Metrosideros polymorpha var. glaberrima, assembly GCA_001662345.2. Lineage (NCBI taxonomy): Eukaryota > Viridiplantae > Streptophyta > Magnoliopsida > Myrtales > Myrtaceae > Metrosideros > Metrosideros polymorpha. The sequence goes on from BCNH02000008.1 coordinate 36,541,000, forward strand.
TGAGCACGGTTGCTAACGTGCTTTCTGAAATTAAAGTGAAGTAGGTCCTACCCAGCTTGTTGGTATAGGTCTAATTTGGGACTTTGATGCTGTGACTAGCAGATAAAGATAGAATGGTAAGCTAAATGGCTGATGATGTTCTTTTTTGCTCCACTGTAGTGCTCTTTTTTTTTGCCTGGGAGACTTGCATAGTTAGTTGAGGTTGCAAATCTTGCCAATGCTTGCGAATTATGGACTGCTCTGGCAGCTGCATATAATGTCAACCCAGTACTTACGAGTCCTCTGTGAAGAAAGGCAAAATCAACCTTTTTACTTGTGAACTTAATGAATCAAATGAATACAAAAACCAAGAGAACTATTATTGTATCAATTAGAGATCTTCAAAAAGATCAAAGCGTCCACAGAAGAAAAAATAAATTAGCTTAACAGACTGCAAAAGGATCAAAGCATCCATGGAAAAAATAAAATTAGCTTGTTTGGTTCATAATGGATGATGTTCAAATTAGATGAACTGTTCATGCCTTGTTCAGTTTACAGGTGAGAGCTGAGAATATATTTTAAAATATCAATTGAGAACATGATGAAGTTCATTTTCCTCATTTGTGCTATTTTCCTCTCTGGGATGATGCAGTTTAGCCAAATCAGACACAAATGTGCTCCAGAAGGCATTGTCTTTTTAAGCCTGCAATATTGCTTGGCTGAGTTGTTGTAAGTAATGCAATGACATAGCTTTGCCTTCTGTCGAAGCGCGTCTCTGATGATAACTGCGAGATCGGTTGCTTACTGACCAGAGTTCTGCCTATCAATGTACCTGAATTTGCCTTGCATTTATTGGAATTTTTCAGTTGATCCTTTAATTTCTTTGATCACAGTGACGTCCGAATTATATAAAATCGTAACACAGGTCCCATTAGTCTCTTTCTTTCTTCGTGAATGGCTCTTCAAATGATACCTGATTGTTTTTCTTTGAATAGCAAATCTTCCGAAACATGCTTTGCAGAGGAAGCCAGTCATATTTAAGCTAATTTAGACTCTGCTGTCCATTAATTGACTCTTCAACTGTATGAAACTAGAAACTGTTAGATGGATTTCAATTGCCATTGCTTGCTTCAGCTGTTTTATCATCCCTCTTCAAAATTCACATGCTATGTCTTAAGGTTGAAGATGCGGATGAAGTATTTGCTGCTTAAATTTGGAGTATTTTGTGAATGTGAACGGAGAAACTCATGGTAGGGGCATATATAGAGGATCAAAAGTGGGGCTGATGCTTGTAAAGTTGTTGCGCCGACTGCCAAAGAGAATTGATCAATCAAGCTTCTTGCTTTCTGGATGTAAAGTTCACATTGTTGTTGCAACTGATAGAATATTTAAATATTAAACCGCATATTCATCTAATAGCTTAAACTTTTAGAAAAGTTGGCAATGGTCCCACAAAATTTCGCATGGTATCAGAGCAGAGGGTTTTGTGTTCAAATCTTTTCATGTTCCTATTTATCTCCTCAATGAAATAGCTTAAGTTTTTAGAACGGTCGGTAATTATCCCACAAAAATCTCATAGTAACCAAAATTCATGCGAATCTAGACATCCCGAGTATTGGTTCAACACTAGAATACACAAATCATCATTGTGCAGTGTATAGTAATTGCTATTCCTCTCTTTTCGCAACTTAGAAGGTGAACATCCCTGGTTCAATCTACCGTATTTGATCATGGTTTCAGTAGCGGACAGGATTGAGTGTCAGTAAAGTTTGAGTATTGACTGATGAGTACGGAGAAATAAGATAGAAGGGACTTCAAGGCACCAAATTTTTTATTGCACAAAACGGGATGAGTTTAGGATACAACGAGTCAAGTATTGGTGAACTCGCTTTCCTTAACCAATATCATTGTTGACTGTTTAATAGATTTTTGTATGAATTGCACTAGCGAGTAGGGAGCGTGCAGCATCGCGGTAACGAAAATGAGTTGAGATAGAGAAGTGTAGGTTGGTTAGCCTTTGGGGGAACGTCTTTGGGAAAATGTAAATGCCCTTGGGCTAAAAACGTTTTCGAAAATGCAAATAATATTTGTTAAAATCACACTTTGGGATACAACTTTGGATAAAATGGTGTTTAGAAAAATTACACTTTACAAAGTTCTTTGCTTTAAAAAAACTAAAAACCTTCAACCATCGATGAGTGGCCATGTGAGCTGTCGCCTGCCTCGCTTGAGGTCATGCTACCCCAGGTCGATATCACCTAGGTCTCACTTGAACCCAGGTTGTTACGCGACCCCTCGCCTGGGTTGCATGAACTCAGGTTGCGCCGCCTAGAGTCGCTCGAACCTAGGTGGCCGTCGCTTGGGTCACACAACCCTTGATGAGGTGGCAATGGTCGCCTAGGTCGCATGAACACTTTGGCCCGCCGCCAGCCCCTCGCAACCACGCCGGCCGACTTCGTTCAAAGAAGGCAATGAACAATGGTAAATGAGGACAAGATCGGAAAAGCAAAAAATTGAAGAGGATAGTTTGGAAAGAAAAAAAAATTCATTAACCCCCTAGTCTTACATGCCAAGAAAGCAGAAAGCCCGAGGCAGCTAGGCTTTCAACCTTGGGAATTAGTCACCTGTGCAATAAAAGTTGGCTAAGATCTAGGGTCAAAGAAAATTTTATTGTATGATGGCATTTGCTAAATTTTAGTTGGGATGAGTCCATTGTAAATCCTAATTTATCACGAAAATGCAATTGAATCTTAAAATTTTCAAAAAATGCAATTAAGTCATGAAACTAGTCAAATTGGTTCAATCAAGTCCTTCTGTTGATTGCACTTTTTGAAAGTTTTAGAACTCGATTGTACTTTCGTGATAAGTTTTAAGACTTAATTACACTTTTGTGATAAATTTTAGGACTTTTAATACACTCGCCCCCATCTTAGTTTCGTCAAGAAGAGACAATAACTAAGGGCGCACATGATAAAATTTTTATTCCAGAAATCAATTTCTTAGCAGAGAAACGCGTTTGATAACGACATAAAATTTATATTTCCAAAATAGAAATTCGTTTGATAACAACAAAAAATTTCTATTTCCCTAACAGCGTTAGACGATGATGGAAGGTGGCGATCGATGGGCGATAGATGGCGATGGTGATCAAAGGTGGTAGTTGGCGAACAGTGGTAGGTGATGAGAGCAGTGGCGACTGGCAAGGCAGTGAATGGTGGCGACAATCGGTGGCGGTTGGTAGCGAGTGACGGCGGAAGGTGAGTGGCGATCGATTGTTGGCAACAATTGATGGTGGGTGGTTGGCGGCGTGGGCAATGGCAATAGGCAGGTAGGCAGCGGCGGCGAGCGGTGAGGGCGATGACCGGTGGCGGTTGGCAGGCGGCGGCTGTTGGTGGGCAGGCGACGGATGGCCGGCGGCAATCGATGGCAGGCGGCGAGTGGTATTGGCGATCGACGAGCGGCAACGGCAAGGAGTCAGGAGAGAGAAGAGAGCAAGTCGTGAAAAAAGAGAGAGGAGAGGAAATTTCTAATTTTTGGAAAAAGACGAAAATTTTAACTTCTAATTTTTGTTTCAGAATAATTTCTGAAATAAAAAATTATTCTAGAAATAAAAAAATGAAATTATTTTATAAAATGAATTTTTATTTCAAATTTATTCTAGAATTTTTGTTTTAAAAATTATAAAACATAAATGATGTCATGTGCGGCCTAAATGATTGATCGTCCGCCCCCAAGGCTACAGTCTTTTAGGACATGAGAATCCTCGGATGGCTCCCACATGAGGTGTCAAGTTTTTGACAATTAAACGGTGGAAAACCAAGGATTTGAACTCTTTATAAAGACCGGCAATAATTGAACAAAAGGACATCCACAAGAGAGCCAAAACGAATCTTAATCGGGCATCAAATCCATTTCTTTTGACTTTATGTCCAACCTTAGGAGACTCCGATTGGACGATTGGTCTTGATCTATAAACAATCGCAGAGGGCTGAGAGGTATCGGAGCCACAATATCACCGTGAAAACGACAAAATCGCACGTGCATTTGTGCAGCACTCACGTGTATACAATTTGCTGAAAGTCGTATTTTCAGAAACTCGAGTTATCCTCGAACTAACGCATGCACAGGTACCCAGTCGCTTTTAGCTAACAGCGCTCGTCTTCTTCCTCCTTCACCGTTGAACTTGGGTTACTTGCCGTCGCCAGCGCGCTGGGAATGGCGGAGATCAAAGCCCAGGCCGCTCCCCGCGATCACGAGCACCCTCTCGTCATGCCGGACGCCGACGTCTCCGGCGACAAGCCCCGCAAACCGAAGCGCGTCGCTTCTCTGGACATCTTCAGAGGCCTCACCGTCGCGGTACACTTCACCTCTCTCTCTCTCTCTCTCTCTCGACAATTCATGTTGTCTATTGTCTTACTGTTCTTGTACTTGTATACTGAGTTTGACGTTTTTGTGAGAAGCGCTTAGTTTATGTTATACGTTTTTAGCTCTTGAGCTGATTTTTTCGGTGGGTGCCAGCGCCTCTGACTTGGTAAAAATTCTATACTCGTTTTTTGAGTTGCAATTTCAATACTCCCGAGGGCTCCGTTTGTTTTGCTGTGTTTACTTTTCCTGTGATAGCATAGCATGTTAATTATGTGTGAATGACTGCTTGCTTGTTTTGTGACAAGTTAGTGATCTGTGCATATTGGTGAATGGTTTTGGCCGACGGCGAGGGAGGAAAATTGGTATTTTTGATGGATAATTAGCATAATTTTGATTTACATGTTCGGTACTGCTTGGAATTTGATTCTCGCATGGTTTTCATGTTAGAATCTTAGTTACTTGTGTTCTCAGAAGCGCGTAATGTGTGTCGTGTTTTAGCTGATGGTTTTGGTGGATGATGCCGGAGGAGAATGGCCTATGATTGGACATGCGCCGTGGAATGGTTGCAACCTTGCCGATTTTGTGATGCCATTCTTTCTTTTTATTGTGGGTATGGCCATCCCGCTTGCTCTTAAGGTATGTATTCCTCACATTTTCTATCCGATAGAACAGAACCGGTGGTTTTGCAGTACCTGTGGGCTTCTCCTTTCAACTTTTTGATCTTTTCCTGTAGAGAATTCCTGATCAGTTTGAAGCCATTAAGAAGGTGATATTACGGACCCTCAAGCTCCTCTTCTGGGGTCTACTGCTGCAAGGTTAGACATCTGTAATAGTATGTGTATGCTTCTTCTATGAGATCAAAGCAGAATTATATTGATGATGAGCAGTTCCGACGACAAAGGAAAAGAAACTTGATGTGATATGGAAAATCTCCATTTGCATTGTACTTTTGTTTGTTTTCTGTTGGTAGTAACTAGAGAGCAAAGGGGCGAAAAACTTAAAATAGAGTGGAACCAATTGATTTGATGTTTACCTAGTTTCATCATGTGATGCAGGAGGTTACTCACATGCCCCTGACAAACTATCATATGGCGTTGATATGAAAATGATAAGGTGGTGTGGCATTCTCCAGGTAATATGATTACTTGTACTTATAGTTCATGTCCTTTTTCGTAAATTTTGATTTGATAGTAGAGTTTTTTATTGTTTTGGCCCAATGACAGAACAGTGCTTGTGTGTATTGTTTACTTGCAGAGAATTGCTCTTGCATATTTGGTGGTGTCACTGGTTGAGATTTTTACAAAAAATTCACAAATGAATCATGAATCATCCAACTTGTTCTCAATCTTCAAGAAGTACTGTTGGCACTGGTTGGTATCCGAAATTTACCAACTTTTCTTGGCAATGGAAGCTCTTGAATCTACCATTTCAGCGATGCATCTGCTGAAACAGTTATTTTCTATGTCAAATATCAGGTTGTTTGGAGCATGTGTTGTTACTGTTTACTTGGCTATTCTTTATGGGATATATGTTCCTGATTGGCAATTTGCAGTCCAGGACAGAGATAATCCCAACTATGGAAAGGTTTTCAAAGTAAGTCCTTTCTGTGTCCTAGTCTCACTGTACCCTAAATAGCATGTCAGATATTCTTATAATTCCATGTCAATTGTAGGTAACTTGTGGCACGAGAGGGAATTTAGATCCTCCATGCAATGCGGCAGGATATGTTGATAGAGAAGTTCTTGGAATTAATCACATGTATCACCATCCAGCTTGGAAGAGATCAAAGGTGCAAGATGATTTACCTTGCTAAATCAAGAGACTTTATTTCTTATGTCAGCGAAGTAGTAATCTATAGCAGTTACAAATGGTTTATGGTCTCTGAAGTGCTGCAGGATTGCACTGTGAATTCTCCATATGAGGGACAGATGCGGAATGATGCTCCAGCATGGTGTTATGCACCTTTTGAACCTGAAGGAATTCTGAGGTCTGTCAAGTATTATTGTCTTAAGATGTTGAGTCTTTTTATTTTGCTGTTTTCACATGGCTATTAGCTTGTGGCTCGAGTTTTCTTATACCATTTGATAGTCCCCATTAAATTATTAAAATCTCAAGTTACAATCTGGAGCTTTCGTAGTCATAGTTATTCTGTGAAGGTTTGTATTGGACTCTGTATCCATGGCATATTTCTCTGTGTTGCATATTGTGTTCTATGTCATACCAAAATTTACTTTTGAGGTAATGGTAGCAGTATGGTAGTATCTTCTATAGTCTGACCAAACGGGTCTTGGGATGTGGTTCTTCCCCATAATAGGCAAGGATTCTTCTCTTGACAACTTGTTGGAGCATTTTCTTGATTTTAGCCCACTTCAATGCAAAAATCCTTGGCTTGATGTTGGGGTTGCTCCATTCTGTTCTGATGGCTCCATGTCATGGACACAACCTCCCCATAGGGCAGGGGTAGTGCATGGGAACCTTGTGCAGTGGGTCACCCCTAACACACCTAACTACCTTGTAAACTCTTTCAAATGCTCTGCAAAATGTCCCCATCTTTATGTAGCAGAATCGTCATGATAATTGCCATGTGGTGAGAGTGGATCTTTTTGTTTGCAGTTCAATATCTGCTATTCTCTCCACAATAATCGGGGTGCACTGCGGTCATGTGCTCTTGCACTTGGAGGTAGGTCTAGTAGTCTGGGTATAATGAATTTGTCTTAGTCTTTTCTTGCTTGACTTATTTGATGAACAACTGTTTCAGAATCATTCAACCAGACTGAAGCACTGGGTTCTCGTGGGTCTTTCTTTGCTTATTTTGGGAATAATTTTGCATTTCACCCATGGTGAGATCTTTATAATATGGTATGCACAACTTTGATTTGTTCTTTTATGCGGCCCTTAGTCTACATGATACTTCTTTTCCTTCGATGCAGCAATCCCTTTAAATAAGCAGTTATACACACTCAGCTATGTCTGCGTAACAGCTGGTGCTGCAGCTTTGGTATTCTCAGCCTTCTATGTCCTGGTATATATCTTGTTGTCTCATGTTTCTCACAGTAAATCTTGGTTCTGTCGTCAATTGTCTGTACTGAATGATCTAACTAGACAGAAGCTGAAATTGTGGAGAAACACATTTTGCCTGAGTTAGTAAAATGTACATTACACGGATAAGCTTTAACCTGGTTGATTTCATCATTAAGGCTTAATTGAGTCGAGACGAGCGCGTCCATTCTTCTAATTTAGGCATATTAATGGAGTGGCAAGCACATCAGCATGGCACAAGTACTATTAGCAGATCGTTCCCGGAGTTTGCTTCCCGATAATGATTTGTTTTAACACCACACTATGTTAGCTGCAAGTGAAGTCTACTTGGCGACCACTTGTACAAGATTGTGCAGGCATCTCCAGAAAATCATGATGCATAATTTCTTCTATCTTATAAGAAAATGTTTGCTTATGTAATTTTCTCCTTAAATATGGGGCAGACCACTTATTGGGAAAACTATTGGCAAGGTTGGTGGTGGGTGTGACTGTGATGACTGAGTTCTATGTTGTTATGCTAGGTTGACGTATGGGGTCTGCATTTCCCATTTCTTCCCTTGAAATGGATTGGCATGAATGCAATGCTAGTGTATGTTATGGCAGCAGAAGGCATATTTGCAGCATTCATTAATGGGTGGTATTATAATGACCCCCATAATACCCTGGTATGTCACTATAACCTTTCATGCGTTCTTGCTTTTCTCTGTGAGTCACTTCATGGACACTTGCAATGAGAAGGGCTCTGAAATAAATTGGGACTATTGGCCAAAAGAATGAAACATTGTTGGATCCGAATATGCCGAAATATTTTGTTCTTTCATTCAGTTGAGCTGTTGTTTCTTTCCCCTGTAACATTAATTTAATGGAGCAGTTGATGCTCTATTCGCAGATACCCAATCAAAGATAGTGTCATACTTACAGAAGTTAAACCTCAAGACATAAAGAATTTCTGATGTTAAGGCTGTTTGAATTTTGCACGTTGCAGATAAATTGGATTCAAAAGCACGTCTTCATTGGAGTTTGGCACTCGAAAAGAGTAGGAATTCTTCTTTACGTCATCTTTGCGGAGATTCTTTTCTGGGGTGTTGTTGCTGGCATTTTGCATTGGCTAGGCATATATTGGAAGCTGTGATTTCCATACGACCTGACCCACGACCTAGTTAGCCTGTCACTGCACATCTTATTCTGATATGAAGGTTCTGGCTCCTTATTCATTCTAAGCATTGAATTGCTGCGGCTGCCGCCAATATTAGCAGCACTCCTTCAGCCGAGTCTGCCCCATTGATGAACTTGCTTTTCCAAAAGAACCCACATTCTCAAGAGCTTTCATGATTCATTCTATGCAAGGATTTATTCCCAAGAGTACTGGACATGTTTTCTCAAGTTCCAGAAAAGAAACTTCAGGCATTCTAATATAGGACAACATGACAGCTGGTTCACCTCCTATTTCTAATATGGCCTTCTTCATGTTCAACATCTTCTAATTCTGACTTGGAGATCAACCGGAATTTGTGGTGACCCAGAAGCAGTTTCCTTTTTATCAACTGTTGAACCAAAACTCCTTGCAAATAAAGACGTGTAGTAGTACTGTGGAAAGACATGTAGTAGGAGCAATAGGCAACCTGACTTTCCTCGCTCCACTTTAAGAAAATGAAGACTTCAAGCCCATGGTAGGCACCACTATGCTGTTTCTCTGTCGCCAAAACTTCTGATTGATCTCCAATTTAGAATTTGACAATACCGAACTTGGAGGAGGTTATACTGAGAATAGGAGGTGAGCTATTATCTTTCGTTGTACAGTTTAAAATGTTTGAGGTATCCCTTTCTGAATTTGAGAGAAAATGTCTCATGCTCTTGGGAGTAATCCAGAAGAAGGGATCCTGAAAGTTCTTGAGAATGCAGGTTCTCTGAGGGGACGCGGCTGAGGAAATGTTCAAGCTCTACCTGTATCAATTAAAGGAACTCAGTGATGTTCAAGCAGGGATACAAAGTAGTTTGTACCGCTTACGTGTCATTCAGAAGCCTCGATGTTTATACTCTGGCTGCGAAAGCCATTCATTAATAACAATATAAATTTCACATGATTGGTCGGCCATAGTTCTTGCAAGCATCAAAACCTTCGCCCTTGTATTGGCACTGTTTCAAACGTAGTGTTTACTGGTAGCTGCCATTTTGGCCCAAGGACCCTTCCTACTGTGGCGCGAAAATGTTAGCAAGCAAATTTATCTTTAGATGGATGTTAGAGTAACACGATTTTCAGTTTCCCTTGTTCCCTGAGTTAAATGAACTCCCCCCCTATGGAAAATACTGATACGATGAAACCATGAAATCGCAATGAAAATTATGTTGGCGTTCTACAAGATTATATGCTGAACACTAATGTATCAGACATAACACCGTTATTTGGAATGCGGTCCTTCGTGAGAAGCTATGTTATGGAGTGTCCACATGCAGTAGTGCGAGTCATTCACTCCTTAGAAAACTCTCTATTCTGGTCGGTCCAAGGCATACCTTTATAGCTCTTCATCAAGATGCTATTGATAGACTCTCTCCTGTTGTGATCACAAAAGAGCACACAAAATGCATAATTCTTCTGGCGATCTAATGTTTCAATTTGCCCCTATGTAATGCCCAGACGAAAACATATGGTTAAGGCCTTAATTGGAGAGCTCGGCCTCCTTTTCCGTTTTCTGTGATGACAATCATGTCAGATGCCTTATCTCTTGCTTCACAAACTAACATTAAACCACAATCCAAGGCCAGGCCATAGCCAAGGAGAGAAGCAGATGGATATGTTGGATTCATAAGCACAATGAATGCCAGATTGTCAGATTCTTGTTATTGTATGGCATTGTTCACGCCATTTCAAGACCTTGTGGTTTTACAAAATCTTACCCGACAAAAAATCCATTCATTCGAGCAGGGTCACATCAGAATCATCTCCCTTGCTCTAAGTCTACATTGAGTTACGGCCAGTGCCAGGCTGTGTGATTTTTCCAATTTCAATGACGGAATGAGATGCCGAGATCAGAATCAGATCTTGACCAAATGCCATAAGACAAACAATCAAAGATGACTTCTAGCTAAGCAGTTTTGGTGTAAGGGTTCAGAGGACCATCACTCAGAAACCAAGATAGCAACTACTAAACAGGGCATATCAACATTGCAACTTTATTTCTCCATTAACTAAAAGTTTCCATGTTCTAAATTTAGAAAAAAAGAACCAAAATCAGACGGGATAATAAGGCGTCGCCTTTGCATAGTTTATGCCCTCCCTTTGTATGTAGAACAGAAACACAGAAAGCCATCCCAATCTAGCAAGTACCGCTGCGAGAAAGCCTGTCTAACACTTGATTTCCTTCAGTCCATGGGCAAAGTAGAGGAAAGTAGGATCAGTAGCACCTTCCTTGTAATATGCAAACACCATCGTGCCATCATCATGCATGCTCTCCCCAACGAAACTGCAAAAATAACCGGATTGTCAATCAATCAAATTCGTCAATCATATATTCGCGAAGCGAAAACCAGATTGAGCGCTAATTAAGCCGAGCATCAATTGAGAAGCTGATGCAATCAAGGGGTTGAACTTACAATTGGAGGTCGCTGAGCTTAGAGAGCAGGAACTTGGTCGCTCCCTCGATGTGCTTCTTGAACAACTCTTGCTTCTCTCCCTCCAACTTGGGCGACAGCAACTTGATGTACCTCTTCATGTACGTCACAAACTGCTTCTTGTCGAAAGCAGGTTGCTCCTGCAATCACCAGAACACATCATCCCAATCGTGTCATGCATGATAGGTCGATAGCTCCAAAAGACAATATCTAGAGCTACGTTATAAAAATCCCACTGACCTGAAGCCTAAAGGTGTCAACGATGTCCACGACCTTCACAACCTGGTCATCAACACCCTCGTCTTCCCCTCCGCCCTCTGCAGAAGGGTTGGCCCCAATATCCACATCTACCGCTCCTCTGACAACCCACTGCATGTCCACAATCGCAACTCGATGTAAATTTTTAAGTCATGTATTCACCCTATCACAAGTCACCTATTCCCATTAAATCTGACACGCAGCATTGCATATCATTCGTGTTAATCCGTCCTAAGGAGTAAACCTAGAAAAGATACACCTTTTGATACAGAATCGAAATAAGCGTGCGAAGGTATAAAGGTAAAGACGAAGAGGAGATAAATACCGACCTTCCCTTCCACTTCCCAGAGCATGCCATTCTCAATTTCCTTGTATGGGAAGGAGTCGGACAAAAGCTCATCGCCTGCAAATAGTAACAAGCAGATGAAAGAGTATTACTCATCACCACCAAAAAACGCAGATGTCATTGGCTTTTGAGACATGGGCACATCTTCAACGGATCCTATTATAACCACCAATCTCCAAATAACAAAGAAGGCTTCTGGTCACAAAAACTTTTCACAACTTCTCGCTCTGTACACAATTCAGAGACTCATGTTTTGATTCAGAGAACCTCGACTATTGAAAGAACTGAACAAGGGAAATCTGCAGCATCCCATGGATTGAACATCAAAGAGCTGTTCCCTTAAAAAAGAAGAAAGAAAAGAAACCAAACTACCCAGAAAAGAAAAGGAACGAACTTTGCTTTCTTTCTTGATCGTACTCCGACGATCACCAAAAGATTCTTTCTACCAAGGCAAACGAAATTCAAAAAGAAAAGCTCGGACAACCCAAGTCAAAAAATAAAAAGGTGCTCTGGCATCAGCAACAGAGAAAAGGGGTTGCAGTACCCGTGAGGAGATCCTGATAAACGAGCATGGTTGCTGGAACTTTGTTTCTTCCCCTTCTGCAACAAAATTTCTCTCTTTCCCTTGGTGGGCACAGCAGAAAGCTAAAAAAGCAGACAGAGAGAGAGAGAGGGTGAGACTCGGAGAGAAGACAGCGCGGGGTGTGGGGCGGCGAGATTATATATAGAGCCAGTGTTTAGCGGAGGAAGCAAATTCGTATTAGGATATTTCCTATTTTATATATTGTAGTCCTGATGGGATATATTCTTCTTGAATAAACTAGAAAGTATTATTCTGACCCCAAAAAATAAAAAATTAGAAGTATTATGCGTGCTCTTGCTGTGAAATTCCGATCATGCCCCTCTGATATGATCTTCGGGTATCTGCAGAGACCGACACGAGGACAAAAACATCGGAAGTTGACCACCCGGATGTTCGAATTTCAGTCTACCTGGGACTCTTGTTTTTTTTTTCCTCGAATCTCACTCACGGCAGGTGCCCTAGCTGTTCAGGATACTATTTCTTTTTGCTTTAATTAAAAATAGATAATTACTTGATTTGAACAGGAAAGATTTCGTATATAAATAACAAATTTCTCTCCCGAGTCGCACCTCCCTTCAATTTACATATATCTGACCAATCGACTCAATTTTTTTTTTTTTAAATATCCCGCATTAGAAATAAAGGGAAGTTTAATATATAATTTTTTTGGTGAGAAAGTTTAATACAATTTAATTAGATGACTTAGGAGCATCGTTTCAAGAGCATTTCACTGGTCGAGTGAATGAGATTATCGTACATTAAGTAGAACTTAGTGATTTAATATTTCTGAAGCGTGTCATGATCACTTACTTCTATCTTGGGAAAAAGTCACAAAAAACTTCAAATTTTGCCCATTGTAACACATTTACCTTAAACTATTTTTTATGACATCAAAAATCTCAAACTTCTACCCGTGTAATACATTTACCCCAAACTTTTTTTGTGACACTAAAAATATTTATACTTGTGTGATATATTTATCCCAAACTTTTTTGTGACACTAAAAACCCCAAACTTTTCTCTATGACGTCAATTTTTTTGGATAATGTGTCACACGATACAAGTTTAGGATTTTTAATGTCACAAAAATAAATTTGAGGTAAATGTGTTACACTGTACAAGTTTGGGGTAAATGTGTCACATAAATACAAGTTTGAGGTTTTTTGTGTCACAAAAAAATTTGAGGTAAATATGTCACAATGAGTATAATTTAAGATTTTTTGTGATTTTTACATTACTTACTTCTATCTTGCAAACGTTACCGAGAGTCTTTGACATTCTTGCACAAACTTTATAACGTATGGAATCTTGGATATAGAGATCTTACGGATGATTGAAGCTCGTAAAAGCATTAAAAGACAAATGAAAAAGGATGAATGCTGGAAATAGGAATAGGACTTAAGAGCAGTCCTCAATCTCATGTGGGATCAAGCGTGACGAGTAAATCCGACCTCTCGCGCCGCTAAGTGTAGACGACTCACGTTTGACCGTTAAATTGGGCTTTAGCTCAACGTAGTATGTTGTTGGTGGAGTTAGCAGGACGATTCATGTGCACGATGATAATTCTATCCAAGTCGATTGGCAAAAGTATTGCTCGATCTAAGTATTCATACAAGAAAGGAGTTGTGCCCTCGCCTCGCCACTCGGAAGTTTGGCATGTGAAAGCATAAATTAATGGCAGGAATTAGAATTTATAATTCTCCAATGAGGCATTATGAACCCATAATTACTTTTCGTGAGCTCCCAAATGGTGCTGTTCATACTAGTCCAAGAAATATAATATTAGATAAAATAAGATTTAAGTGGACGATTCTACTAAATAGTCATATTTTCTAACATATATAAGAAGTCATGAATGCGATACGACAATTTCCAACAAAGAATCGTCGGTACATTTGAGATGAACGACCGCTGCACAGAGTCTTGCGAATTGATTTGATCAACTTATTTAGTGGTTATTAGTGCGGAATAAAATGAAATCAGATAGGTTTAGGTGGAAGGGAAAAGGAAATGGTGGATTCTTCCTTTTCTCAAGTGCCATTGGATTAAAGTGGAAGGAGAACATCTAAATTATTATTTTTCAAAAAAATGAAAAAGAAGGAAAAGGGTTAGAGTGCAAAAGGCATATTCGCATAAATGGAGACAAAGTAAATTGGTCTGAGAAAGCTCATGGCAATGAGGAATAAGAAGGCAAGGCAGACAATTTTGACCAACCGAGTTCCATATTGGATCAAGCCATATGAATTTATGGCATGCACATAGGCATAGAGAGTCTTGAAGTTTACCGCCAGAGTGTAAGTTTTAGCATTCCCTTTTTAACTCCACCAGCAAGACAACAAGATTCATTTCTAAGCTTCTATCAAGCCATGCTAGTGACTGCCACTTCCACCCGATGGCTTTGGGCTGGTCCTGCTAGAGACAACCAGTTATTGATCCCGTCTCCAGTGGTCATCACGTAACTGAACAGAAGCCAGAATTTCAAGCAAGCGGGGTCGATAGTACTAGCCGCACTCCCATCAATTTATGTCACGGCCAATTAGACAGAAAGATTAGCGACAGCAGCTTACTTCGGCTCCAGGCAAAATCCAAGATACATGGTTCTAAGAGAGAAAAAAACACAGTACAACTAACTAGGCTCAATCCGGCCAGGGTTAAAAATACCCAACTGCTGGCCGATCAACATGATTGCACTTGGATGGCAATTCAAATACTCTAACTAGTTTTAGTTCCTCAGACCAATAGATCAAGTCGTCCTCCCCTTCTAAGAGCATGTGAAGATGTTATGGGAATGACTGGTTCAATCAGACCTGACCTGCAATTGCAGAAACAATCAATGCCCAACTGGAGATCGATGAGTATCATGCTCTGAGAACACATCAATTTCCAATGAGAGCACATACTGAGGGTGAGCGGGATCGAGATACACTCCTTACTGGGCTTCTGCTCAGACTCTGTCCCCTGGGTCCCTCTTTCCTAGATGACTGCAAATAAGAAAGCAAGCACTCGCATCAGCACATCTTTGTTATGTACTCAAAATATTCCTGCACTCTTGTAAGGTAACCCATTCATGTCATGTAGGGCAGACGGGAAAGAGTTCGAGGAGAATTTCACTCACAGGTGATATTGGAGATCTTGATCTCGATCTGGACCTACAACAAACGTCAATCAAAATGATGCCCTGATCCTCCAATGAAGACCCTCAGCTTCACTACGTAGCAACCAAAAGAAAGAAAAGATCCATAGATACTTGCAGCCATGATAAAAGAGACCTCTTTTATTTGGCTTTGGTTTTCTTGCTCTGATTCTATATATAGTCTTCTGATGTTTTTTAAATGTTTGTTTTTCTCTCTTTTGATTTTGTACATTTCTGATCCTAGATTTTTTTATCTGTTAATAAAATCCTTTATTACCTGTTGAAGAGAAAGAAAAAAAAAACTGAACAGTAGCATCATGCATGCCAAGAAGGCAGCAAAAAGTTTCTCAAAGAGATGCATGGTTTACCTTGAAGGTGACCGCAGAGAAACGGACCTTGCTGGAGATACAGACGGAGACCGTCGCGATTGCTTGGGCCTTGGAGACTTGCTGCAAAAGAATTTGAGTTTACTTACTTTTATGCAGTGTACATATGAATTTATTTAGGGTATATAACAAAACATTACAAACCTTCTACTCCTGTCGCTGTAGCTTGGGCTGCGGCTCCTCGAATAATTGGGACTTCGGCTGGGACTTCTAGAGTCGCTTCGATGTGAATCATATTCTTTGACCTAAAGAAAGGACCAGAAATGAGGTTACCGCAGTCAAATTAATCCTATGACAAGTGATTAATCTCACCATACCCGTATATAAGCTCGACTGAAGGCATTCCTGAATAGAGAATCATCAAGTTTTCTGATCTACACAAGGAACATGAAATCACTCTGAGAGGTGTAATCTAGACAGATTAACATGGACATAAAATAAACCAATTGAAGACCAAAGAAACTAGAATATAGATGTGAGAAGACTTACCGCATATTTCATGTCATCGTAGTTACTATAATCGACAATTCCTATCACACCTGTAGAGGCATTGTAATGACAACATCAAAAGCTCAGAACTCATCAGCAGCAGTACCTGTTAGTCCATGTAGGACACTGTGAATAGGAATCCGTAAACCTACCACGCCGATCGGGATACACCTCAGAAAAACAGACGTCTCCAGCACGACGCATATGATCCTAACAAATGAGTGTAGGAGTTCCCATCAGAATTATATCCTCAAAACGAAGGGAGAGAGAAAATGTTAATGTGTTATACACCATGCAAATACTCCAGACAAGTGCACCTTCAGATCTTGCCATGAAGCTGAGGAAGGTAACCCAGTGACCAATACTGCAAAATGGAGTCAGAAACATAAAGACTCTAAAAGCTGACAATATTATAAGAGGTACCATAAGAGATATATATATATATATACCACGATAGTCAGAACGCCTTGAATGGCTGCTGCTGCTGCTACCACTGTAACTCCGGTATCGGTCCACAGGTGACCTCTGTCCCCCGTGAGCGAGTTCAACCTTGTATACAAGACCATAACAATACAGATGAGATGGCCAAACACAAGGTAGCCGTGAAATCACAGAAAAAGTTTAGATGTCCTTTTTCCTTATAAAATAAGTGAAGATTCTTAAGAACTCACTCGCAATCGGTAGCCATCAAATTCATATCCATCACGGCCATATATTGCATCTTCAGCATCACGGCGATCTTCAAACTGCAACAAGAATGAAGTGTGTCCAGCCATAAGAACTTCAAGAATCCAATAAACTAACAGAATAATATCACAACCAAAACCATCATTTGAAACGCATGGGGGACATTAATGTGGCTGATTACTGAATAACATTCTGGAACATAACTTGTTAAGCTATACCGACCTCAACAAATGCATAACCTGGTGGTCTTGCAGGGATCTTCAACTCAATGTCAACAATAGGGCCATACTGCATAAAGGCAATAATGAAAATCGTCACAATAACTTCAAGTGAGAAAAAGCAAAGGGAAAAGTATAGTCCCCACCCACACATGCTCGTTGTTGCTATTCAGGAATGAAAAGAAGAAGACTTTTGCAAAAAAGAGCCTGATGTATTATCCTAATCTAGATCCAGAAAGAAATCTCCCCACTTCACATCGAAAATCTTTAGTCCACAATTAATAGTCGAAACATGTCGAGTATTCACCTATCAGCTCAAAAATGAGGCACACTACATTGAACTGCTACAACTTTTATACTTAATCACCAATGAGGAGCCCAGTGCAATGCCCAGGAATTAAACACTCCGCATCTCTTCCTCTTCTTTAATTACAATAAAAATCAATTCTTTGATCACTTCATCGGAAAAAAAAAATTAAGATGGTAAAGAATCACAATAATCTAAGGAGACTTTTTTTTTTTTTGGTCGAATCTAAGGAGACATTTGGTATGAAGAAAATTTTAATAGACTTTCGTAAAACCAGAAGGCACTCAAATAAATGAACGAAGGAATAAAAATAAAAAGGACATGCAATAAAAGAAGGACCTTGTAGAACAAATCTTCAATTTCTCTTTTGCGAATGTCCCCCGGGAGATTGCCAACGTAAATAGTGCGGCTCAATCGGCTGCTCATTTTCACTCCCCTGAAACCCTAACAAAGGGGCAAAAAAAAAAAACCCTGATGACTTCACTGATGAAATCCACAAATCATTTTTCCAAAAAAAAAATAAAAAATTCCACACATCTACAGAATCTGAAGGAATATAGCTGAATGGAGCGCATGTAATTGCAGATTACATCTACACTCAACCGATCAAATGCCATGAGAACGCACACCGATCATGATTGAGGACGCAAATGCAGCAAACAACCCATAAAAACGAGTAAGGATCCTTTTTTCCCCCGCTTCTATGATGGAAATAGCGCATCGTTTATAATTTTCAAAAAAAAAAAAAAACCCGAATCGCAAGGTGGGATTAGCAAGAGCACACTCGAACCCACATCGCCATCGCTACACCAGAACCAGCGAATGAATTGATCCAAGAACCAGAGCGTGGAATCCCTCGTACCAGCGAGAGGGAGAAACCAGAAGCTATCGACGACCACGAGACGGATGAAGATCGACAGAGCAAACGCGAGAATCGACCGCGGAATCAATACGTGAACCGAACCACCGACAACTAATTCCCAAAAACACAACAGACAAAAATTCGAGATTTGAAGAAAATAATAAAGAACTAAGCAAACCTCGGAGTCGGAAGATTGCGAAGTGAGGGGTCTGTCTCTGGTCCCTTCTGGAAGGTTGGTGGGAGTGAGCGACGACGACGAGAGACGATATAATAATGCCACGAGGGTGCGCGATTCTGGGGGAAAGCTTGGAAGCTTCCTGAGCGCAGGAGTTCTCCGCTTTCGAGATGCGACTTGAACCGTCCGATCGAAGATGGGGCGAGTCGAGATGGACTGTGATCAACGGCCCGCCGGTGTCCATCAGCATCAGGCACACCCGCATGGGAAAAAGTGATCCTTGGGCGGACCGGGCAGGGCCGAACTGGCCATTAAGATCAGGCCGCAAGGGGAAATTTTGACCCGGGTCGAGCCCATGATGAGGTCTACTAGTACTATACCTCACCAATTTTTTTTTGGAATTCTCAGTTTTGCCTCATTAACGTTTCAATAGTTTCAATTTCATCCTCGACTTTGTAAGATTGGTGCAATGCACCGCCAGTGCTTGTGCTGTCCAATGTTCAGGACAAACTCATTTGTTGTGGAAAATTAGTCCATTAATTATGGGAGGATTATATCCCACCCCCAATTTATTTTAATGTTAAGGAGATCTGCTCATTGGCGTTTTAGTTTGTGCAATATCTCTCAAGTCTTTGAAATTTGGTGCAATATTCGACTCACCTCAAATTTCCTAAATGGGGCCAATCTAATTGTCCTTATTTGATCTTACTATGCCACATGTTGTATTTGTGTGTTTATGTGCAATAAAATCTCTATACCTTAATTTTATTCAATCATTTAGAGGGGGCATCATGCCTTTTCTTTTTACAGTTGCATAGTTTTGTAAGTTTTTTTATTGATATTAGATGTTTTGAATTATCCAAGCAAATGGTAAATGCCTACAAATTCTTTTGGATAAAGTGTTAAATATTTAAAATCACAAAATTGAGGATCACTCACAATGATCTATCCATGTGTTTATAGTAATTCACGTTTACTTTTTATAATGATATAAATAGATTGTGCAACCCATCTGCGCATGGTTGAGTTGGTGGGCGCTTTCCTTCCCTCCCTCAAGATTCTGGGTTTGAATCCCCGCTCGGTTCAGTAATTTAAATAGGGGACCCTGGCGGTGGGTTGCTGGGCTAATCTCCCCCAAGGTATAGGCGCCCCGATTACCCGTGCGGGCTTGTCCCCAGAGAATGGTGACGAATCCTCGATTATCAAAAAAAAGAAAAAAGAGATTGTGCGATCTTTTGACTAGTTTCTTTAGGCTCTAAATTATTAGATGGAGAGAGAACCGGAGAAGAGGTCTCAATGTCGAAATGTAATGTTGGGAAATAATATTACGAAGAACAAGTGAAATTTTAGTAGTGAATATTATAAATGAAAATTTGTCAAAATAAGGGTTTTTTTTATTTTTAGAATTTGCCAAGTGAGCGATGATGTCAGGGCCATGATCAGCCACCTTTAGCCCACGCAGCACCCGAAGAGCCGGACAAATGAGCAGAGCCGCCCATGGTTTTCCCAGGTTGACAAGTCCTACTTTGTTTCTGACCAAAAAAAAAAAAGTCCTACTTTGTCTTCGCTTTCCGTCTCTCCTAGACTCCTACTCATATATAAACCCCCCCTCCTCTGCCAATGCCATTTGTCTTAGACCCCACTCCCTCTCTCTCTCCCCCAAATATCTCTCTCTCTCACCGCCACCAAAAGCTCGTATCTTTTTCGGACATGGCAGAATCCAAGACCACCATGGAAGCTGTAAGGCATTGGGTCGTCGAACACAAGCTCAGGACCGTCGGTAAGTTTCCCGATCAATCAATGAGCTTTTCTTTTTTAGTCTGTTCTTCAAATTGGTCGTTAGTTTCTCTTTCGTATTGTTCATTCATATGTTTTTTTCTGGCGAATTGAATCTGATTTTGCTTCTCGTATCGGCGTTGTCGTGAAAAGGGTGTCTCTGGCTTAGCGGCATCGCGGGTTCGATCGCGTACAACTGGTCTCAGCCCTCCATGAAAACCAGCGTCAAGATCATTCATGCTAGGTAACGGGTAATATTTTTTTGGGGGTTTTCTTTTTAAATCATACCGCGGCAAGAGTCTGTTGATTGTTGCATATTATGCATTTTTCTTCTGATCCTCGTAGGTTTCGATTAAAGTTTTCGTAGTTTTCTGTGTCCTGACATTGCCAGGATCATGCAGGTTATCTAGAGGATCTCGTGGTTTAGGATGTTGTTGTAATCTGGATTTGGGTAGAAATAGGTTAAGGCCACAACTCTATAGCTGGTGACCGATACAGAGATGGAATGATATGATATTGGCTTTAGGCTCTTCGTTTTTAGTCAAACGAGCCATTTCTCGACCGGCTACTGTTACTCTGCTAGATTCTTTTGCCTGTCTTTTTAGATTGAGGTCCTAACAAGCTCTGGGAGATGAATAATTAACCTCAAATCTTGTAAAAGTAAAACTGAGAATAGTTTAGTTGATGAGTGAGCAACTCGACATCGAAATGCCACCCAAATTAATATGCCTGTGATTGGACGAAAGTCTATCTGTCTCAATGATATAGGGGCAATGTGATTGCAAAAAGTATCTAGATGATGTGTTCATGACAGGGCTCTAATACTACATGAAGCATATACGTGGTTCTCGGCAAGAGCTGCACACTTTACAAATGTTGAACGAGCTTACTTCGCAGTCTCGGGTGTTAAAAGCTCTGATTGTTCTAGTCTTGATTTTAGTTTTTATCTGACCTTGATTATAAGAACTACTTTTTGGGATCTCTGTATTGGTATTCAATTCCTTTGCAAATCCTCCAATTGGACCTTGTTTCGGACAATTCATCAAGTTTCATCTCGTAGGCTCAGCAAGGAGTCTCCTTAGGCATTTTTTCGACAATGTTTAACTTAACATTAATTGCGTGTTGTGTAGAAAGTTACAATGGAGGAAGATTTTGACATGCCTATCTATGGTGCAAGTTATGGATAGTACATAAAAGAGAATTCTGTTAGCATCATGTACATTGTTTAGGTTGCCTATGTGTTATAAGAGTAGTTTAGCCGTACATTTCGCCTTCGGATTCGTGTTTCATGCATCTGCAGTTCTTTCAGACTCTAGTGCCACTCTAAGTGTTGATTTTTCTCACTCGTTGATATGTACATTGTCATCGTTCAGGTTGCATGCTCAGGCATTGACGTTGGCTGCTTTAGCTGGTGCTGCAGCAGTCGAGTACTATGAGCACAAATCAGGAGCAAAGACCGACCGTCAAGCAAAATATCTTCCCATCAAATCTTTCGCTCATAAGGAATAAAATGAACCGCGGGCACCAACCCTTTTGCCTGCCGCTTGAGATGCAATCAGCAATAAAATCCCTGTGAACAGAATACTTTGACCATTATACAAAGTTTTCTTCTGTGATGAAGACTTGTGTGTTGTAGACTTGGAGACAAGCTTGACAGGAATTATTTGGAATGTCATTCTTTTTGGACAGATACTGATGAATATAGTTGTTCTCTTTCCGGATCTTGATTGGTATTGTAGCAATACATATCTCAAGTTGTTCCTCAGACCACGGCTGAAACCATATGCGGACCATACACTTCATCAGGTGTCGATCCTCTCGATTTAAGTTCTAGATTTGGATTCACTTAAGATCGCGATGAATCTGTGGATAAGGAGAAGGCTTTGATGTCATTACATATACTTACGAGCTCTTGCCTCCTGTATGTAGTTCTGCTTGATTCTTGGTTTTCGTCAAGATAATCACCCTCCTCAATTTAACTTTCTGCATCCGCCAGTAGGTGCATCATAGGATATTAGTCCAATCTTACACCTGAAAAGCACTTGGGCTGATGGCTTGAGCACCTTATTGACTTAGAGGTCATCAACAAAATGTGCTTTAGGCGAAAATAATTTGGCAGAAAATATTTTATGCAATGACGCGTCGTTGATGGTTTACAGTGTATCACTTCGACCGGGCCAAACTATGTGTCACTCGCGAATAATTCAAGCTGCACGACTACTCGGTACGAGTTCATTGTTATTCAGTTACAGTAGTTTTAATTCATACTGAGGAGTTAAGCCTGATAACAATGTACTTGAGTGGCTTGTTGGCATGAGACATTTTGTGTGTACTCTAATGCAAATCTTGATGTCACTCCACTTTAGCATAAAATCAATTGTCGATAGTCTAGTTGATAAGTTGAGTCGACTTTCGGGCATCAAGTAATTTTGGTAGAAGCTTGAGCTTTGGAATGTAAAACCCTGATCTCGTAAAGTTGGGGTAGATTGAGCCCCGGATCTAGGTTTTGGATTTTCATGTAAGGCCAAGCTCTATTAGGAAACCCTGTTGAGTAGTTACCATTTGTCGCATAACTCAGTCCATTGAAAATTATTTTGCTCGAGTTATGGGTGACCATTCAGCTCGGTCATTTTGAGGGAACAGTTAGTAACGTCATGTGTGATAAAACCGTGACACACTTTGAAATCGAGACTAACTCAACTCGATCATCGTCCAAGATATAAAACAAACAAATGAGAGATTGAAATGTGCGTGAAATATCATATATCAATAAATGGATTTTGCCGGCACGTCTTAAATTGTAAAAGTTTTGTTCGTGCGAAAAAAATGGAAGAGATTCGGACACCATTTTCTCCCCCCAAATCCTTTGATTTGACTACCGGCATCTTAAGAAAGATTTGACTTGATTATCTGTAATCATAATACAACATTTTGAAAAAGGAGATGAGTATTGGAATTGCACATGATATATATCTTGTTTTTTTAATAGAATAACTTAAGCCAACTTTCCCTCTTAATTTTTTTTTTTGGCAGCTCACTCCTCTTCTATTGAAAAAAACAATATATTTTCTGGAAAAAAAAATGGAAAAAGGAAATTACCCCCCAGATCCGCAACTAGAACAACCTTAGAAGAACCCTGACCTTTTCGTCACTTCTTCTCTTCTCTTACCTTCGTTCTCAGGCCGCTTTGTTCCATTTCGAGCTGCCGCAAACTTTGGGAGGGTCACAGGTCTCTCTCTCTCTCTCTCTCTCTCTCTCTCTCTCTCTCTCTCTCACAACCTGAAACTGCCAGCTGAATCAGCTGATTTTGTAATCTCCAGAAGCTAAAAGTTTCTGCATTTTCTCATCTTAATATGTGAATCTGCAGCACAGCTCATCGCCTATATCTACCGCGTTACCGTGTAAAGCTCAACTCTTTTAACTTAGAGGCCGGCACAAGTTTGAGCCCTGTTTGCTGATTATTAGCTTTCGTACAATTGATGTTTTCATATGGTCGTCACATGCTGTTTTGCCTTTTGAATTTCCATCTCTTTCAGCTGCCATTGTTTGTCCGGTTCGTGTTCGTATTTCTGCTTCATATCTTGGGTTAGTCCTTGGACTTAGGATATGAGAGGGGGCGTCCGTACAAAGTTCATATAATGTAGGTTGTGTCGCCGCAACTTCGCTAAACTATGAATGTGTCCATGGTATTGTCTCTTCATGTTTTTCATTTGTCCCAGTGCATATTCCATAATCGAAGATCATGAATGTTTGTACCTATCACTATATTTCTGCATTTTCTAATCTTGATATTGTTGGTGGAGGCCACTCATGGACTGCCCAAACGTCAAAGGTGATGATATCATGTTCCGTCGCCAAAAAATGATGTTATGAACATGTTTAGTGATATTAATCGATTCGGATATGAGTTGTCACATTATATATAAATAGGTCAAAACAGATTAAATGGATCAATTTGGGTCGGACTATTTTTAACCATATCCAAATATGTTTCTATTCGCCCATTTGATGGGACTATCGAAAACTAATAAATAATCTCATTTTGTCCATGTATGAGCCAAATTGCAAAACTTCAATTTCCACAACCAAACGAGTCTTGTCAGCTGCTGCGCGGGGTTTTGCAGGGTGAGTCCCCCACTTTCTTCGGCAATCACAGATGATCAAGAAACACAGCGATCCCTGCAAAAACTGCAAGTCGTACTGCCACTGAATCTCTTCTTTTGTTTGCTTGTTTCCTTCTAACTAGGCTGCGGAATATATAAAAATTATTTTGCAACAAGTGTCGGACGATATATCTATCTACTGCATTAAAATGTCATAAAATAAAGACGGGCGTTTCTCTATGTTTTGTATCCTCCAAATTCAAGTTGCATGCCAACTAATATCGTGAATTAAATGGTCGCAAACCAATTCATTACTGACTTGTTTACCATAATCAATATGTCCATTGATGAGAAAATTACTAAGAAAGTCCTAAATTTATTGCACTTATATTAATTCAATCATAAATCTTTTAATTGAGCCAATTTAGTCTAAACATTTTAACAATTTATCAATTTTGTTTTAAATCTTACAATTGTATCAATTTAGTTTAATTTAGTAATTCCAGCCACAATTTTGGCCGTAATTGCTTAAATGGCGGTCTAGTCAGTACTGGCCGTCCTACGTGGCACGGCCGGCATTGAAGTTGACAATTTTTTAATTTCTTTTTCTTCTTTTCTTTTTTTCCCAAGTTTGGGTCAGGGTTGGGAAAAAGTGAAAAGAAGCAAAAATGAAAAAAAAAATTCATAAAAAATTTAAAAAATTATCCATGTCAGCGTTATCCGTGCTACGTAGGACATACATGTATAGTTGTCCAAACAAGAGATTGCTTACACGTACTAACATGAAGAATCAAATTAGTATTGTGTACCTAAACCACACATATAGTTGTTACTTAACCACCGGTAGACCCATTACTCAAAATTGCACAGCAAAATTTGAAAAACAATTAGCATTTTATCTACATGCATGCATGATTCTTCTTTTAATGAAAAAGCCCGCCTAAATATATAATGACTATGTCGCTTACATTGCACATAACAACTTCCTAGCGACAAGTATACTCAGAAATAGTCAGTATTAATTAAGTTACAAGATTGATAGAGTGATATAGTTGTGTTGACTCTGATCGGGTCAACTTGATCAGGTTGTAAATTGTGATCACATGAGTCCTTATCATATCCACTGTCAATATGAATCGCCGGAAGATTCTACCCTTTTTCCCGAATTTTGGGAAATCAATTGATGTAAAAAGAAAAGAAAAGAGAAAAAACAAAATCAAATTCAAATGTTATTTTTCGTTGTAATTGTTTCATTGCATGTAACGAGGAAACGATAGTATGCTGTTTGATCAGTCAATTCTTTTTTTTAAATTTAATAGGTTCCTGCGCTGAACCTAGACTTCGTTGCCTAAGGAATATCATCACATTGAACATTTTCGAAGAGTATATACTTTGTAGATTAATGCCACATCCATAGCGAAAGAGGACACCAATAGATTAAAATAAAAACTCAAAAAAAAAAAAACATCAGCGTTTTTTCGTTTAGAATTGTCCACATCAAATCGTCAGTCGTGACACATCAGATGATTAGGCCAGTGACGACTATATCGCCATGTCAACACTTTTAGGCTAGATTTTGATCGGGAGAACTTGGTTGCATTTTCACTTATAAATCTAGGGCTACATTGGTCAATTGAAAAGATTAAGGTTGAATTCAAATCTGTATAATAAAATTAGAACTAAAAATGCAATTTTTCACCAAACAACTTTTGCACATGGATTCAGGAACATGTAAAATCAAAACATTCTGACCAGTAGTGAATCTACATAGGACCCGCCCAATCTAACAAATCACATCTATTGAGAGCATGTGATTTGAAGACCACACCATAATTCGACCAAAAAAAATAAAAAAAACCACACCATAAACGGAAAATCATAGTTTGAAAGACCTCAACTGTCTGGGTGATTCTATGCTTACTTATGAATTGCTAGACAGACATGGATTCATCAAACGTCGTTGTTTGGTTCAATTGGTCTTCCACTGGGAAAGATGTCCATTTCTGTTACTTGTGGTTGGTGCTGTGAAGCTGGGTACAGCTTTGCACTTTGGGTTGAAGTCAGCTTCTTCATGTCTAGAGACACTTATGGTTGGTTGTTCCTCTCATTGGTCTCTGCCATTTTCTTGTTCCCACCTTTGTATATCATGTAGAGGATCATTTGAGCGATGCCAAACAATAATCCCAGTATATTCGGTATCTGAAACACCCAATGGAACCCCCATTTTAATTTTAAAGTCAGCCAAAAAAATAATAATAATGAAATAGAGAGAGAGAGAGGTCTTGTGTGTTTGTAAACATAAATAAGAAAGTAATGGCTACACTCCGACGTCAAACGGATAGACAACGTCGCTCCTACTATAAATGAACAGAAGATCGATCCAAGTTTTATCATTTTCCGAGTTTAGGTTTAGACAATTCATTGAGCTCTTACCGACGTGTCTATAACTTAAATGGGCACGGTCAGGTCTATGTGAATCGGGCCTTGTGCACGAAATCACTGCAAAGTTGCATGTACAATGAAAAGCACTAGAGGTAGAGCTAAGTGGTACTTACAGCGATTTTCAAGTCCTCGATGAAGAGGCCATAGAAGAACCAGGTTATGGCAGAGAGGGCGAGGAACAAGGACGGTGTGAACGGCATGAACTCCACACTTTTGGTCTTTATCACCTTCCACTGCACAACCACAAAATTGCACACTCATCATTGAATGACTCTTTTTGGACTGGTTTCGTGGTTATAGCATGTGCAAAGTTTTGCATCTCCACAATTATTGAGAAACATGAAGGAATACCATGATGCGCAAAGGCGCGGCGAACACCACGAGATTGATGGCCATGCAGATCCATCCGACGACATCAATGCGTTGCTGACCCTTGAGAAGCAAGATGGTCAACGCCATCATCACTCCAAGACCTCCTACATCGAGCAGCAGCAACAGCCATGCTGCGTACATCTGTGCAGGTTGGTGATTTACACAAATTTCCTTCAGATATCAATTGGGAAAAGTTGCAATCTTATAGATGTATTTCTTTTTTATTCCTCGTCGCATAAATGTCCTAAGAATTGTTTTCCTTTCGTTCTTTCTGCATATCAACTTAAATGTAGGAAAACCCTAAATTTTGAAAAAGGGCTAACATGTGAGGTTGTTAGAAAGCTTTAAGTTATTCGGCAAGTAAGAGAGCGACCTTCTCTTCGGCGGAGGCATAGATCAAGAAGAGAACAAGAAAGGCGATTTCAGTAACGATATCAATGGCATTGAAGGTGATGATCATAGCATCGGTCTTGAGGATTCCATAGTACAAGACCGACGATGCCCTAAAAAGTGCCACCACATATGATATCGACGGATACCCATCCGGCGACTTCTTCTTGAAGATTGTGTAAAATGTTCTTCTGCCAAAAACAAAAAGAACAAAAAAGGTCCTTCGCCAATAATGATTTGCACAAGAATTTCCAAATTCATACCAATAGAGAAGGTTATAGAAGTTATGTGCAAAATGAAGAGTTGGAGGAGATCTTACATGGATGACAGTGACCCCAAAACAGACAGGATGTTGGCTACATAGGTTCAAGAGAAAAGGAGAGAAGAAATGTTAGAATCGCTCATAGAACTTGAAACGAGAGTTCATAGAACTCAATAAAGAAAAAAATGAGATAACGGGATTAAGGATTTACTAGAGTGATCTCTCCCATGAATTAATCGATTCCCAAGTTATGAATGTGGTCATTTCCGTTGGATTACATTCAACTATACTACAATAGACTCATTTAATTTTTTGACGGGACAAAAATGATAGGGAACAATATAAGGTTCACTAGTGGTTATACTAAAAACATTTCATAGGATTGGTATGATCATACAAGACAGAACATATTAATTACCGTGATCAAACAAGGCAGAACTATGTAAGGAGCTATATAATGGACTGCGTGTCATGCAATCGATGATATGTGAAACGTTTCTCTAACTCTCAATCTAACCAAATGAAGATTGACAAGGATGCTGCTCATCCTGAATGAAGTTCATCTTGAAATTATATGTGTGTACCTAGGAGACCAAATATGAAGGCCAGCTCCATATGATCTTCGAGACAAGTATTGATTTGCACGTGCCCTACTTCTTCAGCAGGAGCTCCTCCACTCGCTTGGAAGTGGTCTGATCTTGGGCTTTTCTTTTCTGTAGGAATACGAATGCTCATGCATTTATGGACGATGCCATTCATATTTTTCTCATGAGAGAGAGAGTAGGTAGCTGAATAGACCTGAGAGCGATGATCTCGGGCTTCGTAAAGTCGGATAGAATTTTCTATTTTATAAAATAAAATTGTCACGTCAACAAGTAACGAAATTTATGCAAGCAACATTGCTGAATTGCCTGATAAAAAAAATAGAAGGATGTTATTAGAGTAGTTTACTCTATGCAGTTTTACTCAACTATCGGATACTCTCTAAATTACCCTAAGTTTTTTTTTCCTTTAAATTTCCTTTTCATTGGGAGATTCTTTCTCTCTTTTTTCACACTAGCAAAAAGAATGTTTTTGTAGGAACTTTGCTGTAAAATTAATCTCTGTTTAGGTTTTTTAACGAGGGAGGCCTCGACTTGTGTCTTTACGTGCCCCATGCTCACGCAAGTCTCCCTTTTCAACTTTGCACAATATGGTGCACCTATTCTCCAAGTACATCTTTTCTGTGGTGGAGAGCTGTAAATAGTTCTCGCTTGTAAAGGTGTAATTCCTTTGTCTCTAATTGGATAATTTTCACTTTCTATGGTGTTGAACTATCGACATGAGATTGAACAGTTACGATCACCTCAACGTGAGAATAGGACCAAATTTTTTATGCTAGTATCATCTAATTGCTATCGAAGAAGCTGCACTCATTTTGTCTCTGGCCTGGACATGTGGTTTTGGTGTGCTTTCGTTTGTGTCAGTTTGTTTTGGAAGCGGCTGGTGCAAACATATGTGCTAGAACTTTTATTAATTTTATCATAGCGTCCTGAAGTGGTATTGCCTGATTGAAAATTGGAGAAGTAGCAACGTTGCAATTCAGGCTGCATTGTGAAAAGTCAAACACAACCTCACTGAAATGTCGGATTGCTTTGATGACATGCCAAGCTACGAGCCACTCGATAGTGGGGGGAAAGGCAAACATGAGGGTGATGGCCTTTGCTGGGGCTGAAGAGAAAAGATTGCTGGTAAAATCCTACTAACAGCTCAAGGATCAAATAAATCTATGACCATTCAAGTATTGGTACGTGCCTTTGGATTTGCTTGTTGGAGAGAATTTTCTCGGGTTGACGATCCTTTGCATTGAAAAGGACATTCTTTGAAAGCAGGTCACCTCATTATTCATTCATCTAAGCGTGGGATCGTGTATAGTGTAAGAATTCTTCAATGTGCCCCATACTCACGCAACTTCGTCCGACTAAGGTCAGCCACTTTC
>BCNH02000008.1:36573764-36590204 GCA_001662345.2 Metrosideros polymorpha var. glaberrima
TTAGTGTAAATTCATTCTATGCTCTTTTATTATTATTTATTTATTTGTGGATTTGTAATTTATCATGTATATATACAAATATTTATTTAAAATACAACGTGTCGGAACGTATCGGAATTCTCTATTTTTGAGAAATTACGTGTCGGCATGTCGTGTCGTATCGCGTGTCGGTGTCGGTATTGGTGTAACATAAGTGATACATGGAATGCGTTGTAGTAGTCGCCGTCAAGGATGACGGCGTCCCGGTTCTCCTTCCCAAGCTCTCCGATGGCCTTCCGGAGGAGGTCGTTGTGATACGCCGCGAGGCCATTCAAGTCCTTGAGACAGCGAGATCCGTCGTAAGCAGATGGACGGTCAGTTTTGAAACGAGCGAGATAGATCGGGAAGCAGCCGATTGGAAAGTTGCCGAGGACGACCACTCGAGAAGCACCATACCCGATGACCCTCTGCATTGCAGTAAAAACCACATCAGCGTCACCCCCGAAATTACAGCGATAAAATACCATTAACAACATAAAAATCAGAAGTTACTGAAGTTTATAAATCACTTACTTGAACTGCATCTTTGATGGCCACGACAACTTCTCTCTTGAACTGCATTTTGGGTCCAGTCCGATTTCCGGATTGAATTGGAGCAACAGCGATTTACGTTCGAGTGTGGTGTTTTTAATGCCGTCTTGTAATTCGATTTTTCTTACATAATGCGCTGTTTCCGCCAATATGTTCACACTCTGGAAAAAGACTCCTTTGTTTCGACAAAGAGTTGTGCTGTCCTACGTATACATTTATTTATTTGTTTTTTTAATTTAGTAACAAAGCATGAAGATAATTGAATGATTAGTAAAAGGAATGACTTTTGTCGATACGGGAAGATGAAACTTTGGAGAACAACACCAACAAGCGATGGTTGACGATGTAATGATTCATCGTGACCCAAGCACAATTGCTTTCCCACGACAGTGTTTCTCCAAGTTTCATCTTCCCGTATCGACAAAAGTCGTTCGAACCTTTTTCTAATCATTCAATTATAGTCAAAAAGAGTCCCCCCGTTGCGCAGTCAACCACGCAAGCCGGTGAAAGGGCTCTTCCTCTTTCCTATGTCTTAAAGATTATCTTCGTGCTTTGTTACTAAATTAAAAAAAAAAAAACAAACAAATAAAATGTATACGTAGGACAGCACAGCTCCTTCTCGGAACAAAGGAGTCTTTTTCCAGAGCGTGAACATTTTGGCGGAAACAGCGCATTATGTAAGAAAAATCGAATTTTTTTATTTTGAAACATACCCTAATTAATAAATTATTTTTTTCTTTTAATGTTGAGAAACTTCCACTTATAGGGAGTAGAAGAAACCCAAAGAAGAAGAAGAAGAAATCACCGCTTCCAGGACCGACCCTAGAACAGGTCCAGTCCAATTCCAAGACCGTGTTGGTGGGCCGATTCTCAATTCTACAAACCGGGAACCAACCTTGTCAGGTTCGGTTTCTAGTTCCAAGGTAAGAATCGACCCACCCTGCAACCGATCACCCCTAGTTGGAAGCTTTTCGAGCGTAGAAATCTTCGCAATTCATATGCGACTTGCATCGTCCATTGAGAAATCAAGCGAGTTGTCATGGACTTTGATCAACGGCCCGACGGTATCCAGGCTCCCCCGAATGGGAAAATGAGTATCCGCTTGAGGCGATCCTTAAGATCAGGCCTAAATTTTTTTGCCCAATTTTGTTCATAAAAAGTTATTATTTTATAAATTTTGGATAGGACCGGACTTTTTCACAAAATACACTTGCTCATTCACCGGAAAAGGCTTCTGCCCTTGTGACTCAGGGATGAAACTGATCGGGCCGTAGGTTGCTAGTCGTATGATTAGATCTACTATCCCTCACTAGGTTTTTGGAACTCTCAAATTATCTCATTAAGGCTTCGATTACTTCAATGTCATCCTCGACTTATTAGAATCGGTGCAGTGCCCCCCCTCCGGTGTTGACTGCGTCAATTTCTAACATAAGTTTCGGCCGCGTGCTGAATTATATGTTGCCGGAATATTAGTCCATTCATTACGGTAGATCACATTTGGCCTCCAATTTATTTTTTAAACGGGCCGATCTGGAGCTTCACGGCCCAAGGAAATGTCCAGATTAACCTGAATAATCATTCATTGGGCCGTTCCGTGGGGCTTGCAATTGGTTGTGCTGAAAATAAGTCATTGTGGAAGCAATACTGACTTATAATAATTGTCCTTATTTAGTCTTACTATGTAATATATCGTATTTCCGTGTTTATGTGCAATATAATCTCTATACCTTAATTTTATTCAATCATTTGGAGGGGCATCGTGCCTTTTCTTAGAGGTGCCTATATTATGATTAATATAGAATATCTTACATGCTTTGAATTATCCAAGCAAATTGTAAAGGCATGCAAATTTTTTTTAATAAAGAGTTCAAATTAGAATTGTAAAATCAAAGGATAATTGAAATCTATCCATATGTTTTATAATAGTTTAGAGAGATCGAGTGGTGAGTGTTGGCCGACGACCCTTGTTGACCCTCAACCCCCCTAAAAAAAAGTAAAGAGAAGAAAAGAAAAAAATCAAAATGCCACTTAAAAATAACCAGTTAGCATTGGTTGCGCCATGTGGGATGATGGATGTCCGCATTAGCGATTTCCGACTAAAATTGATCGAATGGACTCAATTGGCACAAATACAAAATATTCAGTATTAAATCGATCCAATTTAAAGATCTATAATTAAATTGATCTCGATGCAATAGATTTATGAATTTTTTAATACTTTCACGATATTTTGTGTAACTTTAATGCAAATCTCGATGTCACTCCACTTTAGCATTAAATCAATCAACTGAGTCAACTTCGGGCATCAAGTAGTTTTGGTAGAAGATTGAGCATTGAATTGTAAAACCCTCATGTCGTAAAGTCAGTGTAGATTGAACCCTCGATCTAGTTTTTGGATTTTCAAGCAAGGCCAAGCTCAATGGCTCCATGGAAAATGAACAATTTGAAAAACTTATTCCTAAAAACAATTGATTCTATCGCTTGCAAAAATGAATAAATGAAACATGCTTTCATTGCCTACAAAAATGTTTAAATATAAATTATTATCGATAATGAAAACATTTTCTATTGATTGATTATTTCAAGTAACACAAGCGATCATTATTATGATTATATTTTTCAAATCATTCATTTTCCGTGAGACAAACAAAACATAAGAAACCCTGACAAGTAGTTATCATTTGTCACACAACTCAGTCCAATGGCCATTATTTTGCTTGAGTTACGAGTGACCATTCCGCAAGGTCATTTTGAGGGACACAATGACAACTATATTCATGATTGTCATTCACTATATTTATTAGTAACGTCATGTGTAATAAAAATGTGACACATTTTGAAATTGAATCAACTTGATCGACCAAGATCTAATACAAACGAATGAGTGGTTGAATTAAGCGTGAAATATCATATATCAATGAGTGGGTTTTGTTTCTACATCTTAAATTCTGAAAGTTTTCTTGGAGTAAAAAAGATAAAAAGAGATTTTGATATCATCCCCTGACCATCAACCAACTTGCTTCACTATTCGACTGAGTAGTGAAAAGAGAAAATCGTATAAATGGTATTTGAATTTCAACCCAATTTGCAATGTGATATGATCTGTGAACTTTATCTCAATGTACAGTGGAGTCGCTAAATTTTTAATTTGTTCAATGTGATTGTACATGTTCAATTTGGTCAATGTATTAAATAATTTAGGGATTAGATTGAATTCAGATATATAATAATCCAGGGAATTGATTGAACATTTACCAAAAGTTCAAAGATCACATTACACTTAGTTCATGGACTGCATTAAACAAATTAAAAGTTCATAGATTATATTGTACATTATGTTAAAGTTCATGAATTATTTGTGTTATTATTCCTATTGGAAATGCATATGTAATATCGAGGTACTCAATGAAATAACTTAGAGCCTATTTGGTAACGCTTTTATTTCTTTGATTCATATTCTTTTGTTTTCAAAAATAGAAAAATAACAAAATCCAATTGGTAATATTAGTTAATTTCTCTATTCCTGAGAACATATTAGTAGTCAGGGAACATATTTGAAATAGAAACAATAAGCAAAAAAAATCTATTTCCTTATCTCTAGAAATAGAATTAGAAAGAATCATTTCTGCTCAAAAATTATTTTTGAGAGTAGAATCGTTATCAAACAGTCCTAAGCCAATTCCTCTCTTTTTATTTTGGCGGCTCCCTCCTCTTAAATTGAAAAGGAAAATATTTTCTGGAAAAAATTGAAAGTCAATTACCCTCGAATCCCCAATTAGAACAACCTTGAAAAAAACCCTAACCTTTGCCTAACCTCTGCTCTGCTCTGCTCCTCTTCACTTCACTTCTCTCTCCCGCCGCTTCGTTCCATTTCGAGCTTCGGCAAATTTTCGGAAGGTCACAGGTCTCTGTCTCTCTCTCTTACAACCTGAAATTGGAGCTGAATCAGCTGATTCAGTAATCTTCAGAGGCTAAATTTCTGCATTTTCTCATCTTAATATGTGAATCTCCAGCACAGCTAATCGCCCATATCTGCCGCTTTACCATTTAAAGCTCAACTCTTTTTAACTTGGAGGCCTGCACGAGTTTGAACCCTGTTTGCTGATTGTTCGCTTTCACACAATTGATGCTTTCATATGGTCTTTACATGATCTTTTCTTCGGATTTCTACCTCTTTCTGCCGCCATTGTTTGTCAAGTTCGTGTTCGTGTTTCTGGTTCATACCTTGTGTGAATCCTTGGACTTTGGATATTCCCTAACGTTGATGAAAATGCGCAAACTTATGGTGATATGAGATGGGTGTCCGTACAAAGTTCTTAATATACAGTGTGTCACCGCAATTTCACTAAACTGTGACTGTGTCCATGGTATTGGTATTGGCTCTTCATGTTTTTCACCTGTGCCGGTGCATGTTCCTTGAATTGATGATGGTTGTCTGTGTTTGTGTACCATCTCGTGTCGGTTCATTTTATGTTGTCTACTTACTGAGTGGTGTGTACTGTATTTGTTGCCTGGACGGATCAAATGAGAATATAATTAGGGTTGGTGCTCTGCTTGGGATACAGGATATATAGTGAGCGAAGATGAGTCGAGCAAGTGCAGCAGGACCCAAGGGGAAGAAGAAAGGGGTGACCTTTATGATAGACTGTGCAAAACCTGTGGAGGACAAGATCATGGACATTGCGTCGTTTGAAAAGTTTTTGCAGGAGAAGATCAAGGTCGATGGAAAGGCCGGTGCCCTTGGTGACGTCGTTACCGTCACACGGGACAAGACCAAGATTACTGTCACTTCCGACGGTAGTTTCTCTAAACGGTAATTATCATTTGATCGGAGTGCTGATGTTGAAGTAACTTGAGACGATTTGATTGCTACGCCGAATCTTTTAGTGAAGTTTTGTTACACTATTCTAGCCTCTGGAGATTGATTAATAGGTTGACATGTAGTTGTGGATATTGATGTTACTATATCTGATGTCTTCTTTCTTTCCACATTAAGCCTTCAACACCTGTTTCATATCTCATTTGATGTTATGTTTCTCTTTGTTATGATTTCATTAGTTATCTGAAGTATTTGACAAAGAAGTACTTGAAGAAACACAATGTTCGAGATTGGCTGCGGGTGATTGCATCAAACAAGGACCGAAATGTCTATGAAGTCAGATACTTCAATATTGCTGAGAATGAAGGGGAGGAAGAAGACTGAACTTTTAGGCCTATTTAGCCTATCGAAGGAGTGCTTGTTGCTTGTCTTGTGCCTTCTAAGTTGATAGTAATGAAATTTTGCATTTTACTCCTCTGTCTTCTTGAGTGGAGAAATTTTGTGATGCAGTTGTTATTAGAAAAGGTGGGTAATGGAAGTTGCGGAAATATTGTGCTGGCTGTAACTATATATTTGCTCTTTGTCTCATCTCTTAAGTCGTTGAATCCCTCGAGCTTTGACGGCATGTTGGCCAGTTTTCTTTAAGCTTGCATCTCAGTTGAGGGACGATTGTTTGCTTGTTGTCTCGTCATAATCATCTAGATTTCCTGATGCTTGAATTCGACTCTTTCCCGCTGTTTTTTCATATGTTGTAAATCTTCCTTGACCCTTGGAGCATTGACTGCATGTTTGATTTCCTCAGCTGTGTTATTTTGTCATGTCATTTTGATAGCTTCTGAACGTGCCTAGCGCATAAGGTGTCTTCTTCATCGCGGTGCAAGTCTTGAATAGCTATTTCTTTACCAAGAGTCTACAAGGTGGTATTCCTTGAAGTTCATAATACCAAAAGTAGTCGCACGCGCTTTTTTATTTGCTATGTTTCCGTCCATCTCCAGTCGGAGGAAATTTCCTCCCCGGATTGTTGGGTTACAAGTTACGGACATCCATAAATTGTAATCCACTAATCAGAGGCACGGACTCTCCGAGGTTGCACTGGTGCGGGGTTGACTATCGGATAGTGTGTAGAGTCTGAAGACTCGGAATTGCATATGGAACTGGTCAAGTGTTGCGCGAACATGATCTTTGTCATGTCTTCCATTTTCGTCTGCTCTCTTTGCATTTTCCTATGGCTGTTCTCTTCTTTTGGCCGATAGCGTTGGCCATTTCCGCACGATGTTTTTACCTGGTCTATTCTTTCATGAGGGTCATTTTCCCTATCTTCGGAATGTCTCAAAATTTTGCGCTTAAATTTAGCCAGAGATTATTACATTCCCCGCGACAATAATCAATGAAGCCGTTGCTAATCTTCTCATACAATCCTTATGCTTCAGTGATGACTTGAAGAATACATCTCGCTCTGCGATGAGAATCCTCATTGCTAATAAAATGGAAGTGATCTATGGATTGATCAGAAGATCATTTCAATTGGCTAGAATCCGTTATTGGAATGAAACTAGATCTTGTAGAATCATATTGAATATTTAACGATACATTATGTACCTTGCTAAAAAGTCGTTTCTTATTTACCAACCACACATTGTCTAATCAAATCTAGTTTCTCTCGATATGTTCCTAAAAACATCTTCCCCAACGAAGAGATCTTTGCGGAATTGCCACATACGAAATTGAGCACAATTTTGCAAAGAAATAACTCACTTGTTTCTCAAGAAGAGATGGAAAATATACTCAATATCATTTGATGGAACAGTTGACCCGGCTCCTTGTTGTTTGGAGAAACCCTCAACTTCAATTGGTGTTTTTTCACGATCTCGAATAGCTGTTGCGAATTCAAGTTAATTATGTTTCGCCTCTTCTTCGGAAAAAGACAATAAAAAAAATTCCCAATCATAGTCTTTGCAAATCGAATCATCCATATAATATGCAAAAAGAAACTCCACACTCCAGCCATTTAATATCCTTCTTTTAGATATCTTACAATTGGAATCCCTCGTTTTGGGGCTCGACCCTTAATTTCTTCTCATCTTGTTGCTAAGGACTTGGGGTTTATTCGTTTCCTTCTATATTCTCTAATCTATGAGATGTGACATCGATCTTGGTGCTTATTTATTGTATTCCACTGACGTTTTCAGGATGGGGTCATTGCATTCAACTGTGGTTAGAAAAGGAAATTTATGCCAGAATATTCTAAAGACAGATCTTTTCTTTTGCTTTTATTAGGTCCGTCGGATTTGATTAGGCCCGTCGGTAATATAGACGAAAGATTTGATCAAGTTACAAAACTATGTGACCCACTAGTCATTATTTATATGAATTATGCACAAAGCCAGCCGCGCAGTCATCAATCGCATTTTCTCAATTATTAACCCTTCAGGATGGCCAGCACAAGAGCTTTTCTCTCAGCACTTTTGAGCGTGACCTGTTCGGCCTTCGTTCTTTGGCGCCCGTGCGAGGGGCAGTCGCTCGGGAGCTGCCAATTCGATGCGATCTATCAACTCGGCGACTCGACGTCCGACACGGGCAATTTGATTCACGAGACCCCGACCGGAGCGGCCTCGCCTTGCAGTCGTCCTCCCTACGGCCAGAACTTCCCGGGGAGACAAGCCACCGGGAGGTGCTCCAACGGCTTGCTCATGATTGATTACCTCTGTAAGTAACCCCCAGCATCGATATTCTCCATGTCTATCTTGCTCCAGTAGTTCCAATCACACAGAAAATTATGTGAACATGGCAAGGTGATAGTAACATGATCGTGTGTGCTTGTACAATATATTCGTTTAAACTGTATGTATACACTCAGAGAGTACCATACGATATTTGCTTACATGTCTTGGCAGTTTCGATGATTAATAATGTTTCGAACTCAACAGCCGATCTTTAAGGTCGGTTTCGCTGAAATACTAATGTAAATCAGTTGGCAAACCTACGCTGCCGGTCGAAGGCCAAGTTTCGCGTTGCCGGATAAGTTGGCTCCAGAAATAAATCGAGTATAAGACTATATATAGGTTCCTAATTTTGAGGCTGTAAGCATGTGACGACATGAGCGGCACGTTCTTCCGGATCACGGTGTTCATTCCGGAGATGTTATCGCCATGCATGTCGCCTCGTAGCGTCAATCTTTCTCACGAAATTCAACCTCGACGCCAACCTTTCCGGACTTCATAGTTTACATAACAAACGTACGAATACAAGTCCTTACCTCAAACTACGCCACTGTCGAAATGAGCGCGCAAAAACTGTTGCAAACCGCAGCTATTCAGCAGATTTAGATGAATGAGTTTCAGGTTCAGCCTCAACCGGAGCTTCAATGGAGCTAGCCCAGAACGTGAGCTGTTTTAATCTCAGACCTTCCCTACTTAACACAATGGAAAACGATTGGTCTTCTTTCACTTTTCTTACAAAAATCTTGACTTTTGCACGTGATAGTGATGATGGCTTTCCAAGGTTTGTTGCTTCGGATGCTTGTCGTGGTTCTTTTTGGGACAGATTAGGACAAGCACGTCAAAGCTTGAAAGCTCAATGTCACTGTCGATAGTGGCCTCAGCTTTTCTCTTTCCTTTTCCATTTTCGATGGTCGGGACTCAGGAGGCATGATGTAGAAAAATATTGGGAAATAACATAGCGATCGTGCTTGTTTTGATAACATTGATTGATGTATTTTTGGGCGGTACAACAAGTTGTTAAAGATAGAATTCATTTTTTTCATTTGGGTTCTGCAGCTCTGGCGGCCGGGGTTCCATTCCCGGATTACTACCTGAACCGGAGCGCGGCATTCACTCGCGGCCACGGAGTGAATTTCGCCATCGCCGGAGCCACCGCATTGCCCTCGTACGTTCTTGCCCAGATGAACATCTCCAACCCCGCCACCAATTCGTCTCTCGGCACCCAACTCGATTGGATGTTCTCTTATTTCAATGGCATCTGCTTCAACAAAGCCGGTAATACTAATCGTCCTAATCGCTCAGACATGCGATTCGACTTTCTATTATTCCGTGAAAAATTATGAATCAATACGTGTTTCGTGTGTTGTCCATAGATTGTGTGTGGAAGCTCAAACATGCCTTGTTCATGGTCGGGGAGATTGGAGGCAATGACTACTACTATGCATTGTTTCAAGGCAAGAGCATTGAGGAGGTGAGGAACCTTGTGCCTCAAGTTGTCATGGCCATCAAAGATGCAGTTCAAGTAAGCGATTTAAGAACTTCAGTAACTTCTAATTTTGTCTTGTGAATGGTATTTTATCGCTGTAATTTCAGGTGTAACGTTGACGTGGTTTTTACTGCAATGCAGAGGGTCATCGGGTACGGTGCTTCTCGAGTGGTCGTCCCTGGCAACTTTCCGGTCGGCTGCTTCCCGATCTATCTCGCTCGTTTCAAAACCGACCATCCATCTGCTTATGACGGATCGCGCTGTCTCAAGGACTTGAATGGCCTCGCGGCGCATCACAGCGACCTCCTCCGGAAGGCCATCGGAGAGCTCGGGAAAGAGAACCCGGACGTCGTCATCCTTTATGGCGACTACTACAACGCGTACGCATCCATGTATCACAGCGGTCCATACTTCGGTCAGTCCGAATCAAACCATCCTCATCGCTGTTCATGGCGATCACATAACGACATCGCTAGCAATCTTTCTTTTTTCTCCTCGCGCAGGTTTTGACATGTCACGGGCACAAAAAGCGTGCTGCGGAAGCGGGGGCGACTACAACTTCGATCCGTACCGGCAGTGCGGAGCTCCCGGCGTAGCGGTTTGTCCCGACCCCGCGAAGGCCATAAGCTGGGATGGGATCGAACTGACACAGAGAGCATACTTTGTCATGACGGATTGGCTTATTCATGACCTATTGCCCAAGCTTAATTGCAATGCTTCGCTAATTGGTGAATGAGTGTGCGACGTACCTTAGTTAGCTTGGATTATTGATTGTAATTAGTCTATTAATAGTGCTAGAACCAGGGCAAACAATTGCTGATATATAGTTGAAATTTCACTTTTGTGTGTGTTTTTGTACTTTTCATATATTAATGAATGGTGTACTAATTAGGAATAATGACACAAATAGTCACTGAACTTTGTACCAATGTGTAATGTGGTCCATGAACTTTCAATTTGTTCAACGTGATCCCTGAATTTTTTATACATGTTCAAGTTAGTCCTTTGATTATATGAAAATTTTCAATGTCATCTTTCCATCAATTCAAGTTCATTGAATGTTATAATCTATGGACCAGATTGAACATGTATCAAAAGTTTAGAGACTACATTAAACAAATTGAAAGTTCAGGGACCACATTACATATTGGGCTAAAGTTCAAGGATCATATTGAACAAAATAAAAGTTTAAAAACTACATTATATATTGGAGCAAAGTTCATGAATTATTTTTGTCATTTTCCCTACTAATTAATAGGCGAATTCAATTTCTTCCCCAAAAAGCAGAACGAATAGGAGAGGCGGGAGGAGTGGTACGCCTCGTCGTTTTTGACATGGGCTGGCTGAGTCTGACTGGCCTGTGGTTGGTAGCACAATAATTTGCCCAACGCAGGCCCACAACGACCCTGATGGGTCGATGTCATCATAATTGGAAAATAATTATTATGTCGAAATTATTCTCCCGAATCTTGGATAATCAGAAATATTTTTTGCGTGCCCTCTCTTTGCACTCAAATCGAGCATCATAAATTTTATCACGGAACGTGATGTAGACATAAATTTAAATGATCGAACACGTAGATTTGATTGTCCCGAATGATCTAGGAATTACAATATGCATTTACTTAGGTAAGTTTAGAGAGAATTGGTCACAGTTGAACAATAATCCCAATCGAACACGAATCCCAATGTGAGAGATTCTATCTTATTCAAAGTGTAAATAACTTCACCCAATGTTAGGATCAACATCACCGCCATGGAGAGAAAGCCTTTGCCAGTATATATGTATGTACGTCAAAATTAATCAAGTTGTAAGTGAATCAAACAAAAGAAAAATATAATCGGTAATTATGATTGTCGTGCCTATCACATGAAAATACTTTTGGTATAATGTTGATGAGTTCATACTCAATCCTCATAAGTTAATACTATATCTCTCCTTTCGATAACGCTTTCCTATGAAGTAATTATTGAGTAATAGGAGATACATTCAGAATCCTCGAGGTGGATAAGCCTCGAGATGCCGTCAAGCTTGTTACACACACTCAATGCACGAGGCGTAAATGAGAATTACATGATGATACTTTTTGAACGATGTTAGAATGTACATTTGCCACACACGTTTTGATGTTACTCGAAAGATCAGACGAGTCATATCGAGCTTAACGACAAGCTCTTAATGCATCTCATAATTTTTCTTTTTTTCTCCCAGAAATAGAACTATCCTTAAATATATAAGAATCGTTAGATTATCTACCTAGGGCCTTATGCTATTCCTGCAATGCCCTTGTCCTTGGTTATAAAAGGGTAAGGAAGAGAGTTCGAGCAGAGGCCAATGAACTTCCCTCAGAAAATCTGATACTCACTTTCGTCCCGTTCCGATAAACTTCTCCGTTCTCTAGATTCAGTGTTATTCGAAAGATAAGATTTAATCTTAAATCAAAAGATACGTTAATTTTTAATGAATCTCTTCATCTACCACTTGTAAATAGATCACGTGAATCAGAAAGCTAAACTTATACTAAGATCTTTAATTGTTAAGCTGTCCATTTCAATGAAATGCGAAAAAGACCTACGTATTGGAACAACATGTCCATCTCGAATCTTCACCTTCTTGGTCTCCTTAGCCTCCCACACACAGCCAAATGCTCAAGGCAAAAGAAATTTCAGAGACAGAAACTAATGAGGAGGGTGGGGGTCGCTGTATGGGCCAAATTGCAAGACTTCAATTTCCAAAACCAAGCAAATCTTGTCAGCTGCTGCGCGGGGTTTTGCAGGGCGAGTCCCCCACTTTCTTCGGCAATCGCAGATGATCAAGAAACACTGCGATCCCTGCAAGAAACTGCAAGTCGTACTGCCACTGAATCTCTTCTTTTGCCTCCCTACACAGTCCCCCTTCCCTCCTGACCTGACCTACCCCCTCCATTTTTTTGCCATTTCCCTTTTTCATTTTCCTCTCTCTCCACTCTCCTCCTTCGACGACAACAAGAATTGAAAACCCATGTTCTGAACTGGTGACGTATAACGTTGGAAGATCGTGGGTCTTGCATCGGATAGTTTAAAGTGGAAAATTACTTTGCTCGGTTCCTTTCAACCCGCATCTGATGTGCCGCATCTACGTCAGCAGGACAAGAAATAATGTCCACCGAGTGTCGGGCTACATGTCTATCCACTGCATTATGATGTCATTATTATGTAGAAAGATTGGGCGTTTCTCTCTGTTTCGTCTCCGGCGATGGCAAAGAGTACAGATTAAAGTTTGCTTGCCAATTAATGTCGCGAGTGAAATGGTCGCAAACCCATTCGTTATTGACTTGTTATTAACTCGTTTCTCCTTCGGTTCAGCTCGTTTAACCATGATTCATAAGTCCATTGATCAATGAGTGTAGCGTACTGCATTACAGAGCGCAGTTCATGAGCTCAAGTGATACGTGGTTTTCGAATTAGAACAGAGCTCTCTGCATACATATCGACATAGTACATGTCTTGCATCCGCACTGAGAATAAAAATACAATCTTTTCTTCACAGAAACTTCGGCTTTGGCCCAAAAAAGCTCGAAACGTTGTCGCTTTAGTCGGTCCATCGCCGCAGATCGATCGACAACCACTCTCGATCAGACCAAAAGCTCCCCTGTCCCTGCACTGCCACGGCGTTAAAAGTATTTTGCCGTGGTTTGTGTGGATGTAAACATAAGAACATTTCTCATGGACGCATGATAAAAGTATTTGTCAGACCATACTGATCTATACAGAGCAGGCTATACCGTCCTGTTTAAGTTCTAGAAGTTTAATGATATCTCCTCTCGTGCGCTTAGCAGAAAAATGGACATATGTGACGGATTATATATCCATAAAAAGATGCGAGATACAGGTAAAGTACTGAACCAGAGTGGAAAATGAGACTTCAAATGGAGCAAAAACGAGAAGCAAGTTCAAAAGAGAAGGGCAACATGTGCGGACTGAACCGATCAGTGTGCCTGCACTGTGCACCAAAAGCAGAAGATGGGGGAGCGAGGGAACACATGTTGGAGAAGGGGAGCACGTGCAGAGGCCCAGGGCTCGAAGAGCAAAGAGGGAGGGCTTTGCACGTGCCCTGCTTCTCCAGCAGGAGCTCCTCCACTGGGCTCGAACGTTGTCTGATCTCGAGCTTTCCGTTGCGTGTAGAGTATGAGCATGAGAGTGAAGTAAAGCGAAGTGAAGGAGTTGCTCATGCATTTATAGACAGAGTCCCACTCGCGAGAGAGAGAGAGAGAGAGAGAGAGA
The DNA here is from genome assembly GCA_001662345.2 of Metrosideros polymorpha var. glaberrima. Taxonomy (NCBI): domain Eukaryota; kingdom Viridiplantae; phylum Streptophyta; class Magnoliopsida; order Myrtales; family Myrtaceae; genus Metrosideros; species Metrosideros polymorpha. The sequence continues at coordinate 36,587,623 of BCNH02000008.1, forward strand.
GAGAGAGAGAGATTGAGTCTAGAAGTGGGCATTCTTTAAAGCAATTCAACTCGAGTCAAGTTCCCTTTTTATCTTTTTAACTTCTCTCCCTTGTGATAATGACTGCAAAAGGCCAAGCATGGTTAATTTGAGAAACTCAAGTTGCGTGTCTTTTCAGGGGACGTTCTCGTTTACAACGTTTTCACCATAGACAACGAATGAAATTTCATGCAATCTATGCTGAAAGTGCCCACGAAATTTCCCATGCGACACATCCTTAGACATAGGTCCCCTTGTGATAGGCATGAAAAGTCATATTGCACGGATGTCAATTCGATTATAAATTTTAAATTTGATCAATTTATTCCTAAACATTTTGATGATTTGCCGACGTAGTCCTTTTTTGCTTGGAAGCAGAAGTAGATAAAAGAATAAATATAGTATAGAGGCATTCGGTACATGAAGAACATAAGATAGATGACGAAACCGGAAGACTTAGGATGTAGAAGATCATAATATGAGTGATTTGGCATATTTGGATTCCTACATATCCACTCATGGAGTATTTCATTATAAGATATATCTAATATCCATATGTATGAATATCATCAATTACATCCAGAAAGTTGTATGCTTTGGAAGAAGCTTGTGCAATTTCAAAAAAGGGTTTTGATTGACCAAAAAGAATAATATACTTCAATCGATGTGCCCATAAGCACAACCATACATAACATAAAAATCACACTTGGAAAAGGTGGAGAATTAGTAAGAGAGCGAAACTGATTGCGAAAGAGGAGAAAATCGGGCACATTAAAATTACCTTATAGGGAGGTCCATTTGATATAAAAAAAAAATGCTCAACAATAGTCGAACAAATGAGGAAGAGATAATAACACAAATGGTCTATAAAATTTAGCCCAAAATGTAATGTGATCCATGAACTTTCAATTTGACACAAATGGTCCTTGAAGTCTCTAAATTTTTAATTTGACACAAATGGTCGCGGCATTTATAGTCCAGTGACTAGTTTGAACATGTACAAAAAATTCAAAGATAATTTATATCAAATTGAAAGTTTGTGGATTTCATTGAATATTGAGTTAAAGTTCAGTGATTACACATTGCTCATTGGGCCAAAATTCATTGTCATTTTTCTAATGAGAAATGTTGAAGTGAACAAGGAAAAATTAGGTAGAGCTAAATCTAAATATTGGCTAGATAAGTGCCCTGTAATATTTGACTTCCTACACCTTTCTAAATGATCTTTTCGAAAGCGCCCTGTAGACCATTCCCATGAGAGTGGTGAAGGGAGAGCTCCAATTGGCAGAAAAAAAAAAACCGTAATCTCTTGGGTTATCCTATAAAAAAAAAAGAAATAAAAAAAGAATGAAATATATTGTTAATTTGATTCTTGAACGCCCAATCACGTAGACAATTTTTGTAATCTTTGAAAAGAAATTCAGACAAATACATATTCTTTGCCGGATTGTCCAACAACAGACCACGTATACATCGTATTATCTTTAATACGCAAACATTGGATTTATCCAAAGAAGAGCTCGTGAGTCGTGAGGCGAAGGGTTTTGAGATGATGTCGCACTTAGTAGGTATGACCTGGATCGTCAGGCTTTTTTTTATGTGACGTGGACCGGTGAATCTTACATGCATTTTACCGGATATTAACGATGTTATTACGTCTGCAGCTCTTAGTCAAATGTCGGATTCTCTCTGCCGCCGAAACAGGGGAATGCTTCACCCAACGCAAGTTACCCATTTTTCCTCGAGTAAAAAACTCTTTTTCCTTTTTTGCTAAATCAAGTAAAAACTAAATCAAAGGGTCAGTGAAATATATTTTCCCGAATACAGTCACTTTAAAAAGTTAGTCTAATGGCTAAAAAAAGTCGCATATTTTTCACGAGTTCGATTCACGTGTGACATATCTTATGTTCCTAATCGGCTGTCGATATCTTTTGCAACGGCGAGCTTGCCAATCTCAGACTTTCGACAAGTGGTGCATAGTACTTATTACACAATCTAGACTTTCTACGGCAAAAGCAAAACTCTTATGATAACTTCTAAGGAGAGCCGCTAAAAGTTAGAAAAATCTCACTCGACTCGTTTTTCCTTTAGTGGAAGTAGCTTCAAGTTTCTCTAGCTTATACCATCTTCAATTGAGACAAGATCACGTGGAGTTTAAATCACACGATGGTGACCTTTAATATCAATTAAATCAAGCGACTTAATTTGCGAAACGTAATCTATGGTAATTGAAGTTTTGCGATTGTTTACAAGGGCACCACTCGACAGCCTACATATATATAAAGGAGATATGTTGGTGGGTACATATACGAAACATCTAAAGATTTGGGATATACACAAGACTTAAATTATCGAAAGCCACAAGTCAGAAGAAGAAGAAGAGAGAATCACTTCAACTTCAGATAAATTTCGTGTTAATCGAAAGCCATCCTCTTTATGAAGTATATATATTTAAGGAAATGCTCAAATTCCAAGTCACTAAAACACATAACATCGCCGTAAATAAATAAGTGAATCGACTGAGTGAAAACATTTTACCCCCATTGCTCGTAGAAGTTGTCAAA
>BCNH02000008.1:36590226-36602779 GCA_001662345.2 Metrosideros polymorpha var. glaberrima
GGGGGGGGGGGGGGGGAGAGGATGGGAGTTTGACCCAAAAGAGGGGCGTTGATGGCGACGGTGGAAGGGAATTGATAGTGAATGATGGTGGTCACCACCGGTCAGCCGAAACGTATCCACTTTGGCCTCCTCCTCCTCAGTCGCTGCTCAGAGAGAGAGAGAGAGAATAAGTTAGCGTGAAAGTAGGGCGAAAATTTAACGCCCAGATCGTTCTCAGTCCTCCTCAGAGAGAGAGAGAGAGAGTGAAGAGACACCATCATATCATCATCAGAAGAAGAAGCGAATACAAGTAAAATGGTGGGAGAGAGAGAGAGGGGTTGCGTGTGGTGGGAAGCAAGCAAAACTGAGATGGATTCAAGTTTGGAAGAAAAGGAGTTTTTGTGTTGGTTCTGGGGCGAGCACTGCGAGTCCCAATGTTGATCTGATTCCCCGCTCCTTCCCTATTACTTTTTATTTCAAAAATTTATTATAAAAAAACCAAAAAAAATCTCAAATTTTGCCCACTTTAACTTATCTACACTAAACTATATAAAAAATTTCAAACTTATATCCTCATGACACATTTATCTCAAACATAAAAAGTCTTAAATTCTTTTTGTGACATCAAATTTTTTTGAATAAATGTGTCATATGGATAAAAGTTTGAGATTTTTTGTGTTACAAAAAGAAGTTTGAAATAAATGTGTCACACTGTATAAGTTTGGGATAAATATTATATAGGTACAAGTTTAAAAATTTTTGGCATGACAAAAAAAAATTAAAGGTAAATATTTCATAGTAGCTATAGTTTTTGATTTTTAGTGATTTTTACCCTAAAAAAAAAATACTCTTTTTCTTCTTTTCCCTCCTTATTTTTTGGTGGGTATTTTTGTTTCCTCCTTTTTCACCCCTCCCTTGCATCTCTGCATCTGCTCCCAAGGTGATTCTGTTCTCTGGAACCGGTCCGGGCGAAATGCTCTCCAAGGTTAAGGTTTGGGAAATCTTTTAAAATGATGTAAAAGAACCAAGTGCAGAGGCAATGACTAGGTGCAGAACACGAGTCGCGGTATGTTCGTAAATCTTTTGTTCGTTCATGTGGATATTGAAACATCACGACTCTTTATTCGACGGGGCGATTGACACGTTCTGTGCGGCTATTGAAAATGAATAGTTGATCAATCGGTTTCGAATAGCAAGAGGTATCGCATCAAAAATATTTTGCCAAATACTCCTAACGAACGTGGCAGATGAAGTTGGAGGATTGCATGGGGGGCAAATACTTCTATGCATGTCTGCAAACGGATTTGGATTCCGGCAAACCTACTCATCTGACCATCGATCTCAATTGATCGGACAATATTTCATACAATCTACGTAGATTGTCAATTTGAGGTGGGTTTGACTGACATGGCACGTGTTTCCTTTACTAAAAGGGTACATGCCATCCATCGATGTCATCTTCGACAAGTTACGAGTTATAGGAACGTCTCAATCCTTCTTGTATCGAGGACTTTCTTGAGAACTAAAAATACTTTTAGGGGCTGAATGGATATTATGCACTTATTTCCCTCGGCAGCGTCGGTCCATCTCGTTACCAAGTGGTGAAAAACAAATAAATGTACCAGATGACTATGAAGAAGTCCTCCTATCAATATGATTTGCGAACACGTTAATCTAATAACATGGGCCTCCATTGATTTGCAAAGTCGAGGCCCTTCGTCCTCAATCTACCAATGCAAAGCCCAAACAGGCCCAAACATAACCCATGTGTAGGTCCACTCACAAACAGGCTTCGTTGTTTCGATTGGGCCCCAGCGCTTCCGATAAAAGCTCGGGGCTCTCCTTGTGGCCGCCGCTAGACCCGACCGATGGACCCTTGAGACCGATATCGGGGTCCAAACACTGAGCCAGGCCCCGTTTACTACGACTAATATATTAGTAGAACTTTCTTCTTCTTTTTTTACAGATCTTGTTAAAGAGATGTTGAGGGAGGACGATTTTAAAGATCAAATAAGGAAATACCGCAATTTGGCAAGTAGGTAGGCCTGGCGACAGCCGTTTAACAAGCTCTCCGAGAGCACTTGTTAATAAGACTCGACTCTTTATCGCGGGAATGATCGAGCCGAGTAGATAGGCCTAGACGAGCAAGGCCAGGCCGGACCTGGCCGAGCCTCGGATGAAAAAGGCCGCATGCGTTTGGGCTTGGGCCTCGACGAGCGAAGAGCGACGACGACAAAAGTTAAAAGTTACCCCCGCACGTGACACCCGCTTGGCCTCCATAACCTCTTTTGTCTCCACGTGCCATGCCTCTCTCTCTCTCTCGAGAAATATCTTTCCCCCAGGGCCCAGACCAGTGGTCCCCACCTGTCCTGCCGATCTTATCCCCAAAAAACATTGTCCCCACTCGCCACATCGACCAATCTCCTTCCAGATCCAGAATCGACGGCCCACGATGGATCTCGCTCCCCAGACTCGTTCGACCATTATCGCCTCCCTCGTCTTTAAAAAGCCTCTACTTCTGCTTATCAGCAGCCAGCCATCTACATTTGATCCCGCGAGTTCCACGACCGGTTAACCTGCGCCAGCTCAGCTACCGTGCGCCCATGGGGCTACTGGACCAGCTCTGGGACGACACCGTCGCCGGTCCGCGGCCGGAGAGCGGCCTCGGGAGGCTCCGGAAGTTCAACAAGTTCGGCTTCCGTTCGAGCTCCGGCAAGGGTACGGCTGTGCTGGTGACGCCGATCTCAAGCGGATCTCTCGCAGAGTTTTCGATTGAATCTGTGCACGCACGCCACGTAGTACTGAACGAATCGAGTATTCTGAGAAAATAGAGGCGATAATTCGTGAAACGATTGGCAATTTCTTCGGCGATTCCGATGGGTTGTGTGTTCGAGCCTGATCGAGTCGAGTCGAGTCGTGTAATAATGACCGGAAGGGCTTAATAATGGAACGGATCGTTTGATTTGTGATTTGCATGGGAAACTTGATGGACTTTTATTGAAGATTATAATAAAGAATTGTGATTTTACTCGTTCTGATTCGCGACGGGTTGTATCTTGGAGCAGAATTGGAGGGAGGAGGGAACATGAAGACGTACGGCGATCAGAACGCGACGCCGTCGGAGGAAGCGATCAGAGTGACGCGAAGCATAACGATAGTGAAGCCGCCGGGGCATCAGTCCGGTTCGCCGCCGGTTTCTCCGGCCGGGTCGACGCCTCCGGTATCCCCTTTCTCCGGTAAGCTCGTCGTTTTTCGTTTGTTCAGGTTAGCATGCCGAATTCTCTAGGAATATCCGAAATAATCAAACTGCAGGTGGGGGCCGCTTGTCTTGTCTCTGTCTGCTGGACGGTCTAATAATCATGGATAATGATAATGCCATTTTAGGTGGACGAAAATACAATTTCCGTATTATAAAATATCATAATTTTTTCAAAATGACATTCGTGTCCCTGTCGTTTGAAAGTGTTGACCTGCTTTCATGCACCATCTCCTCTTACATTTTCTCCGAAACAGATGGATCTTGCATCAAGACCTTAACTTTGGGTACATTCGATTTCATCGAGATATATAGTGCTGATTGCTCGAATCGAAGTAACGGAAGAATTCCCAATCTTGCCTTTGGTTGGCATGAATAAGATCTAATAATTTCTATTTTTCGACGAAGCTTGCTCCATGTTTGTTCAATGCGCGAAGCACTTCCTCTGGAGATGCATTGATCTGTTAGATCCTATCATATGGGCCATAGCTAGCGATAATAGTAATGAGTATGCACCGCTTCTAATGGCGACATGAATGTATGTGCACAGGAGGTGGAAGAGGGCAGTTTCTGTTCCGAAGGAGATCGATGTCCGATGCGTACGAGAAGCCAAGTGAGGTTCGACCCCGGAGCCCTCCTTCTCCTTACGACGTGTGAGCTATGACACGGAGTTTCGACTCCCTTCGGCAGCCGAGGATAACCCCCGTGTGCGTCTGTTCGACCTCCTTTGGTTCTTGCTATGTATAACCTATGCATGTACGTAGGTATGCACGCGTGTTAGAATACTTGACCACTGTTCGATAAACGCCACTTCAGTAGCATGCATCGTCTAGATGTAGGAGTCTGTGTATTTTTGTGTATGTGAGATGGATCGCGAGTTGTCTCGTTGCAGTCTGTTCTCTGTACATAGTGCTTTCGCCTTAGGTTTGAATCTGAGCCTTTTGCTTGTAAGTTTTGTTGGAGAAGATAGAGCATGTTCCTATGTTCTTTGTTTCCTTAAACAAACAATTCTCTGGTGACTCTCTCTCTCTCTCTCTCTCTCTCTAGTTTCTACATATCTGCAATAACGGAACAAAGCAGCAGCAAGTCGAAATACCCGGACCTGACATGATGATGCCATTCCCACATATCGCCTGTTTATCACGAGCCTCTGCCTTCGCAATGAAAAACCTGTTCATTTGTTAACTAGTTCGCTATATATGTTGGGTGGGAGGGACTATCCGTGATGGTGCCGACCAGTTTGCGAATTGAGAACTTGGTCCCGATGATGTTACCTTCATGCGTGGTTAATGCAAATGAACTATTGCTATACACAGTCGATGGGTGAAGCGAGTGATTTGGAGTGAATCTCTGCATTGTGCCATGCGAGCGCAGGTACTTGCTGAGGAATCGTAAGGTTCAGGCAGTCTGACCTTTGGAAATCTATGCAAAAGGGGAAGTCCTACGTCAAGACGACTTGAGCAGACAAAACTCAAGGTTGTCGATTTGGTTATTCCGATTTTATATAAGTCGGTTTTGTATAAACGGTATATCCTACTGAGCTTCCTTGGCCAAACACAGAGCACTTTTGAGCAGGAGAGCAACGAACTTCTTGAGCACCTTCAAGCTGAAAATCATGTCTGATAAATTTTTCCTTTTTTGAATTGACTGGGAAGCCCAGGGACAAGGAACTAGAAGTAACATTTTGCGGGGATTGTCAGACAAATCTACAATTGAAAACAATTCATGAATATAATAAAAATATCATACACCCTCTTCACTTTTGATCTCGATATCATTTTGCACTCTCTATCATTCAAGAGGATATTATTTGTAAGTGTTCTAGGATCGCTTGTTAAACATCTAATTGAGAAAAATTTTGTTGTTTTCGATTTACTGTCTATCGTGTATTTATATGCGATAAGTGCATCAAAAGTGAAAACATTTCTTCAACGAGTATGATTGATAGATGGTCAAATGCATTTGTTAAGGACAATAGCCACGTCATCGCCATGTAAGAGAGAAAAAATATTTAAAAATGCCACATTAGCATTTTAAAGTCAGCCAAGTTGGACGGAGTTAACGGAATGACTCGATTGAACCAATTTGACAAGTTTTACGACTTGATTGCACATTTTGCAAATTTAAGACTCAATTGCTCTTTCGTGACAATTTTAATATTTGTAGTGCACATATCGGGCTTCTCGGTCCAAAGCCCAAATACAAAAATCAAAGAGGCCCAATGTCCAGGTCAATCCGGCACGGACCGAAAGGCCAGTTTCGGCCCACCAGGGCCCATTTTGGATTGTGGGCTTCGGAGATATTTTCCGGGCCCATCTCACAACTTCAAACCGTGACAATAGCAAGCCCGGGCCCGTCTACCCATTCGTCCACAGGCTCTCCGCACTGTAACTGGTGCGCGTTGCGCAACCGTGGAAATTGGAAGGGGAAACTCGCGAAGACTCTGTCCAGTTCTTCTTCTACCTCTCGGCTCCTGCAGATTCTCCATCCAAAGCGATGAGGATATTGGATTCGTTCGTGGTCACGAAGCTCGTGCTCTCGATCAGTCTGCTATTTCTCTCTTCTTCCGGTGAGCGTTTTTCTTCTTCTGGAAATGATTATGTTGGGAGCTGGTTGCGGAGTTGTTTCGGTTTCGCATCTCCTGGAGCTCCGGTTTTTTGCTACTTCTTTCTACTTTTCAGTCGATTTGGTCAATACCCAATAATTATAAAATGCTTTAGAAGATGGGTGAATGAGTGCGGGCGATTTCATGTAGCTGTAGCTGATCGGGGGACTTGCTCGCTTTGTTGATAACTCTCTGATTGGTTCTTGTCATAGTTCAATTTGTTTTTTCTCTAATATTTTGATTTGTTCAGGCAGCTTAGCATCTAGCAGTTAGCCACAACCGGTTGTTCTTGGAACATAACATGTGTTTCTTTGTTGTATTCATGGGTTGGCGAGAGAATTCGTTCCCGACTTCTTATCTTTGTTTTACTGGTTCTTGTTGGTTGTTTGGTGCTCTTAGATGCGGCCAGACCCGACGGAGTTTGCATTTCGAAAGGCGGTCGTTTCCCGCCGTTCGCTTCGGAAGGGAAGCCTCCCGGGAAGGTTAGTAGAGGGTCCAAGGATTTGACCCTTTGCCGCGTTTTCCGGAAAAAGACGTGCTGCGATGTGACTCAGACGCATCCTGCTTTGATAGTGACTAGGAGGCTCTCTTTGAAGGGAGAAGCAAGTGAGGAGTGCGTGCAGTTGTGGGAGTTGCTGGAATGTTCTATCTGCAATCCAAGTGTCGGCGTTCAGCCCGGACCTCCTCTTATATGTGCCTCTCTTTGTGACAGAATCTTTCGAGCTTGCTCTAATGCTTACTTCTCGATGGATCCGAAGACACAGGTGAATCTGTTAACTATTCTGTTGTTAGATTACCAGTTCGACTAGCTGATGCCTGCTCCATCATATTCTTTTTTTCCTCCTATAGAAAGCTGTGTAAATGGAACATACTGTTGATAGTGACAAAGCGATAGCTTATTTTGCAGTTTAATTTTCTGTTATGAGCACCATTGCTGCCACATTTCAGGGGTTGATCGAAAAATTGGTTTTGGTCAGGAGATTGTTACTTCTTGATCAATTTCTGTATGTATGCCACTATGCATGCTACCTACCTATATGTGTTTGTCGTGTGAATCGTGGGTTGTGTGTGTGTGTGTGTGTGTGTAAGGACATATGGACGTGCCAGATTATCCACCTCTATCACTGTTTTATCTTGGATGATCCACATTGCTAACTCTCTAAGTTCTGAATTGATAGCTTCTAGCACCATGTGGAGTGAATGAGGTGATATGTGCTAGAGCTTCTGAATGTGTCTCCAATGGCACTGAGCTGTGCCTTGCTGCTGGTTTTTCTGTGAAATTGGATGATGATAGACATGTTGGCTCTGAAGAAGCACATTGTTATGGTGGTCAAGCTAGTTTGGACTCAATTTCTAGTTCATGGAAGACTGATTCTGAGATGCCTCAAGAATCTGATGATCAGCAGCAGCTGGGGGGAATGCCATTCAGTAAAACAGTATTTTGGGCAGTGGGAGGAATGGTGTTGACTGGAGGACTGCTGGTTATAAGGTAAAAATAACTCTACTTTGCACCCTAAAGTATGAATAATTCAGGTGCTACATAAAAATAGGAACAAAACATTCATCGCCTAGTTGTTGATTTCTGGAGTTGGATTTTCTTGAACTCTATGATCTCTTTCCTGAATGGTTATTTGTCACACGACCATTTCCGATGTTTGCTCGGGGTCACTCAATTTTTTTTTTCCAAGGAAGGATTTGAAGCTTGGATAGTATGAAGTTTTCAAACCTCAAATGTAAGTGATATATGAAATGTGTACGCACGGTGGGTGCTGAAATTTAGCTCAAGCATCTTAGTAGCTTTTGAGCTTTGTAGGTTAGTTGTTTCAGTTTTTGTTAGCAGTGGCTTGTTTACTGGCTGAACTCTGGTTTGCTATGCACCTTGAGTATGGGTCTGCACAAGGAAAAAGATGCTGTCCCATAAGTGCAGCATTTCTGCAATTTGAAAAGATATTTCAGGATATAACCTGATTTCCTATTGGAAGCTTGTCATAACTTAATGAAAATTCAGTGTTAAGAGCAATGTTTTCTCGTCTCTCACATGTCACACAATGAAGGGACTCCAGGAATTTGATTGTAGAACTCGAGACGGTTTTTCTCAGGATTTGATCGAATAATTGCTCAAGGTTATCATTTTGCTTCTATCTCATGATTGTGGATGCTCAAAACTAGGCGTAGTTCCATTTAGTCAATCAAAAGGAAAAGGATTTTGGTTCAGAGTTTCTCAGATAAATCACATAATTTTTGATGTACTGTTGCTTATTGTATAGTAGAAAGAGCATCCATCTAATTCTCTATTTATGGCCTGTCATTTAGGGTCTTACTGGCATTCAAGTTCTGTTTTACTTCTTTGAATGTACTTCATCCTTACCTACAGCAGGAGGAGGAGCAACAGCCACTCCCAGAAAATTGCTGCTATTCCGCGTGTTGCAAGGAGACTGGAAGCTCAGACAAACCAGAAATCTTTCAATTCACGTAGTAAGAAGGCGAAAGGAAGATGAATTTCCACTATGTGCTTCTTTTACAGGTGAAGCAATGAACTGAGTTACTGTAAAATTTACGAAATTATTGGAGAACTGCATAGGTATCAGTTTGGGAATTATGCAGTGAGATGTTAGAATCTGCTATGCCTTCTCCTCTGGCCCTTCAAGCATATCAAGAAACTAGGTATCGCTGCAGATGCATGCCTCATTTGAGTTAATCAGATCCTTGATGTTTATGTGATTTCTTTATGCTAGCATTCCGAAAGTTTATGACTTTTTGCTTCTGAGCTCAATAAACCTCATCGATAGCCAATATAATTTTAATCTCTCTGAGTTATGGCTGCATAATTTGGTAATCTTCCGGGAATTAGAAGGCGATAGATCTCATTGTAATCTCTAGACTGTATTTTTCATGTTAAAGAATTCTCCTTTGAGATGGCAAAAGTAAGCTGAGCTTTTGAAGGCTTACTTTTGACCCTATGTTCTTTTTTTCTTTTAGCCTTGTGCGTCCCACCCTCTGTAATGGGCGTCCGTAAATCACCCTATAATCAAAGGCGAGGACCAAACTCCTCACCTCATTCCAAAGACAAATGGTGGCCACTGCGCCATTAACCCTGTGGTTTGTTGGCTACCTTAGCACAACTTTATGCTGTTTTTGTGATTACGAAAAGTGCAGTTATACTTCTGTTTGCAGGTAAACACCTATCTGCAATTGTAATTACTACAAGAGAACTGCCATCCTTCAGCGAGCTGTTTTTGTGATTCTGAAGCAGCAATTTATGCTGGTTCTGGCCGAAATCGAGACCAGGCATGGATCACTCGGCATATGTTCAGCTTTTTGGCAGGAAGAAATGAGGAAAAACATGCCTTCTTCATTTGTCAAGAAGAGGGGTTTTGGGCTGTAACCTGTCTTGTCATCTTACATTTTTTCTGACGTTGCAGAAACATGTTTCTGTCTTGCTTTTGGGAGATGGAAATGTTGGAGTAGAAGGATTTACGTACGCATAGCCCATTGATGTCTACATAACACTACGTAGTCTGATGCATCAATGTGAATTCAGAAGGTTTATCAGTTTATGACTGCTGATAAACTCATTGTTTGGATGTTCAAGTTAACAGCAGGTTTGTAGTATCTGACAAGTGTTTCGACGCAGGGCTTGATAGCGAAGGCCGAGGCTAATGTGCTACTAAACGACTTGATGTCTCTGAAAGATGCCACATGAAGTGGAGATCGTTATCACAAGCATTATTTAAGGGCAGAAGTTGATGGATCAGCCTTTTGTACATAGCGCACCGGCCTGTGCTTCTAAGCCACTCAATAGTCCTCCAGTTGATTGCTTGCTTGAGACTACACTCCATCAATTCACTGAAACCCCAGAACTCTGGAAAAAATCAATGTTAAGAGTTTTGTCCGTTTAAGGGCGCGACAAAATAGTTATTTTCAGGAATCTATGAATTCCCAAACGACCACTTTTATCGATAGGAATTACCTTGATATAGATGGCTCCTTTTCTCGCAAAACACCGAATTGCCGATGTCATTAGTCACACTCAATAGGGTTTAAAGCTGAAATATTAACAGAAGCTTGTTGCGAAGACAACTCTCGAGCACACTTGCAGTTGACACAAAAAATTACAGATGACAAAAATTTCAAATCATCAGTTTACCCTAGGTGAGCGATTTCCATTGGGTGTCCTAAGGTCTTAAGATCTCCATTTCTCAACTGAAAGTAGTGCATGTACGACCGAAGATCCTGAACCAACTCTCATCCTACTGTTGTTGCCGTGCTTGGATATTCTTGAAAGATACGACTTTTTCGTCGAAAACGGAGGGCATATCCTTATCCAATCTTTATCTATGACAGGTATCTAGCTTATGCATGAAACCAGCTTTCTTTCTTGTTTTCTCGTAAAAGAAGGAACATCTTCTGGAGACACCACGGTCCGCAGATCAGACTCTTCCAAGCTGTGGGGGCTGCTCATACCAAGTAAAAAAAAAGTTATTTCACAGCCCCACATCAAAATTGACTTAAATGAGAAGAAGAAATAAAGGCATGGTCTTTGTCACCATTGAATTCGGGAGAATGGCGAAGCCCAGGAAGACAAAGAAAGTTAGATTTTTCAATACCTTCTTAAGAATCATTCTTGATGAACTAGAACTGCCAGAAGCTTTGCTTTCAGCTGGTTTCAGTATCTCAAACGAACACACCAAGTTCTTATCAACACTTAGCAATGCACCTGCATTGTCAAACTCCCCTCCATAATTGGGAGCTGAAAAGATTGTGACTAACCGCCGTTTCGCAAAAAATTCATACCCGTCCTCTACCACCTGCAATTAACCCCAGAAGATCTTTTCGATATCTTTTCAAGGCAAAATTGAAGGGAAGGACATCATGATGCAATTTTCAGCCATGACTATTGCAATGTTAGTGATTGTAGAATTTTTTGTTTTTTTCGAGTAACAAGTTGACAGAATAAAGTATACTGAAGATAGGCTCCTCCAGAGTGCAAATCCAGCCAAGCATTACAGTTCTATTATCTACATCACAAATGACCAGTTCTCCAGATTCTGCAGAGAGTCCTTCAATTAATACGAAGCACTACCGATCAACAAGTACTAAAACCATTTGTACGGGTAGTTATCACGACATCGACTTTTTCTTTACGACACTAATCCAAGGTCTAATATTCAGAATATGATGGGACAATGAAACAGAAGACAGGTAATTGGATGGGTTGTTATTGTGTTGATGTATGTGCTGGTAAAAGCAATTGTTTGGTGAGCAAAAAGTTAATCAGACATATTAGCATACAATGGAAATTTGAAAACGGCCTTAAGAATTCTGAGAAGATTAAATGGGGCTACTTTTTATTTCATGAGTCAATGAAGCGCCTCAAGTTTAAGAATGCCTTAACAATTCTTGCAGCATTTTGCATCTTTAACAGGCATCAAGCTAGATAATAAAGAGATTGGCTTACCTGATGACCTCTACAAATGAGATCAAGATCATTCTTATCCAAAAACTCAGCAACCTTATCAGCTCCAAAAGTACATGAGACACCACGATCACTGTCTGCCCAACCATCAATACTAGGATCTGGGTCAGACCACAGAAGATCACAAAGAAGACCGGCATCAGGAACATCAGTAGGCCTCGAAATTTCGTTTATTTGATCCAACTTGTTCAACTCCGGGGAGAGGCCCCCATGCATGCAGAGTATCTTATCATCGATAAGGGCAGCCACTGGCAGGCAATTGAAGCAATCGGTGAATATTTTCCAAAGCCTAACATTAAATCGCCTTTTGCACTCATCATAAAAACCGTAGATGCGATTTATTTTTGCATCTTCGTGGTTTCCCCTCAAGAGAAAAACTTTGTTGGGATATCTTATTTTGTAGGCCAGAAGCAAACATATCGTCTCCAAACTGTGCTTCCCACGATCTACGTAATCTCCTAAAAACAGATAGCTCGCAGAGGGAGGGTGGCCACCATGCTCAAATAACCTCAGTAGATCGTGGTACTGTCCATGTATGTCACCTGTAAGAGACCTGCAACATTAGAATTACTTGATGCATACTAACTTGATTGTAAAGAATGCACTGACAAGCTAGAAGACAGAAGCTTGCATTCAGTTCAAATGAATTTGTACCATTTTCCCCTTAATCGAAGAGCCTGAAACTGATAAGCAATCCTTTCACCTCCTCCTACTGAGAACCCCATCCTTGGAGTATCTATCCTCCCCACTCCATCATCAAATATTAACAGATTCGCCAATGATTTGATGCGCATTAACTAAATTATAACATCTCAAGATTCTTACTTCAGCAGCCTGATCTCTGTTCATTTGCTAAGCAAGAATGGGTAAAATAGTTCCACTAGCAAACACAAGTTATTGCTTCCTCAAATCAACTACCTCCAACGTTAGAGAAGACAGCAAAGACGACTTCTGTAGTTTATGCGGCAGAAACGAGAAACAGACGAAAGAAACAACCACGTGCTAATCAGTTGAACAACAGAAACAAAAGAGAGCTACGAGGAAGAAAACTATAACACTCAAGCCCTTATGATTATTCGTTTCTATCCATTTGCCATATAATCCTTTGCCACAGACTAATGGACCTGCTGCACAACCAAAACCACCTTGGAATCAATCACAAGATGAGAGCGTGACAGCATGAGAGAGAGAGAGAGAGAGAGAGAGAGAGAGAGAGAGCTCATACCGCAGACTCTGA
>BCNH02000008.1:36603730-36619932 GCA_001662345.2 Metrosideros polymorpha var. glaberrima
TTTAGAAGCAGCATCCCTTTTTTTTTTTTTTTATATATTTCTCCTCTTCTCTTCTCTTCTCTCAGCTTTCAGGAGACTTTTAATACCAATTATTTACTATTAACCACATTTAAAACGACACTTGGCATCTTCCTTACAAGAAAGACGATGAAGAAAGAAAAACAGAACAACTTTTTAAGGATCCGAATCAAATTCATGTTCCAAATAAACTACTGCCGTTCTAAATAGGTGTTCTCTGCCCAATTCAAAACCGTTGAATTCCGCTCGTCTCGAGCTTGTAAAGAAACAAATTTGACCCCGGGGCATTTGAAGAAAGTGACGACCTTTTCACCCTCCTCTGCCCAAACCTGTCAAACCATTTCCCAATATAATACATCGAGATACCCCCGATGCACCCAGGATTGAAATATTCAATGAACGCCAGTAACGTTTTCAACTTTGTGGACCAGATGGGATTTAGACATGCGGTCCTAGAGAAACATCAACCTTCTCAGGATTGACATTTTTTTTTATTTTGAGAATATGGGTGAGTGAATTGTCTTATCAGAGTTCCGACATTGTCTGATGAGAGTCATAATTGTTCATTCTCCACGAGAAGCAAACTGTTGTGCCGACTGGATCGTGAAAGCTCGTAGACTAGGACATCTTCCTCCTAATATGCTTTCCAAATCCCCCAATCCTTTTAGGATTCGTTATGTTTCGATACTAATTCTGTCTATCCTTTCGGTATTGCAAGTTAAATGAAAGTGGTTCGTCTCTACAAAAAAAAAAAAATTTGTTTGATGAGAGAGCCCACAAGGCGTGACGTAGCAGATGATGAGTACAGATGAAGATGTGGGAGTGATGTTCACGGCAAGTAGCTTGGTGGGTTTTGATTGTAAAGATGTGGGCAAAGATCGTGGCCGACTCTTTGTTCTCTCTTTTCCCCCTTTTGGAGCTGCGCAACTTGAAGAAACCGCGTACTTTGAAAAGTCTCTAAAAGTGTTTGTGTGCGTAACGAGAACTTCTGACACCGCACCGCAAATGGAATACAAGTCAGGCTTCGATTACAATAGTCCCCACTCCCCAAATCCCACCCCCTTTGATTTAATGATGTTTTTCTTCGCCAATCGTGGAAGACCACGCAAGAGCCATCATCCTTTTAATAATTAACTGGAATTCGGTTTATTTGGTTGACGAACAAAGGCATGCCGGGGCCACAAAACTCAATGAACGCATCGAGTGTTTGGTTGAAGAGGATTCTATTTAGTTGATGATGATGGTGGTGGTGGTGGTGGTGGTGAGCATTGAGACACTGTGCAGCTTGTTTGGCTCACTAATGCCACCGCTTTCGAGCATGGAATGGATAGCTTCGAAGGGTTTTCTTTTTTTAGTGGGTGCATCGCCATTTCATTAAAATGGATGAATCGATGGGTTCGCTATTGGCACTCCAATAAATCTTGTTCAACTCATTAGATGTTATGTACCAATTGAGAGATTTGGGCATATGGGCATCGACACGTTAAAATAAGAAATGCATTCGTGGAGTCTGCCTAGTTACAAAACATGTCGCGAAGGCCTCAAGTGGTGGCTTCAAAAGTTTTTTTTGTTTTTTGGGTAGTGGGAGCGTGGCCAATGAGTCTGTTCAACTCCAATAAATCGATGGGTTTGCTTTTGGTACCCCAATGAATCTGTTCGACTCATTAGATTCTCCGCAATTCATGTTATTTATATGTTGGGGAAGTGTCATCCACTTCTTCACATCAAAGACTATAGGAGGTTGGCGTCAAAAAGGAGTTTCTGTAAGCATTTCATTGTCAAGTGAGCTTCCCAAGAGTTCCCGGTGTTTAAGCTGGATTGGGTTACTCTTTGAAAGCTAAAGCTCCACTTTCTTCTTCTTCTTCTTCTTCTTTTTTGGACAGTATGTGCCGAGACCTAGTCAATTTGGAGTCTACCGCAGCAAAGGGAAAGCAGATTAGGTAGGTGGGAACTGTGGAATGAAGAGGATAATCTTAAGCAGGAAAGAGTTGGTGCAGAAAGAAAGAAATAATAAGGAAAGGGGCACTAGCAACGACATGCGATTTGATACATGAGAAGAGATCAATGTGACGAGAGCTTTTATTTGTCGACCAATTTGACTCCATAACTTCTGCTGCCCCAAGACACTGAGAGAAACTTCCTGTAGACAGACCTGAAGGGCCTTCGACAATCGCGACGACTAATAAATCATTAGAAATATGTCAAGAAAACAGTCTAATTGAATGACTTTACAGTGTCACTATGATCCCAGTCCTTTTGGCCTCGGACTCTGTTTAACACAGCATCAAGCACAGTCTCTGTTCCACGAGGGAAGCAAAAGTTCATTGACAATCTGTGCCTTCGTTAAAATATTTTCTTGCTCGCATATGATTGATATGAACGGAATTCCTGCTTCTCGACAAAGTTTAACCGACTTCGTGTAGACGTTCAATATCAGGCGAGGAAGAACAGACAAGATCAATCACGATGCAGCTGAATTCAAAGTTTAACCGATTGTCATGGATGCATATGTGCGTTTCGAGAAACGCATCGCGGCATCGTTCGAGGAAATGATTTCCAAGTCATACTTGGCGAATTTGGTGGTTTCCACTTCAGGCTGCAAAAAGAACAGTACCTTCTTTACAGACGGCACCATTAGGCAGAGCTACACACCTTTCTTCCACACACCTAACTCAACTAAATGTCAGTTACAGTGGTTGAAGAGCAACAAGAGAATCTGAGGGCTATTAAATGGCACTCTGTAAACTGTCCTAAAAAAGAAGACAAAGTGTCCCCTTCTTTTAAAGAACTATTGGCCTCCACATATATACAGATTTCACCTGGTCCGGAAGTTATTATCTGCGTCTACCTTAAGATATTTTGGAGTTCACTGGCACTTGTGCTTCAGTTTCCTCGTGATGTCAATGGAGTTGCGTTCACGTTTGGTATAAAGGGAGAAAAAACGGAGTATGCAAGTTCAGCTCTCAAGTCACGCGACATATGACAGTTTCCCATGGCTTACATCGTTAAGCTTCTATGAAACGAACGTAAGCAAGAAATTTTCTTGATTACCCATTTCAAGAGGGGGTTCTCCGGTGCGCCGGGGAGTTCACCCAATGCATATATAAAACCATATTGGGTGCACTCCACTGCGTGCCGTTATGATCCCTCTATTTTCAGCCATTTTCATGGGTAGCCAATGTGTTATATCATGGTTGTGTGAATCTGGTCACACATGGATGGTGTTTTAGAAAAGCCGCAACAGCATTCGTGCGAAAGAATACACTTCTCCTCAAATCAGACATGATCATTCCGAGTCCCAGATGTTCAACGAAGACAATGGAATGGCAGAATCATTCTGTTTTTAACTCAATAACCATATTCTTCCATGGGATTAAGTTATAGCACCGTCTCCAACTGTGTCATACTAATTGGGCCGGGTGCAAGTCTTCTTTCGGCTCCAAGTTGCATGCAACAATCATTCTTATGATGAGAAACTTTGAAGTAGCAGAGAATCATTGTCACAGTTTGAGCTCTTAAAACCAACTGTTGCGCACTCATACTTTATCTGTAATTTGTTCAGGCAACCATTTCAGCATTCCAGAAAATCCTATTGTCCGCAGCATGACCGGTTTAAGTAAACAAAGAGAAGAGAAGAAGCAGCAAATAGAGAGACTTCAACTCCACTAATTGAAACTTCCCGATGATATTTGGATTCCGAAGGGGAGAACCAGAATCAACATTCAAAAGAACAGCCACAAAAGCTTCTTGACCTACGGAGATAGATAAGAGTGCAAGAATCTTGAGGGGTATTACTGCACCAAACCTCGTACCAAATACGAACTCGGCGACCATTTCCTTTTCTTGATCAATTTGCCATTTTCATTATCAGACCAGAAAATAACCAAACCAAATGCTCCTCGTAAATCTTAAACAATATTGCCCCATCTCCAGTTAAATTCTACAGGAAAATAATCGTATGTAGCAGCAGAACCATGCCCGAACCATTGTACATGGCATAAATGGTAAAATTTCATTCAGCCTCTTCCCATTTATGAGATTCAACAATGGAATACGCCATTTTGAAGTCACAATCTATGCTTTGAACAGTGAAAAAAAACTGAAAGATGAAATTCTTTGCAAATTATTGAGAAGGGGGGCTATACATTTAGATAATAACTAGTAGAAGTTTCTCCGCTGATAAATATAGACTGCTCTGAGCAATCACATTAACACAACCCAGATACCATTTCAAAAGTTGGCAACAGAGTCATGTTCAATCGCATTTGAAACTTATGAAGAACTCTTGATCAGATGAAAGCTATTAAAGAAAATGTGATAAATGACCCATGTTGACAATCCAAAACATAAAAAATCTGGTCAATTGATATGGCATTGAGCGCATTTAAGCAACCGTGTTCAAAGGGAAGAAGCTGTCCACACAGATACATATTGCGAATTAGAGAACATATGCAAAGTAATTTCATCATAATTTTCAACGGTCAAACAGTTGTTCGCTCACTCGTGTCTCTGAATCCCAAATTAGAAGCGCTTTCATTTAGAACAAGCGCGAGTATAAGAGCATTATATCTCTGTAAGAGACGGTGTCAGTTTCTTAGGAAATCCTGAAAGGTATTGAGCATAAATGCAATGGCGTTAACGGCTTTGTCACTGGGGTGAAGACTTTCAGATGCACAAGGCCTATAGACCTACTTTTTTAGTGGTTTTGAGAACCCAATGGGGCCAACAGTAAACCACAGACACAAAGTTCTTCAGGATCATTCGTCTAAAGTTGCTCGGTATGCAGTCATTTATCAGGTTCTCATATCTTAGGGCTGCTGACCATTTCTTTTAACATGCAATTTTCCATTTGAAGTCCCATGGATAAGCCCCTCCATGGTTAGTGGTCAAAGACCACCTATTGCTTCCTCCAGGTTCTAAAACCCTTGTAGAGGAACAAAACGCATCCTCATGGTCATTTACAATGCAAAATATTCAATGAAAATGGTAACTGTACTATGATCAGGGAAATGAATAGATTGGTCCATGGTGGAGGAATCTCTACAAAGCAAAGTGGTCACAATACTTCATCAGGATCTTTCTGGGAAATAAGCATTCTCGATTTCATCTCTTTATAGCCATTATGCATGTGAAAGTCTTTCAGTGGAGTCTAACCATTAAAGAATTTAAATATCATTTAAGACCTTCATTTAAAAGCTTAAGCGTTTAGAGTAGTTGGCTGCCATCTCACAAAATTTCTACAGGAACGCTCTTATTTTTCTCTTCCGCATATTTCAGGGATAGTTTTTGAACTTTCAAAACAAGACTTCCTACTCACTAATATGGGATTTCCGTGGAAGCCAGCCATATTCCACTCAATTTATCCTTTCATTTCTATCCCCTCACTCATTCCATCCCCTTCTCATCACAACCTGGGTAAACACATATACAAGTCTAATTTACGGTGAACCTGCAATAACAAGGAAGATAATTCTCATGCATTTCCAACTATATAGCAAAGAAGAATCATTTTCAGGAATAATGAAACCATCAAAAGCAACACCAAACGAACACGAAGAACATTTCAAAGATACGAATAATTGGAAATAACTTATTATATTGATGAATGGAGGATGATGTAGCTTCCTGTTCATGTATCTGATTGTTTCTTTATTCGAGTAAGAGAGTTTGCCCTTCCCTGTCATGAACATTCTTCACGGTGCAGCAGCATAATCTTAAGATATGCAGAAACCATCAAGCGCACAATAAGAAAGAGGAAAGGCTTGGCAATAATCAATCATTTCGAGCCCAATCGATTTCCATCACGGCACAAATGATAAAGAAAGAAAAGAATTTTCCGGCACAACGAAGTTTCCCTTGTCAATTCCATTTCTATCAGTAAGAATCAACAAACGGCCTACTACTTCTTCTCGTCATCTCCCTCACCCCACCGTCATCGCAATTCAATCCACATCCGCACTGAGGGCTCTCCTCGAAGTTATCGATAGGGAAATTCGCACCTGCGATGCCGACGGAGAACTCCAGATCGTCGCCCCGGCGGCTGACCTCCACGATGTCCACCCACACGAACAGGAGCTTCACCTTCACGCCCTGCAGGTCCTTGAGCCTGTTCTCCGAGATGGTCCCCCTGATGGTGGACTTGTACTGGAGCTGGTACGACCCCTCGAGCGAGAAGCTGCAGGTCTTGTTGAAGTAGGCAGCGAACTTGCCGGTCCCCTCGTCGAGATCGTAGCCGTTGACGCCGATCGGGAGGATCCCGGCGGGGAAGTTGTAGTCCCCGAGGATGTCGTACGCCGACCGCTCGCCGGCGGCGGAGGCGCCGGGGCTCGAATGTGCCGATCGGGAATTGGCGAGGAGGAGGACGGCGGAGAGGATCGTGGACAGAAATACCGATCTGGGAGCGAAAATAGGAGCCATCTCTCTCTCTCTCTCTCTCTCTCTCTGGCGGTCGTTGTTCGATGGGTTGCTGTGGCAGACGAGAATGCGATGGCGCGTCTGTGTCAACGGATGAATGATTTTCTTCGGAGAAGGAAAGTTCGGTTCAGGTCATCTCGTTGTTCCTGAGATCGATTTGGAATGGTAGTTGAAGCCTTGAAGGCTTTGACTTTCTCTCTCTCTCTATACAAGTTGAGACTTGAGAGCATAATGGCCCAAATGACCATGAATTTTGACTCAATAACATGCAATGTGATTCCTAAAATTTTAATTTATTCGATATTGATTCATAAATTTTAACCCAATATAAAAAAGTCTTAAACCTATTGTACTTTTGTTAATTGAGTCATAGACGTTTTAAGTTTGCCAATTGAGTCATAAATCTTTTATCGATGTTAACATGAACAATTTTAATAATATTTTGATTTTTTTTATTCTTTTTCTTTCTTCCCCCTTGCGGCTCGCCAGCGGTCAATGAGGGTTTTGCGATCCTCGACCAGCCTCGTCGACCTTGCCTAGATTTGGGCAAAGCCATCGCGGCTTGCCATGGCTACCTTGCTTGCGACCTCGAAGGTCTCGTTTGGCGATGATTTGGGGATGAACCGCGTCTACGACTTGGCGGGAGGCCTGGTGCCAGCCTCGTGCTTGTTTTGTGTGTGCGAGTGTCAACTTGACATGGATTTTTTGGGCTTGAAATGAGGAGGATATGTGTGTGAAGGAGGAGATGGGAATTAGTGAAGGAAGATGGCGGAGCCTCGCCAGAGTTGTGGCCCATTTCATCCTCCTAGTGTCCCATAGAATTGAAAAACAAATATAAATGGTTAATGAACTTTAATTTAATTTGTAATATGATTTCTGAATTTTTAATTTATTCAATCTGATCCATAGATATTTTGTACATGTTCAATTTAGTCCATAAACTATATAAAAATGTTTAATATTATCCTCGAATTTGAACCACTTTGAACAAATTAAAAGGCCGAATTCCCTAAAGAATCCCAAACTTTAGGTCAAGTCCCAAATCTGCCCCAAACTTTTTTTTTGTTTCGGAAAAAACCCCAAACTTTAGGTCAAGTCCCAAATCTGCCCCAAACTTTTTTTTTGTCTCAGAAAAAACCCCAAACTTTAAGTCTAGTCCCAAATCTGCCTTGGATTTTGTTTTGTCCAAAAAAAAAATCACAAAATTTCAACAATTCTCAAATCTACGCCCATGATCAAACCCCAACTTGACACGGCACTTCCACGTCGATAAAATCCACATCAATAAAGTAACATGTTTTTTTTTACAAAGAAAAGTTTGAAGAAATTTTGGACTGAACCTAAAGTTTGATGTTCTTTTTGGATCAAAAAAAGTTTTATTTGTTATCGTCTCTAACTTTCGTATCCTAGAATGGTTTTGGTTTGGAGAATTTCAACAATTTTTATTGGGGTGGATTTGTTATTGATGTGAATTTGTTATCGAAGTGAAAATGCCACATCAGTCGTACCTATCGCCTCATTACTTTGCTAATGTGGATTTGTTATTGATATGGAAGTGTGGTGCCAAGTTAGGATTGGATTAAGGGGGTAGATTTGAGAATTGATTGAAATTTGGTGATTTTTTTTTACAAAACAAAATTCGAGGCAGATTTTGGATTAAACTTAAAGTTTGGGGTTTTTTTTCTGAGAAAAGAAAAGTTCGGGGCAAATTTGGGACTAGACCTAAAGTTTGAGGTTTTTTCTGAGATAAAAAAAAGTTCAGGGTATTTTTAGGACTGAACCTAAAGTTTGGGGTTTTTTTTATGGAATTTGGCCCAAATTAAAAGTTTAGAGACCATATTGCAAGGAAAATTGTCCAAAGAATCCTAAACTTATTGCACTTTTGCCAATTCAGTTCTAAATCTTTTTATTTTAGTCAGAAATCATATTATAAATCTAATCAAAATTCAGGGATAATTTGTATTTGTTTTTTTTTTTCAATTCTGTGGGACACTAGGAGGACGAAATGGGCTCAGTGTACGGCATTGCTAGATGGGCTTATGGTGGGCTCAATATCACGTTGGGGCCCACCAACTTCACACTTGGGGATTTCTTTTTCATTTCCCTTTTCTCTTTCGCTCGAGATGACAACGGTCGTTCTCTCGTTGCACGGGGGTCTTCGAATCTTTCGATCCGAGTCATATCGGCGGATTATTGAAAGTTTAGCATTGGCCGTTCGAATCTCTACTCTTCAACTAAAAGAAAGGAGAAAGAAACAAAGAATCGGAACTTACTCTTGTTGAAGGTCGTTAAGGTAATTGGATGAACGTGATTATCATCGATCGGTGGGAGATTGTGCGTTTTTTTACCAATTCGATCTTGATGCAGACGGTTATGCGGATTTGAAACCTCTCAATTGAAATTCACAACTATATCGAAGAGCATGATTATCATTGACCTAGGAATTAGCATAGCAACCCACCGTCATGGTCCTCCACTTAAACGCGATTTTCCCAGCGTAAGAATCAAACCATTAGTTCATAAGCCGAGAGCAATGGAATGCCCTTACAATCGGATCAATCTTAGGACCAGTCACACCAGCATTATTTACTCATGTCAAGGCATGTTTTGGAGAGACTTTTACTTTTAAATTTTTGTTTAATTTAAATCTTGCGATAAGCACACTCCGATTTTTTTACCCAAAGCATACAATACTTTCACAACATGTAAATGTTGACACGTAAATTCACATATAATGTTCAATAATTTGAAATTTAAACAACATTTTCAAATTTCAAGTGGGTTTTCATGGTATGATCCTAAACAAACACCTTCCCAATTAATGGTAGTTATTTTAGCACGTCTTTAGGAATCCTGTGCTTGATATGCAAGAATTTGTGCTCCCAAGAGGCTGCTTGAGGAAGCATGCTATCCAACATACCACAGCAGCATCCCATGCTTATGTAAGGGACGAAAAATTGTGTCCAACATTTTCTTATCCCTCGATGGAATGTGCCTCTCTCCTTATTAAACGCCCGGTAAAATCCAAGTTAGGGTTTAGTCAGAAAAGACATGCGCACGCATCATTACGTGGGACAACTAGCGAAGGTTCCACGCAAGTAACTTTGGTCTTAGCTTTAATTAGGACTTTATCCGTAAAGCCATCAACTTTTTGTTTTTGCCTTTTAAGTTTGGTTCCCATGTAGTTTGCCTCACGCAAGGTGTTTCTATAGTAAGAGCCGCAACAAAGATGGTGGACTTGTAGTTAGAGAAATGAGGGGTACCTCTTTCTTTTCCCCACTCTATGCTAAATTTGAGAAAGGTAAATCTGTAATTCGGTAAAAAGAAAATACGGAGGAATCGAACTAGAGACCTCGAACCACATTATAGGTTGGAGACTTTCTACTCTAAGAGTTTAATTTGTTAAAAGATAACGTCAATTTTAATAGCTCAGCTCCACAACGAACAAAGGTATATACGTAATGAATAGAGCAGGGCAATTCTTCATTTTCTTTCTTTTTCTTCTTTTCGAGGCCATCGCCGAGGCCCGGCGACTGGCGGAAGGAAATAGGGAAGAAAGAAAAAAGAAAGGAAAGAAAAGAAAGAAAAAAATTAGAAAATAAAAATAAACTCGTCTACGTTAGCAATTTTCCACCAAATTTAACTAGAATAAATCTAGAATTTAATTGAATAGATGTATCTAGGGAAAATTCACTTTGAAGCGACTATTCCCTAGATACATAAGTTGTGATATTTTATTTCACCATTGAATCAATTTAAAAAAGATCTAAAGTTAGGGAATTATCAATTGGTAATGTTGCTCCAATATCCGACCATAGGGCTACCTTGATAAATCGTTAAAATGTTTAAGATTAAATGTCGTACAATAAATTTATGATTTTTTGGATAATTTTTCCTTAATAACAACAAACTTTCAAAGGGTATATAGGTAGATAGTGTACGACCGACATCATTGTTCGTTGGTCAAGCAATTTATGGCGGTCCTTTAATATAGCCTTGACCCAAGAAAAGCTCCAAGTAAGGTATGTTCTACCACCTTTAGCTTGGTGATTGTTATTCTGAGTTTCTACTGAGTAAGTCATTCATTGCGCTCCAAACTGTATCAGAAAGTGCGAGGACTATAGGCGCGGTAGATAATCCAACTCTTCAGCAAACGCTTGATCTTCATACAAATTAAACAGACAACATCATTCATCTTGTCATTCGGTCGACCAGTCAATAAAACTACTACAAGAAGAACATGGTTGGAGAGTGCCATCCAGGCAAGACTTGACGACGAAACAGATTACCTACAATACACTAGTTACCATTTTTTTCTATCAAGAAAAAGATTACCTACTCAAGCAGAAACACCGACATGGCTTGACTCGAATTGGATCCCTTCTCTATCTCTCCGCATAAGTTGCAGCAGACGGTGGAGATGGATTCGAGGGCGAACTTTATGCCGGCTCTGATAGCAGATGTGCCTTGCCTTAGCTGTAGTACATAGCATAGATCGTGAAATTTTATTGTGCTTGGTCCTCAGAAAAATGCACAATCAAACATGTTTGTCGACGTGAATAATGAACCCGATTGATCTAATATGGCCAGGAAAAACAAAAGAAGAAGGTTGATGTATCTGTCAATCTGTCTCTTGAGCTTCTACTACTTGAGGAATGGAAGTTGGATCTATGAGAGGCTCATGTGGTTTCCACCCTTTGTCCTCTGCCATCGATGACGACCACTTGGTCTTGGGCTTGTAATTCATTGCGTACAGAATCAGCTGAGCTGTTCCGAGTCCGAACCCGGTCCCATTTGGTATCTGCATCGAATTCACCATTCAAGTCCATGAGCAACCGTCTTTAATTTTTTCCTGAGCTGTTCATTTGATCGAGTATCGCTTTCTTTTATCATGAATAATTGAGTTTTTGGCCATTTAATTATCTATTATGTTAAAGTTGATAATATTCCATTGAAGAGCTAACTTATCTCTCCCACGACATTAAACATTAGGTGGTGATTTTTCAGGAAATAGTTTTTACGTTACATGCCGACACAGTATACCTATCAAAACGTAAATTATTAGAGTTAGGTCAAGTAATTAGAGTTTCCCATTTGAGTCGAAGTATGACATTCTTTCCTATTCTTTTTTGAACTGATTTGACATTTGTCCGCATCTAGCTTTGCCTTGCTTACAAGAGAAACTGTGTTATTACATATGTACGTGTGATGACTGGTCTGTCCTTCTAGCCCGCAAGCAAGCGTGACTTGTCTATCTTATCAGGAAATACACCCTACAAGCGTGAGCTGTTTCCTTTTCTTTCTTTGGATATAGAAGGGCTACTTTACGGGCATGCATATTCTAATGCTGCCTTGCGAAAGGCGATTTTTCTTCTGTTGTTTCCACGTATGGTCGAAAGAACAGTAGAAGAATCAGTGTGGTAGAAGAAGGTGGAAATTATGCTTACTCCAATGAAGTAGTCATGGGTGAGGATGGTGTAAACAGTCCAAACGCCGCCATTGATGAACAGGATGAAGGAGAGGAGGAAAGGCATGTACTCCACACTCTTTGTGCTCACCACCGTCTTCTGCAAAAATTATTGAGGGTGTCTGTCAACTTCATGCAACATCCCCAATCAATTAGTCACCTTCATAAACAATACCTCGAATAACTCTTCAAGATTTTAGCATACACTTGATGAATATCATGCACAGTATTGCTATATTTTTGTTACTTCAAAGAAGGTGGGTACGAACATGCTTGATAAAAATTCAGGAAACAACACATTATGTCTAGCAGACAGATCATAGCTTGAGTACGAAAGCACGTTTATATTCGTATGCATAGATGTAAAAGGAGATACATACATATGCATATATCTATACATATTTACCATGGCAGAGAGAGGTGAACCATAGGCGACCATGCTGAAGACAGCACTCAAGAGGCCAGCAACAGTGATCTGAATCTGACGGTCCAACGTTAAGAACCTGATCACGTGGGGTTCAATGAGTCGAGAGGCGTGTGGTTGACGTGGTAGGGTCTTGGACCACCCAATAGACTCGTTCTTGTATATTGAATACTTTATGGACTGCGCCGACCCAAGTACGAACCTGATCCCATTTGGAACCTTCAGAAAGGCCAGTGAAATTCAGAACAATGTGCGTAGCAAGGACCAGCCTTTACCATGTAAAGAGCAGTGCTAGGATGCCGGAACTTCACGAAACTTTCCGCTCAAATAGTGTGACAAAAGTAATTAGATTCATAGAGCACAGAATCGAGAACAAGCAGTTGAACTTGTATCCTGCACTGTCGAGTATGCTTTGTCAAACAAGTTTGGTATGAGTTTTAAATGCATAGAGCATTTGTATACCCAATAGTCCTGCCATTTCCTCCCACATACAGACGGACAAAGCGAGCAGAGGCAGAGACTTAATCCATGTTGGAATTTGTGATCCAATTTCTGACATAGAAATCTCTAGTCAAATCTAGACTACTCTAGTGGACGTGAGAAGATGGTCTAGAATTATTGAGAATGGTGGCTGCAAGTTGAAGATTACGTGGACAGCATTCAGGAAGAATCCAGATTAACAAGTTGTCCAAGAGATGAGCGGTAAAGAGAAGTCCAGAATCCTCTAAGGTGGTTGTAGTTAGGCGGTGGAAATGCCTATATAAAGGCCATAGCTCATTCATGTAAATGTGTGTGAGGAGTGAACACATAAAGCCACATCCTTGTGCTCCTCCACCCACGCCAACATCTCCTCCATCAACTATATTTGTAAAACTATTTTATTCAACTAAGGAAACTATATTTTCTTCTATCCCACGACCTATACCCTTTGAAGTTATTATACGTTGTTCCTTGTTCATCCTTTACCAAATATATCTTACCTAAACATATACTTGCACAACATTAACCACAAACTATCATCGATATTTGAATCATACTTCTGCGAACGTTCTCAAATTTTCAATACGGTATCATAGTTCAAATATTGCAGGATGGAGGATCAAGCTGCAGACATCTTCACCAAGGCGCTACCACAAGCCAAGTTTGAAATGCTGAGAAGCATGCTTGGAGTATCACGTAAATGGATCAAGGAGGAGTGTTGAAAAATGATCCATTTACTATAAAAATCCAGAAGAATTCTGCAATAATATCCTGTCTTCAGGCGGCAAGGAGTTGTCTAGAATTTGGATTAAAGTCAAAAAGTACGAGAATTAAAGAGAAGGCACATAGCTTATGTGTGTAGAGTACTCTAAGCTGGCACAAGAAAAGTGTTGAAGTTTCTTGTTCTCTTTGGAGATTTTTTTAGCTTTCCACTTGCAAGAAACTTCAACACTTTTCTTGTGCCAGCTTAGACTACTCTAGACACATAAGCTATGTGCCTTCTCTTTAATTCTTGTACTTTTTGACTTTAATCCAAATTCTAGACAACTCCTTGCCGCCTGAAGATTGGATATCATTACAGAACTCTTTAGGATTTTTATAGTAAATAGATCATTTTTCAACACTCCTCCTTGATCCATTTTTGTGATACTCCAAGTATGCTTCTTAACATTTCAAACTTGGCTTGTGGTAGTGCCTTGGTGAAGATATCTGTAGCTTCATCCTCTGTCCTGCAATATTTAAGCTCTAATACCATATTGAAAATTTGAGAACGTTTGCGGAAGCATGGTTTGGATATTGATAATAGTTTGTAGTTAGTATTGTGCAAGTGTATGTGTATGTGTGTAGGATATATTTGGTAGAGAATGGACAAGGGACAAGGAAGGATAGTTAAAAACATAGGTCATGGGATACAAAAAAAATAAAATAGTTTCATTAGTAGAACAAAATAGTTGTACAAATATTGTTGATTGAGGAGATGTTGGCGTGGCCATAATTTAATTGTCGGATATTTGATTGGATAATATTAGGAACGGTGGGTAGGACACACGCCTGAAATCACCAAAGACGGTGGGTAGGACATCTAAAAAACAAGAATCAATGGCACAGTCTATAGCAGAAGACTGCCACAACCGCTAGTCAAGCAATATGGCTTTGGAGAATACTAGAAGATATTAGAGAAACACAATCAGAACCAACTCTGATATTGTGTGACAACAAGTCCGCAATTGCTATTTTGAAAAATCTAGTCTTTCACGAACGAACTAAGCATATTGATATTAAATATCACTTCGTTTGAGAATTTCAGGATAATGGAGAGATTGAGCTCAAATATTGCAGGACAGAGGATCAAGTTACAAACATCTTTCACCAAGGCGCTATCACAAGCTAAGTTTGAAATACTGAGAAGCATGCTTGGAGTATTGCGTAAATGGCTGAAGGAGGAGTGTTGAAAAATGATTCATTTACTAGAAAATGCAGAAGTATTCTGCAATAACATCCTATCTTTAGGCGGCAAGGAGTTGTCTAGAACTTGGATAAAAGTCAAAAAGTATGAGAACGTGGAAAGCTAAAAAATCTCCAAAGAGAAGTCGGTGATGGTTGCCTATAAATAGGGCATGGGGCGTCCATTTTGTTGTAGACCAAAAAGGTCAGCTCCTTCCCTTCCCTTTGTAACACTCATCAAATAATAAAAGTGCTACTTTTTCCTTGTGCTCCCTTGCAGATAACAACTTCTCAAGTTTTCATCGTTGTGGCTTCTTTACTCAAACCTTTTTCTATAAACTAGTCCACGCACCTCCACTAGCACTCACCAAATTACTCACTCACTTACAAAACAAACCACACTTCTGCAATTTCAACTGTGGTATTAGAGCTATCAAATTCTACAATTGGTATCAAAGCTGGATGCGCTCAGGTTCGTAATTGAGCTAGGCATAGTCAGAGCTAGGCACGTTCGGATGGTTTGGATGTTTGTCCTCCCCATCCTCATCTAGAATCAAGGCCAAAGCCCGAGCAAGAGCCAACAGCGCCGGAGCCTACGAGAGCTAGAGCCAAAGATAAAACTAAGGCCATCGCCTCATTAAAAACGTCAACTATCAACGTGATAGTGGAAGTCCTTTCTCTAGGACATTCTGTGACAGTTTCAGAAGCACATCATTCGGATTCGAAATTTGTTATTAAGTTTGTCTCTGCTGTCTGTTCGTCGTCCCCTTCCTCCATTTCACCCGCATGAAAATTGAGGCGACCTCACTGGATGATCACTGAGAATCATGTCTGGCTGGTCGAGTTGAGAGCTATGTGACTTTTCCGAAACTTATATTGCACAAACAGGAAGTGATCAGACACAACGAGCTGACGACCGAGGAGACACCTAATGCAGATAGTGAGGCTTCCAAACATGATGCAGCTTCTTGTTCTTACACTCTACAACTCCCTTCCTAGTCGTAATCTCCTCGTTGCCAATTGCGAGAACAAATGATTGTCTCGAACGCCAGCTCTGTTCTTCAAGTGAACCGAACAAGACGGACTCCACCCTGCAGTAATTCTATCTTACATCTTACACAAATCGTCTAAAGTGTGCAAAAGAGAGAATTCAAGAAAGTTGGAAATTGGAAGGCCTGGGTTGTTTCCTCACTGATCTCAAGGCATTCGCTCTTCAAGGGTGTGAAAGATTAACAACAGCAACCCCAATTGTAATTGAAAGATGGAACAACTTAAAAAAGAATGATGTTAAAGAATGCCATCGAGGCAAGACTTGACGAACAAAACACCACCTTCGAAGAACTCTTTTTATATTAAGTACGTTCAACAAGAGTTACTGAGACACTCTTTACCATGTTTTTCAGTCAAGAAAAAGACACCTACTCAAACAGAAACAATCCGACACCCCCCCCCCCC
>BCNH02000008.1:36619938-36637350 GCA_001662345.2 Metrosideros polymorpha var. glaberrima
AAAAAAAAAAAAAAAAAAACAGAAACACTGACGTAGCATGACTTGAAGTGGGTTGCTTCTCTATCTTAAGTGATTAAAAAAAAGTTTTGACACTCAAGTGAGCGTTGTACGGAAATTATGACACTTGTTCTATTCTTATCCCTGCATAAGTTGCAGTGAAGGGTGGAGATGGTATGGAGGGCATAATTAATGGCGGCTCTGATACAAGATGTGCCTTACCTTAGCTGCAGTACATTATTACACTTTGGTCCCAAAACAATACACAATCAAACCAGCAATATCAATATGATTGACCTAACTCGGCCCAAAATAAAAAAGGGTTGATGCATCTGTCAATCTTTCTCTTGAGGTACTACTACTTGAGGAATGGCAGTTGGTTCTATGAGAGGCTCATGCGGTTGCCACCCTTTGTCCTCCGCCATTGACGACGACGACTTGGTATTGGGCTTGTAATACATTGCATACAGAATCAGCTGAGCTGTTCCGAGTCCGAACCCAGTCCCGTTTGGTATCTGCATCGAATTCTCCATTCAAGTCCATGAGCAACCATCTTTCTTTTCTTTTCCTGAGCTGTTCATTTGATCGAGTATTGCTTTGTTTTGTTGTGAACAGTTGAGTTTTGGGGCCATTTCTCTATTAATTATGTTGAAGTTGATAATATTGCATTGAAGTGCTGGCGGAACTCTCCCATGACATTAAACTTTCGGTGATTTTTCAGGAAATAGTTCTTACATTAGACGCCGACACAGTATGAAGCCCTTAATTAATAGAATTAGGTCAGGATGTCAGAATTTCCCTTGTGAATCGAAGTTTGAGATCTGTTTCCTATTTTTATATCGAACTGCTCTGGCTTCTTTCCACATCTAGGCTTTGCCTTGTACCATCAAATCTCACTGGTGTTATTATATATGCATGTGTCGATGACTGATATACATGTTTTGCCGGCAAGCAAGCGTGAGTTGTCTATTTCATTATTAAATAGGCACTGCACATAACTGTGAACACCTATCTGATCATCAGATAA
Source organism: Metrosideros polymorpha var. glaberrima (assembly GCA_001662345.2). NCBI lineage: Eukaryota > Viridiplantae > Streptophyta > Magnoliopsida > Myrtales > Myrtaceae > Metrosideros > Metrosideros polymorpha. The sequence continues at coordinate 36,620,963 of BCNH02000008.1, forward strand.
CAAAAGGCTAAATTTTTGGCTACTCTACTTGCATGCGTAATTTGATATTGCTTGCGAAGGGCGATTTTTGGATTATCATTTCTACCGATGGTCGAAAAGACAACAGAGAAACCAATGTAATACAAAAGGCGGAAATATAAGCTTACTCCAATGAAGTAGTCATGGGTGAGGATGGCGTAAACAGTCCAAACGCTGCCATTGATGAACAGGATGAAGGAGAGAAGGAAAGGCATGTACTCCACACTCTTTGTGGTCACCACTGTCTTCTGCAAAAATTATTGAGGGTGTCTGTCAACTTCATGCAACATTCCCAATCGATTAGTCACCTTCATGAACATTACCATGAATCACTCTTCAAGATTTTAGCGTACACTTGATGAATATCATGCACAATATTGCTATATTTTTGTTTCTTAAAAGAAGGCGGGTACGAACATGCTTGATAAAAATTATTGAGGGTGTCTGTCAACTTCATGCAACATCCCCAATCGATTAGTCACCTTCATAAACAACACCATGAATCACTCTTCAAGATTTAGCATACACTTGATGAATATCATGTACAGTATTGCTGTATTTTTGTTTCTTAAAAGAAGGCGGGTACGAACATGCTTGATAAAAATTCAGGAAACAACACATTATGTCTAGCAGACATGTCATAGCTTGTGTACGAAAGCGCATTTATACTCGTATGCATAGATGTATAAGGAGATACATACATATGTATATATCTATACATATTTACCATGGCAGAGAGAGGTGAACCATAGGCGACCATGCTGAAGACAGCACTCAAGAGGCCAGCAACAATGATTTGCATCTGAAGATCCAACGTTAACTGAGTCACTAAGATTGCTGCTGCTGGGAATATCACATCGCATGTGATCGCAAGGATTGCGGTTCTCTTCTGCATTATATATAGATTGCAATTATTTTCTTCTTAAAAGAAATGTACCCATTAATTAAGAGTAATTAAGGACACATTTAATTTAGTGGTTCTTCTTTATGATGCAATTTAGATTATGGTGCAGGGGCATTTCAATTGTGAGGTAAAATCTGTCCAATCTCTTATTCATTGATCAGTAGATTAAGAAGATTGTGATATATCTTCATGTTAGTCTAAATTAGAGTTGGTCCACATGGTTGATCAGATCTAGAGCTATTCCACTTTCTTTTTCGAAAAAATCTTTGGAAATCACAATCAAGCAACGTACTCTCATTCTGGGGGGAGCATAGAGAAGGAAGATGGCGACGAAGATGATCTCGAGGACGACGCCGAAGCCATTGACGGTCGCGACAATGATGCTGTCGGGCTTCACGATCCCATAGTAAGTCCAGAAGTAGGCGTTCAGCAGCTTGAACACGTACGGGATGCTCTCGAACTCCTCGGTCGATCTCCGCTTCACGATGTGCCAAAACGTTTTCCTACAAAAAGAAACAAAAGGAGGAGAGAAATTTCATATTGGCATCGATACGAAAAGTCGAACAGCGAATCGAAGCTCGTGGTTCATTAGCTTGGGGCATACACAGGAGCGAGATAGACTAGACCGGTGGTGACGTTGCCAAGCAATCCAAAGATGAAGCTCAGCGTCATGCTGATAGGTTGGACTGAATTCTTGTGGCCAAAAAAGAAAAAGTCGACTAAAGAGGAATTGGATCGACCAACGTTCTTGAAGGTTGTTGGTCTCTTGTGTTTATTGAGACTTGAGGGAGAGAGAGAGAGAGAGAGAGACAATCAAGCAGGAATATCTATTCAAGCAGAAAAAAGCCCATCAAATCACTTCAAGTTGGCAGAAATCATACTCATAGGGAGTGGTGGTGGGGTTCTGCAAAGAGTTAAGAAGAAGGCTTTAGTGGGAGACAAAGAAGGAAAGCTAAAGAAAGAGGTGGGGTTAGCAGATTCAGCGAATTCAACAGATCTGCCAAGGAGTTTAGCAGTGTCATGTCTGAACTTTGTCCAAACAGGCACCATCATCATTAAAATTTTAATTTATTTAATATAATTCTTAAATTTTTTTTCAATGTGCAATATCGTCTCTAAATTTTTAATATATTTAGTGTGAGCCATGAATTCTTCATACGTATTCAATTTAATCCATAAATTATGTGAAATATATTCAATATTATCATTATGTTATTTCAAGTTAACTGAATTTGCTAATTTGGCTTTCAATCCAATACGTTTGGACGGTAGACAAAAAAATACATTACATATGAATTATCCACGTAAGATATTCAGCACAAACTTACACATGTCATGTTTATGTGTGTCATCTGGGTTTTGGTGATTGATCTTGATGAACGGTTGGGGGTCATCGAAAGCAATGTGTAAGGGCCTAAATTATTCGACCTTTGCGTTCCCCTAAAAACAGCTGCCAATTAAAATGAAACCAATCATCCTAAAAATAGGCGGCCCATTTGATTTCATGAGTCATCGTCAAAAGAAACGACAAACAATAATTCACTCCCCAATGAATAATAGCTCGGCGGAAATAGAGAGTGGGTGAGAATTTGGTTGCTATTCCACCCCATTTTTGCCTTTTACTTTTTAACAAAAGGCTGCATTTTATCTATGAATTTCTAATTAGAATAAAACTGAATATAATAGGACATAAAATTCAAGAATTTTACTATATCTAGTTCATTGTTTGTGAAATTGTAATAGTAATGTCAGATATTTTTACATCTTATCTTGTCCATTATTTGGGATGAACGACATATCAATATAAATGATTTTAAAAATGAACAAACAAATAAGGTAAGAATCTCTTGCATGATCAACTACTAAAGAAACAACAAATGCATAAACCAAGATAACCTCAATCCGTAAATCGATGATTATTATATGATCTAAATCTCAATTAGCAAAGGAGTTCATTACAACATTCCACAACCACATGTTTTTTTTTTGGGTTGGCACGACCATGGGTTTGACCATATAAAAAATGTAATGGGCTCCAATAATATCAACGGGGTAGATCAGCCAACGAACACTGAATCTAGTAAGAGAGAGAAAACATAATAATTCACTTTTGCGATTCCAAAAAGTATAGTGCTTGGACAATCTCTACTTCATTTATAAATAGAGTTAATATCACGAAAAATCCTAAACTGGTATGCCTATGACAAATTTACCACAAATTATTTTTTTGACCACGAAAAATCCTAAACTGGTACGCATGTGACAAATTTATCCCAAATTGGTACATCTGTGACAAATTTATCCTCCGTTAGTTTCTGTCAAATTGTACTGTCAAATTACTGAGTTTGATGACATGTAACAGTTGACAGGATGTACTAGTTTTGGGTTTTATCATCTGTTTGTCTCAGGTTTGTTAGTTTGAGATTTTTTGTGATATTAATACAATTTAACGGAAATTAATAGAGGGTAAATTTGTCACAGGTATACCAGTTTGGGGTAAATTTGTCACAAATATACCAGTTTGAGGTTTTTCGTGGTCAAAAAAATAGTTTGGGGTAAATTTGTCACATACGTACCAGTTTGGGGTTTTCATGGTATTAACCCTTATAAATAATATTTTTTTTCCCTCTCTTTTTTATTTCTTTTTTTCGAATTTCTTTTTATTCCCTTCCATCATTCTTTAAAAAAAATTATTGGATACCGAACTATACTATTATACCTAAACTACTAAGATATGTAATAAAAATAAATACAACACACACACATATATATACATATTATAGGTTAAAAAGAAATGCAAATATATCAATAAAAATAGGAATTAATAAAAAGGAAAATTGCCCTTTTTTTGTTATTTTGAAATTTGTATTAGAATTCAAATATTATTTATTTTTAATTATTATTTCGAATTTATTAATTTAAGAAATTTTTTATTTGAGAAATGTAGCTTTTATACTATAGATATAAGAAATAGGGATATGTTTACGATAAGTCCTAAAACTTGTAAAGAAAGTGTGTTTGAGTTCTAAAACTTATAAAAAGTTCAAACAAATCCTAAAACTTATCATAAAAGTGCATTCGAGTCCTAAAACTTTCAAAGAATGCAATCAAGTCATAAAACTTGTTATATTGGTCCAATCAAGTCCTTTTTTAAAGATGCATTTTTTTAAAATTTTAAGATTCATTTGTACTTTTGTGACAAGTTTTATGACTTGTTTGAACTTTTTACAAATTTTAGGATTCAAACGCACCTTTTTTACAAGTTTTAAGACTTATTGTGAACATATTTCTAAGAAATACTATCCGTCTTTATCACACCTCCTCCATGGGATTTTTTTATTCGGGTTATATCTCCTTATATATGATTTTATCTTGTTTTGGATAGAAATAAAGAAAAAAAAAACACAGAATACGATAAATGTTATCATATATGAATTTTATACTAGCTACCAAACATAGCATAAAAAAAAAAAATGATGTTTTAGAATGAGAACATTGGTCACAAAGTACATCAACCTCGCTCTTGCATGTTCTTTTCACCCTCTTTTTAACCTACACCTTTGGCATATTACAAATGAACAATAACAAATTTGCATATTTTATTGATCAACTCTGGCATTTGGCCCTTTATACTTCATTATGTTAAATTTATGTCTTGAGTTTACATCGTTTGCGGATATAGATCGATTTGTTAAAGAAAAAAAGGAAATCCTGAAAATATGCAAGGTTTGAAAGGTTTGACCGAATTGACTTCTTGGGACTTCGGGCGAATTAAATGGAGGGGGCACACACATGTATTCTCTTTAATTCTATATTCACTTGTGGGCCTCACGAAAGTGATAAGAGGGAATAACTTTTATTTTGAACGTCTGCAGCGGACAAAAGAAAAGCCAAAGGCGTGGGTTCCCTTTTCTTTGGAGGTTTCCCTGCACGAGCAAATAATAAAAGTCAGGCGTACCGTTCCTATAAGCGAGCCGCTGCACAGTCAGCAAGAAAAGAACAGAACGTGACACCGACGATTTGTGCTTTGATTTTACATTCATTTGTAAATACTTTGGATTTGAATATAATCTAGATGTGAAAAACACTCGAGTGTATGAACGATTGTAATTCTGAATTCTCCGATTATAATGGATTATTTATTTCTGGCTCTCTCCGTGGATGTAAGTACCGATACTCGGATCGAACCACGTAAATCTTTGGTGTCATTATTATTCATCATTTATTTCTCTGATATTTTCGCGTTGACTTATTTGCAAGATTCTGTCGTTTCCATGTTAAAATTACAACACATTGGAGTAGGACGAGAGGAAATTACGAAAAAAATCTTGAATCTATTGTATTTGTGCCAATTTAATCTTAAACCTTTCAATTTAACCATTTTAGTTTTAAATCTTTTGACGATTTGCTAATTTTTTTTATTAAGACCAATTTGGCAGAAAATCGATGACGTACACATCGGTTGCCCTACATGGCATGGCCAAGGTAGAACGGTCGGCGTTGACATTGAGTATTTTCTAATAGTTTTTTTGATTTTTTTCCCATTGAAATAGTTATTGCAAAATTTGTCTTTATTAGCTACTGTGCCACATATGACGGTTGGTTTTCACATCAACGATTTCAAGGCAAAATTGACTGGAAGGACTACATTAGCAAATCGTCAAAAGATTTAAAACTAAATTGGCTAAACTGAAAGATTTAAGACTGAATTGACACAAATACAATAAGTTTAAGACTTTTTTTTTTTTATAATTTCTCCAAGTTGGACATGTGATCATTGGATATGTTAGGTCAAGCTGGAATATTACGCCCCTCGCATTAGAGATTTGATTAGTGGAACAATGATTGGTTAATTCATTTCCCTATATGATATATAAGGCCGAAGTTGGGAAAATTAGAAAAATCATTTTCGAATTATTGATTTTTCGCAAAAGGAAGCACGCCCTGGACTTTGTTTTGTTGGAACTCTCTTCACGTCCATTGCTTTGAGCCTCCAACCTTGAGACCGGTTTGGGTATGGATTTTGCTTTGCTCTGAATACAGAACCATTCTGAAGTTCTAGTACACAGTAAGCCTCATATCAATCCAAATGCACATAGACCATGGACTCTGCATGCATTTGCTTTACATGGACATGATGCATGTAATAACCCGCGTCGGGATATCTAATTGTATTGGCCATCGTTTCAATGTCCAATGTCGTCCTCATCCTCCTCATGAGAGTGGAGTTCATACGGACTAACGGAAAGCGTCTTCATGATCTTCGGCAAACTGTATTGTCGATTCATCGTTGGCCTGGGAAGGCTTCTTCCCTTAGTGATGGCACGGCTTTTCAGCCGATTCTCGTCCTCAACTTCGTACAAACTCATCTCTACGTCCCCTTTGACTAGATGGGCCGATCCGTCTTTCTCTGCTTCTTCTGATTTCAATGCCATGGACTTGTTCTTGTAGATTGAGTACAGTATCAGCTGCGCCGATCCAAGTATGAACCCAATCCCATTCGGAACCTTAAAAAATGCCAGTGAATTCAGAACAACATGCGCAGCAAGGACCAGCTCTAACAATGTTAAGAGCAGTGCTAGGATGCTGGGAGTTTGCCGAAACTTTCCGCTCAAATAGCGTGACAAACACAATTGATTCATAGAGCACAGAATGAAGAACAAGTAGTTGAATTTGTACCCTACATGGTCAAGTATGCTTTCTTAAACAAGTTTGGCATGAAGTTTTAATGCATACAGCATTTGTATACCCACTAGTCCTGGCATTTCCTCATACACACAGACAAAGCGAGAAGAGGCAGAGACTTACTCCGATGTAGAAGTCTTTGACCAGCACCGCATAAGTTGACCAAACGCCGGCATTGAGGAGCAAGAAGAAGGAGAGGAAAAACGGCATGTACTCAACGCTCTTCGTCTTAATAACTGTTCTCTGTTTAAACATGCCAAATCGAAGCTAAGTTAATTTAGGTGTCTGAAATCGAACTCAGCAGGCATGACCATAGCTCAAAGGTTTGATAAGGACTAATTTACACTCTTGAATTTGACGTCTCAATTTTTATTATCTTGCTAATGCAGTCTCAGAAGCACTACGAAAGGTCTTAGCCAACATAATACTGTTTTATATGACTAAATAGCTAATGAAGATTCGCCTCAAGGTTACAGGAAAAATAATTAGAACGACAAGAATGTAGCTCACACAAGGAGTCAGAATGGTAACGTACCATCGCAGCTAGAGGAGAGGCATACATTCCGATGGTCAATGCAGCACACAAAATTCCCACGACTGTGAGCCGCATATTTCCATGGATTGCCAGAAGAGTCACAGCTATTACTGCCCCAAGAAAGCCCACATCTAGAATGGCCACCAACTTCATCAATTTAATCTGTGAATCAAACGCTTCGTCACTCTTAATGCTACTTAGGCAGCACTCGGCATATATCAAGTTGCAACTCTAAGATTCGGTGATCATCTATAAGCTCTGAACATCAATACTTTGTGGTGGCCATGGAAAGTAGAACTCACACAGGTGTCAAAACTCAAAAGTAGGAATGGACGATTGACTGACCTTTTTATCCTTGGGAGCATAAATGAGAAACAGAGTAACATAGATGAACTGCACGATGGCACCAGCGCCATTCACTGTCAACACGAGCAATCCACCTGGTTTGAGTATCCCGTAAAAGCTCCAGAGACTTGTGCTCAGCAGCGTGGTTATGTATGGAACTCCTTTGTAATTTTCTGTGGACCTCTTCTTGACCACTCGCCAAAATGTTTTACTGCAGTTTTCAATCACTTTTAAGCGTAAATGCCCAAAAAAAGAAGCAAATCTTAGACCTTGCAAGAGGATGCACAGTCTTAGCTTATTGTCATTGTCGAGATGATGTACAGGAGCTACGCCCCTTTTGGTTAGCAAGTTAAAAAATATGACTAGCTCGAAACTGCCCCTAGTTATGCTTTTGACTCAAATCATGTCCACCACGAAAGAAACTGCAGCGATTCACTTCTTTTGGTGCAACATGGGTAGTTAACCAAGGTTTCGGACTAGTACTTTTTTTTTTGGGGGTCAGATCGGACTAGTACTTTAACTAGCTAACAATTCAGAAATTTCACTAATCTTATCATTGATAGTTTAACCAAGGTTTATGACTCATATCATGGATAGTTGCTTAATCTTTAGATTCAGAAATTTCACTACTCACACCGAGGTGAAATTAAATTGACAGGTAGAAAATTGAGGTAGATAAAGGCTTTCCTACTGATATGACTGATATGAAAGACAGAGTCAAAGTGCAAAAACATAGGCATATGAGCACCATACAAGCTATAAATTCAAACTAGAATCAGTCTATCTGAGACTGAATTTCAAACGATGGGGGAAAACACATTCTTATCACTTGTGACCCAACAGAAGCCAGAGGTTCCCCTGCTGTTTGAGCTTCTTCATTCTATTAACAGGAAGGACCGGAGATTGCTCAAGCTATGAAGCTACCATACTCAGGCAAATATCACAAGTTTAGGACAGTAGTCGGTTACTATAAGCTACTTTATGCAGAGTGCCTCTGCTTGAACAACTTAATCAAGTCTCTAGACTGTCTACACTTCATTTAGATCTGATGTGCATTGATAGAGGGAAGACAACTAAAGAGAACAAGCACGGGTTTCCACTTACATGGGAGAAGCGAAAACCAAAATCGAAATGATGTTACCTGCAACACCAACACATATTCTGAAGCACTCCCAAGAAATTACATCACGAGAAAGAAAATTACAGAGACCCAAAAAACCAAAAGAGTGAAGAGAAACAACATCAACATACCAAAAATGCCAACTATGAAGCTCAAGCTAGCCATGGAGAGACAGAGTAGAGAGAGAGAACAGAGAGAGAGAGAGAGAGAGAGAGAGAGAGAGAGAGAATTTGTTTGAATTGCTCAGTGGTGCATGTGTGGTCGATGATGCAAGCTTTCTCTTTTGGTATTATATATTCTTTCTTCTGTGAATCAGCGAACTGCCAAACCCTGCACCCAAAAAGAAGAGGGGGGAAAAAGGACAGAAATGAGTGAATGTCCGTCTCTAGATGCTTGCCACGGTTATAGTATCAGTGGGATTTGACACACGCTGATACTCAACGATTGCATGTGGACCAAGCATCATCTCTCTGTGTCTTAACATGCTTTTGCTCGATTTTTCGTTTATCTTATTGTCGATTTCACATTCCTTTTTTAAGGAGGGGGAGGGGGAGAGAGAGCTTTCAAATCGATTACTAGCGGTGAGGACCTACCTTCTTCGCTGGGCTCAATTGAAATGGCTGAGTGGGAAGATAATGTTAGTCCTTTTTGTAGGACCATCTGTCCTAGTTTCCGAAGCAATTAGTTTGGATTAGGAAAATGTCGGCAAGGTTGTCCCTGCTATCTATTCATCCTGTGCATTTCCAAACAACTTCGGGCTTTCAAAGGCTTTTGTGCCAAACTCAAGGAGTTCGGGTTAGCATTCCCAAAGCCTTTGAGCCTAACTTAGCATTCTCAGACTCCATTAACCCAACGCAAATCCCATTTGCATTTCAGCATTATTGGAATGTTATTTATCGGTCTAATGACTTTTTTTTCCTTCCAACCTTGCTCTCACTAATATTTTCGTAGTTCTTTTTTACCCTTTTGATGTTGGCACTGTTAATCGTCTCTCCCCCTACAAAGTTGAGCTCGCTCCACCAAGGGAAGTCGGCTTGTGGTTGACACTTGCCAAGAGTTGAGGGTTGCAGAGGGTTAAGGATTGCCTGGGGTCAAGGGTTGCCAACGGTCAGGCAAGGGTCACTGATGGTGTCGCAAGGCTCGCCGACAGTCTCCGAGGTTCCGTGGAGGCAGCCGAAGTCAAGGCTTACCTGGTTGCGCGACAAGGGTTGCCATTGAGGCTTGCCTGGTCGAGTGTCGATGCTTGTCAAGGTCAAGGCAAGTGTGGTTGATGGTCACCTTTGGTCGCCGATGATACTCGCCTCTAGTCACCTCCCCGGTCCCCCTGCCAGTTATAGATTTTGTGGGAAAATGGCTTTGCATTTCCTCAAAACTCTCTCAAATGCACCCATCGTCCCGTCCATCATTTCACCCTAATGAGACTTGCGGCTACAGCAATCTAAATGGCTAATCCGATCTCGTTGGAAGACCTTAGAGAATCATTTCTGGCCTCTTTAAGTTAAGAGTCACGAGTCCTTTCTGAAACTTATGTTGCATAAACAGGAAGTGATCAGATGCAACGAGCTGACGAGAGAGGAGACTCCTGATGCAGAAAGTGAAGCTTCCAGACATAATTGAGCTTTGTTCTACTTCCACCCTACAACTCCCCCTTCCGAGTCATAATCTCCTCATTGCCAATTGTGAAAACAATTAATCATCATCACGGATGCATATTAAAATACAGCTCTGTTCAAGTGAACCTAACAAGTCAGGCCTCTACACTGAAGTATTTCAATCTTACATCTTACACAACCATCCGAATTGAGACCTAGAAACTCACGCAAATTGTAGAAAGGTCAATATTTCAAACCTTGACAAGAATTTACCTCACTCAAAGAGGTATTAACAATCTGACCTTCTACCAAAAAAAAGAGGTATTAACAACAACAGATCTCATCATTTTGAGACCGTTTCCCCCGAATCTGGGTGTGTAAAGAGACAAGTTGACAAAGTTGGAAGTAGGAACGCTTGGGTTGTTTACTCATATTGATCTCAAGGCATTCACTCTTTCTTCTTTCTGTCAAAAGGCATTCGCTCTTAAAGGGTGTGGAAAAATAGCACAGGCAATGTAGCAAAAATATATGGAAATCGATCCCAAAGCCAGAAATAGATAAAGCTGTCTTCACATTAAGTCTTCTACTAACTTCAGCAAAATTTAGATAGTGACAATCAAAACCATATTGGCTTCAACAAGTAGGAACTAAACTCAAACCCTGAATCCCCTGCTGTTCCTCTTGCCTCTAGCCCTCTCAAACTTTCTTCCCCTTGAGCGAACATATGGCTTGGTATGGCTGTGTGGGACACCAGGTGCAGGACCGAAGTGTTTCACCGCTTCTCTGGCATTCTTAGGACCTCTCAGAAGAACCTGCAAAAGAAAAAACTTCAAATCAGTAACAGCACATAGCTTCACAAGAACCACAAAGGCACTTAAAACAATTGGACTGACTAGACGATAAAAAAAGAGAAGTATGGCAAACCCATAAGAACAGTTTTTTCAATTCCATCGCACATCATATTCTCCTTGCAGTTGTTAGCCAACGGGATAAGGAAGAATAATAATACGAAAATGTGTTCCATATCCAACACAAAACAGATCATAGACTATCAGTCACTGGAATTGGTACCGTGTTCTGTCCAAGTGGAGCACGAAGAGCAAGTTGGTCAAATGTCAAGCATTCACCACCCGCCTTCTCAATCCTTGCCCTTGCTGTCTCGGTAATCCTCAATGCAGTAACCTTCAACACGGGAACCTCATAGACCCTTATATCATCAGTAACAGTCCCCACCACCACAGCAACTTTGTCCTCCTGCAAATAAATACTGATAAAAATTTTTACATCTTTGACCAAGACATCATGATTAAGCTGCCAGAGAACATCCCTATGACATTTTAATTAAACTAGAGCAGGCACCAAGGATTACAAACCTTTCCCTGCATGTAACGGATGAGCTTGGAAAGAGACAATGGAGGCTTGTTCGCCTTGCTCATGAACAAGCGCTTCAAGATGACCGCATTGAACTTGCTTCCGGTCCTCCGGACAAGGAAACGATATAGCTGTTAAATGGTTTTCAAAGCAAACATAAACATATGAGCATACGTATAGTGCCTCATGTTGTCTTCACAAAGTACAAAGTGCATACAAATATGGCTAAAGTGTGTGAACTGAATAGGTGGGTACATCTGCAATCTCTACATTAAAAAGTGGAACAATCTATATTGCAAAGCAAAAGGAAGTCGCAACCTCTTTAACACTCAAGTCACCATATAGACAGCTAACCCATCCACAACACATCACGGAATTCGCAGAAACCCGAGTTCTCATGAAATCACACCCGTCCATATCTTAAATCTCTAACACCACAAGAGCAAGCTACTGACACTCATGTCATCAACGCTTGCTTATAGCATTTCATCCACCAAATCATACACAGAACAAGCAAAGGAACGAGTTAACGATCATGAATACAAGTCGCAGCACTACCAAGTACAAGTATACCAAGAACTGGCATAACACTTAGATTCAGAGTCATGAGCAAAGAATTGCCAGCATACAGCATATGACTCGCAACAAGCCACCTAAGAAAGGCACGCAACTTCCAAAAGCAGGGAACTTTTCCAATCACCGGGAACAACAACTCCACAAAACTCTCAGCTCAATCCTTACATTTGCAGCACAAAACGGTTCGCGAGCTAGACACCGGATCGCCTACATCTAAATAAGAAGTAAATCGGACTAGAGATTCAACAGTTCATCCCGACCTTGACGAGGAGCTTCAAGTAGATATCGTCTGACTTCGGAGCGGTCCTCTTGGTCTTCTTGCTCTTACCTCCTGCTTTCAGATCGATCCCCTGAGATCACCATTCACACACGCACGCACGCGCATGTGCGGAGATTGTTATTCTTCCAGATGAATGAACACGACGACGCGAAGAAGAAGAAGATGTAAAGGTGCAGAGAGAGAGAGTACCATCTCCTTCTGCTTTCGACTCCGAGCTCGCCTCTGCTGCGGCTGCTGCTGCTGTGTTCCAGGGGGGAAAGTGTAGAGGCTAAATGGAGCGCTGGACAAACGAAGCTAGGGTTTTTGCAAGAGGCTGCGAGGTTTGTCTACGGGCCAGGTCCACTAGTATAGCGTGGGGATTCAATCGTAACCGTACACGTGGAGGAAAAAGTCTCTTGATCTAGCGGCACGACAAAAAAAGAATTAAGCGCTTGGTGTCGTGTAAGACCATATTTAATAAGGATTAACACCGCGAAAAACTTTAAATTAATATATTTATGACAAACGGAAATATAACCCCAAATTGGTACACTCGTCGATTGTTACATGTCATCCAATTTAATAGTAAAAAAAAAAAATTTGGTCAACTATACATTATTTTGATAAAATTCATTTGGCATTTTTTGCGTATATATTTGTCAAGCGTAAAAGTCAAATGCAGGGGTCTTTTGCAAACAAGAGGATCTAATCCTCGCAGTGGTGGTAAAATTTAACGAATGATAAATTTATCACATGTGTATCAATTTGATTAAAAAATTAGTTTGGGATAAATTTGTTTTAAGTATATTAATTTGAAGTTTTTCATGTTATTAACTCATATAATAAACAAATCATTTCTTAATATTTTTCAAAAATTTGTGCAACCATTAAAGGTACTTGATTGATTGAACGTTTGTTCTAGGGCCCAACTTGAAATAATCTCTTTACCCAGTTCCTATACATTATTTCGGTAAAATTCGTTTGGCGTTTTCTGCGTATATATTTGTTAAGCGTAAAAGTCAAATTCTGCAGCCAAGGGGGTCATTTGCAAAAAACGAGGATCGAGGATCGCTTCATACACCGCAACCACTACACAACCAGGGGGTCTTTTGCAAAAAAGAGGATCTAGTCGCACTTCCTTCACTGCAACGACGACTACTCAACCAGGGAATCTTTTGCAAAAAAGAGGATCTAGTCGCGCTTCCTTCCCTGCAACGACTACTCAACCAGGGAATCTTTTGCAAAAAAATCCAGTCGCGCTTCTTCATAGCAAAAGCCTCGCCTTGTGATCGTCTACAAAATGCGTCGGCCAAAATCGCAGGCCCACATCAAGTTTAGTTCCAGACGAGGAAGGAAGAGGTTAATCACACGAAGCTCGGAGTTTAATGGGAAACAACAATTCAGCCGATCACGGTGATTGGAGGTAAGCATCCACCGTGAAGAACTGCAACATCACTTCACTTCGTAGTCCACCCTCCTTGAAAAACTCGGAGGACTGCCAGCAAATTCATGCTTTCTTTCCCGAAAAAGAACTCCCTATCTCTCTTCATGTCCACTGCGTGTGTTCCGTTATGTGAATGCTGTTTTATTCGGAAACAATCTGTACGATGAACTCGTCCTTTCTCATGTTGCATTGGGAACCACAGTACAAGTACAAATCGTCCAGATTTTTTTTTTGGGGGGTTTGCTTTGGTTAAACGAGTTTATTCATGATCCTTATTGTTTGACCTCTTGTGAAAAACGGTTTTCTAACAAGTAGTTTGCTGATTTCAATCCAAGGAATGGAGCAGAGCGTGCAGTTCAAATTGCTGCAGAATGTAACGAATATCTGGATACCCTGGATGAGGCCATGCGCCAGCTCATCAGGGACAGGCGTAGCTCTACCGGTCGAGCCAACATTATCGGTGAACCTGGCACTATGCTTATCTGCGCAGCGATCAAGATAGTCAGGCAAAAATTAGTCTTCGAGATGGGAAGGCAAGATATGAACCCAAAGTTCCAACTTCCGTATGCTCTCACCTCTGTTGCTCTTGGATGTGTCTCGTGCAGTCTCCAAATGTGCAATCTGCTTGTGGACATGCCTTGGCCCATTTTCGTTGCTTGCATCCTGATTTTGGTGATCCCGTTTGTGTTCATCGCAAATCAAAGGATTAATTAGCGAACGATGACAGTTTTCGGTTTTCGATGTGGCTGAGGGTCAGGGGTTTGCTGGGGTCTGGTCCTCCTGGTGATGTGTATTTTCTTTTAATTTTGGTGGTCTGGTCCTCCTGGTGTTTGCTAGGGTCTGCTCCTCATGGTGATGTGTATTGTCTTTGAATTTTGGTGGTCTGTTCCTCCTGGTGTTTGCTAGGGTCTGCACCTCCTGGTGATGTGTATTTTCTGTGAATTTTGGTTTGCTTGTGTAACCTTCCGGTGGTGAGGGTATGGTCTGCTGGTGTTTGTTGGGGTCTGCTTCTTGTATTTTTACATTTGAACACTTTTTATGACGAGAATGGTTGTTAAAATATCACGAATCGCTTATTTATAGGACTTCTCTATATACATATGGTTTCACTCTATTTAACAATAATTACTATTTTCAAAATTAACAAATGATGAAAACCGTTTGTCCTTGATTAAACATGTATACCATTCTACAGCAAAATAATACATCCGTGCGAAAGATTTCGAAAAACCAACACCATTGAATGCAATAATATGCTATTGAATAATACACCAAAAACACAAAAGTCCATCATTTTTTTTTCCTGTGGGAAAAAAGCCTAAACAATATGTAAATATGTCGAGGGTGAGCGGAAGCGACAAGATGGGAAGCCAAACATAGGAAAGAAAACATGTCCAAGATTCAGACCACATCCACTTTCCACATGTAGAGGCCCCACATTGACATCGCACTTGCCGCGTCATTTACCATCTACAACTACAACTAATATGCCAAAAAGAAGAAGAAGATTTATTCCCGTTATATGACAATTTAAGCTTTTTTGAGTGTCGCAATCTAAACTCCAACTTGTAATTTACGTCGAGATGCATCCGCTTAGTATAATTAGCAGTTGATTTTAATTTTCTAGGCGTAGAATAGAGTGGAGAGCTCAAACTTCAAAGGCCAACAGGAAAAATCACATAGTCCTCATTCGCTATTCTTTCTTTCAGGATTTCGTTTAGGATACACACATTGTGAGTTTGATATAATTTGTACCTCACTCCTCATATTACGAACTCAGCAATCTCTGTACAACAAAATTCAATCTAAAGTAGCTAATTGGAGACTGGTTTTTCATAATAACTTGTTAATTTTATTCATACATTAATAATTAATATCACAAGGAACTCATGCCTAGTGCATGGCCGAACAGAAACGGCCATGTGTGCATGTTATTTATTTCACTACATAACTTGATAATAACATACAAATCAAGCCAATTGAGATTTTGGTTCTTAAATCCATGTGGAAAGTTGCTTTTTTTCCCTTCTAGAACAAGAGTACACACATGGGTGTGGAAAAAAGATTAAATGTATAGAGAGTATTAATAATATAAAGAGAAAAAATAATATACGAAAAACATTTAAACGATCTTAAGATTTATATTCAATATTAGTAAGTGTGATATTTAGTGGATTATAACTTAAGTATTTTCAAATTTATAATTTTGTCCATTTTTTTATACTATGCCACCATCATATATATGGGAAATAGACATAATTATTACAAGAAGTTTACTATAAAAGTTTGAGGTTGAATGGAACGAAAAAGAAACGAAGCTACGGTTTTTGCAAGAGGCCGCTAGGTTTGACTACGGGTCAGATCCATTAGGATAGCATGGAGATTCAATCGGAACCGTACATGTGCACGAGAACCTCTCTTGATCTGACGGTCTTAAAAAAAAAAGAATTAAGGGCTTGATGTTGTATAAGACCCTAAAAAAAATCATTTCTTAACATCTGTTAAAAACATTAGAAGATACTCCCCCCCCCCCCCCCCC
>BCNH02000008.1:36642164-36670266 GCA_001662345.2 Metrosideros polymorpha var. glaberrima
CAATTTGCTTTTTTTAAATGAAAAAAGCAATGGGCTATTTTCTTTGTCAAGGCTTCACTCGGCTGACAGATGGCCACATGTCTATCTCTGATTGGCCGGGGACCACGCCAGCGTGGTGTCCCTGGACCACCTAATATTTTCTCGCCGGCCACATCTAATGAAGGAAGAGAAAATATGGGGTGGGACCTAGCCGCATTTAATGAAGAGGGAAAAAGAGGGGGGGAAATTTTTGAACGAGATCAGCGAAAATATCGGGTTGGAGTTTCGAAAAAAATATTTGGTCATCTGACTCCCCCGACATTGAGCCACGTGTCTATTGATGATTGGCCGGGGACCACACTGACTTGGTGTCCCCGGACCACCCAATATTTTCTCGAGGGAAAGAGACTCGGGAGAAAGTGAGCGAGAGAAAAAGTCAAATGAAAAAAAGAAAGGTTGACACGTGGAATAATACGGAGACTTTAACGGTTTAAATGGGTGGAAACCCAATTGAAAGATGGTATAAAAGTTTGAGGTAGATTTGGATCTACAATAAAAAAAGTTAAGGGTTTTTTTTTGGAAAATTAGGCCTTTTAAAAAATATTATTTCTCCTCTTCTAGTTGTAATGCCATCATATGAAATTTAAGCTTTTGTTACGTCGACCGCTAAACTTTTTCCCAGGAAAAAGTTTTGAACCATTTTGAGATGGATCCAGGATGGGACATGAGAACTCTATCCTACAAAGAGTCCCTCATCCATTTCAAAGTAAGAGAAACCAAAAATGAATCTGCCCTCGAAGCATGAAAAACTTTTAGAATCCACCATCCTACTTCAACGGTCGATTGCTACACATAAACTCCTATCAAAGAATTCAAAGCCAAATACATAACGATTAACAAGAGGTTAGTTAAAAAAAAAAGTCCTCAATCTATTGTAATTATGCCAATTCAATTTGAAATATTTTAATTTGACCAATTGAGTCCTAAATCTTTTAAAAATCTGCTAATATAGTCCATCTGCCAGTTTTGAACGAAAATTGATGATGTTGACACCGATCATCTTATATGGTATCGCCAGCGTTGACGTGGACAATTTTGGTAATGTTTTTTTTTTTCTCTTCTTCTCTGCAGTCGTTGGCCTCCTTGATGGAGGATGAGGCTTGCCCTAGCTAGATCCAGCAAGGTCGCTCGAGGCTAGTGAGGGCAAGCCTCACAAGCTCTCACTTGTGGCTGATTGCTGGCCATCAAGGAGGCCGGCGACCACGGAGGAAGAAAGAAAAAATAAAAAATAAAAATGTACAAAAATTATCTAAGTCAGCGTCGGTAGCGTCACGTAGGAACCAAACTGATTCTCCCTACAACCGACCCTTAATCAGTCAGTCCAAGCCGGTTTGGTTTGATTCCCGTGTTGAACTGAATCCAGTGCACACGCCTGCTCAAATCTCGACTTTCAAAAACCAAGAAATAATAAAAACCATAACTTGTGAATCACCACCTTCCTGGAACTGAAGAGGAACATCAAATTATAGTAGCGCGCCTGATAAAACACCCATTCCCATGCGTAGCGTAATTGAAGAACAACGCCCTTCTTTTCTGGCCAACGAAGAGCAGCACACTAGAAAAACAAAACTCCAAATTCAAAAAGGTGAGACATCACTATCAGTGGAATGAAGGTGGAGATGGAAACGGAGATTGCAAGTGTATGGGAGAATTAGATGCTTGTGCAACTCTGGCCGGCCACATTTCTCACCGGCGTTAAGCATTGGGGGCTAATTGACATGCGTTCGTCGTCAAGTGCAAGAGGTCATTTAAGACAAACTCGAATGCAGTGGTATTTTACAAAAAAGGAGGCCTTTTTATTTTTATTTTTGGTCATTAAAAAAAAGGAGCTTATTAGGAGCTCAGTTCTTGTTGCAGAGAACGCCATAGTGACATCTTAAACGCCAAAATAACCTCTGACGAGTTTTGTAAGAGCTCACTTTGTTTCAGACGAGGAAGGAAGAGGCTAATCACACGAAGCTCGGAGTTTAATGGGGAACAACAATTCAGCCGAACACAGTGGTCGGAGCCGGAGGTAGGCATCCATGGTGACCTGCAACATCACTTCACTTCTGTAGTCCAGCCTCCTTCAAAAACTTGGAGGACTGACCGCCAGCAAATTCACGCTTTCTTTCCTGAAAAAGAACTCTCTATCTCTCTTCATGTCCACTGCGTGTGTTCTTTTACGTGAATGCTGTTCTATTCGGAAACAATCTGTACGATGAACTCGTCCTTTCTCATGTTGCATTGGGAACCACAGTACAAGTACAAATCGTCCAGAATTTTTTTTTTGGTTTGGTTACACGAGTTTATTCATGATCCTTATTGTTTGACCTTCTGTGAATAACGGATGTCTAACAAGTAGTTTGCTGATTATAATCCAAGAAGTGGAGCAGAGCGTGTAGTTCGAATTGCTGCAGAATGTAACGAATATCTGGATACACTGGATGAGGCCATGACCCAGCTCATCAGGGACAGGCGTAGCTCTACCGGTCGAGCCAACATTACCGGTGAACCTGGCTCTATGCTTATCTGCACAGCGATCAAGATAGTCAGGCAAAAATTAATCTTCGAGATGGGTAGGCAAGATACGGGCATGAGGTTCCAACTTCCGTATGCTCTCATATCTGTTGCTCTTGGATGTGTCTCGTGCAGTCTCCAAATGTGCGTTCTACTTGGGGACATGCCTTGGCCCATTTTTGTTGCTTGCATCCTGATTTTGGTGATCCCGTTCGAGTTCATCGTGAATCAAAGGATTAATTAGCGACAGTTTCCGGCTTTCGATGTGGCTAAGGGTCTGGTGTTTGCTAGGGTCTGGTCCTCATGGTGGCGTGTATTTTCTTTGAATTTTGGTGGTCTGGTCCTCCTGGTGTTTGCTAGGGTCTGCTCCTCATGGTGATGTGTATTTTCTTTGAATTTTGGTGGTCTGTTCCTCCTGGTGTTTGCTAGGGTCTGCTCCTCCTGGTGATGTGTATTTTTTGTGAATTTTGGTCTGCTTGTGTAACCTACCGGTGGTGAGGGTATGGTCTGCTGGTGTTTACTGGGGTGTGTTTCTTGTATTTTTACCTTTGAACTCTTTTTATGATGTGAATGGCCATTAAAATATCACGAATCGCTTATTCACAGGGTTTCTCTATATACATATGATTTCACTCTATTTAATAATAATTACTATTTTTAAAATTAACAAATGATGAAAACCGTTTGTCTCTACAGCAAAATAATACATCCGTGCGAAAGATTTCGAAAAACCAACACCGTTGAATGCAATAATAAGCTATTGAATAATACATCAAAAACACAAAAGTCCATCAATTTTTTTTTCCTGCGGGAAAAAAGCCTAAACAATATGTAAATATGTCGAGGGTGAGCCGGACCGACAAGATTGGAAAGTCAAACGTAGGAAAGAAAACATGTCCAAGATCCAGACCACATCCACTTTCCACATATAGAGGCCCCACATTGACATCGCACTTGCCGCGTCATTTACCATCCGCAACTAATATGCCAAAAAGAAGAAGAAGATTGATTCCCGTTATATGACAATTTCTAAACTCCAACTTGTAATTTACGTCCAGATGCATCCGCCTTCCGCCTAGTATAATTAGCAGTTGATTTTAATTTTCTAGGCGCAAATTAGAGCGGGGAGCTCAAACTTCAAAAGCCAACAGAAAGAATCACATAGTCCTTATTTGCTATTCTTTCTTTTAAGATTTCGTTTAGGATACATGCATTGCGAGGTTGATATGATTTGTACCTCGCTCCTCATATTATGGACTCAACAATCTCTGTACAACAAAATTCAATCTAAAGTAGCTAATTGGAGACTGATTTTCCATAATTACTTGTTAATTTTATTCATACGTTAATTATTAATATCACAAGGTACTCATGCCTAGTGCATGGCCGAACAGAAACGGCCATGCGTGCATGTTATTTATTTCGCTACATAACTTGATAATAACATACAAATCAAGCCAATTGAGATTTTGGTTCTTAAATCCATGCGGAAAGTTGCTTTTTTTTCCCTACTGGAACAAGAGTACACACATGGGTGTGGAAAAAAGATTAAATGTGTAGAGAGTGTTAATAATATAAAGAGAAAAAATAATATACAAAAAACATTTAAACGATCTTAAGATTTATATTCAATATTAGTAAGTATGATATTTAGTGGATTATACCTTAAGTATTTTCAAATTTATAATTTTGTCCATTTTGGTAGACTATGCCACCATCATATATATGGAAAATAGAATTAATTATTACAAGAAGTTTACTATAAAAGTTTGAGGTTGAATGGAGCGAAGAAGAAACAAAGCTACGGTTTTTGCAGGAGGCCGCTAGGTTTGTCTACGGGTCAGATCCATTAGGATAGCATGGAGATTCAATCGGAACCGTACACGTGCATACGAACGTCTCTTGATCTGATGGTCTTAAAATAAATAGAATTAAGGGCTTGATGTTGTATAAGACCCTATAAAAATATCATTTCTTAACGTCTGTTAAAAACATTAGAAGTTGTGAACCATTTGAGATGGATCCTGGATAGGATTCACCATCCTGCATCAATAGTCGAATGCTACAAATCAACTCGTATCAACGAATTTAACGTCAAATGCATAATGATTAATGAGGGATGCATCTACCCGGGAATCGGCCTACCTTTTCTATTTTGTGTAAAAAAACATTTTTTTTCTTCATGTTGAGGATACAGTTCCATTCTCCATGATTGCGAAGGAATTTTTTTTTTTAAAGAAGAATTGAAAATCGATTCGATTTGAGAACCGAACTGGTTGAACCGGTTCTCAAATAGAATCGGTGGTTCCAGTCTTGAAATCGGGAATTGATCCAGTCCTAGGCCACTTCAAGGTTCACGGAACAGGAAATCGAACTGGTTCTCCATGCAACCAACCTTGAACCGGTTGGTCCAAGCCGATTCAATTCGATTCTTGGGTTTGAAATGGGCCCAATGCACACCCCTATTCAAATCTCGAATTTCAGAAATCAACAAATAATATAAACCATAACTTTTGAATCACCACCCTCCTCGAAATGTAGAGGAACATTAGATTACATCAGCGCACCATACAAAACAACCATTCCCATGCATAATTGGAGAACAACGCACTTTTCTTTGGCCATGGAAGAGCAACGCACTTGAAAAACAAAATTCTAAAGTAAAAAAGAAGAGATATCGGTGAAACAAAGGTGAAACTGGTAATGATTTTGAATATATTTTCCAAAAAATATCGGTTATATCGCCTGAAATAATTAATCAACAAAAAACTTTCATAATCTGCAAGAATTTATGTTTAGACATTTTTCGTGGATGATGAAAAAAAATTTCATTCAATCATTTTTTTAAGAGATACAAGTAATCATTTTTAGGAAAATATTTTTCAAATCATTGGTTTTTCACAAAATAAATAGGGCCAAAGTGTATGTGACTTGCGGGCCTAATGCCATAAATGACCCCCAACTTTAAGTTTAGTTCCAATTCTGTCCCGAACTTTTTTGTTTCAGAAAAAACCCTCAAACTTTAGGCCTATTCCCAAATCTGCCTCGAATTTTTTTTTTTTTGTCTTAGAAAAACCTTAAACTTTAGGTTTAGTCCTAAATCTACCCCGAACTTTTTTTTTTGTCTCAGAAAAAACCCTAAACTTTAGTTTCAGTCCCAAATCTACCCTAATTTTTTTAAAGAGAAAAAACATCAATTTTTACTTTAGTCCAAAATTTTCCCACATTAGCTGTTTGTCCAGAAATCGCCATCAGTCGTTCCTAATTTTTGTATTCTAGAACAGTTTCATTTTGGAGATATTTTTTCGTGTTACCTTGTTGATGTAGATTTGTTATCGATGTAAAAATGACACATCAAGTTGGAACTAGACTACGACGGTAGATTTGAGAATAGATTGAAAGTTTATTATTTTTTTAAAGAAAAAAACGAGTTTCGAGTTAGATTTGGGATTAGACTTAAAGTTTGGAATTTTTTTTAAACAAAAAAAGTTCGGGACAGATTTAGGACTAAACCTAAAGTTTGGGGTTGTTTCTGAGACAAAAAAAAAATTCGGGACAGAATTGAGACTAAACCTAAAATTTAGAATTTTTTAGGGAATTTAACCTGAGTTGCGTGTGCACCTGTAGCTGGCCACTTTTACACATATAAAAGTCCGGGTATCCGCTTGTTACACATATAATATCACAAGTGGATTTGTGATATTATATGTGTAAAAGTCCAGGTCACGCTTGTTATACATTAAACGACGAGGGTTAACCCCCTACCTATATATATATATACACACAAATGAATTACGAGATACACACCGTCTATAAGGAATGTTGCAGAAGTAAAGAAGAAAGTAACTACGCATTGCTCGGAGATCAATGGGAAACAACAACTCAGCCGATCACGGTGGTGTTCGGAGGTAAGCGCCGCAACATCTCTGTAGTCCAACCTCCTTCAATAAGTTGGAGGACTCTGAGTAAATTCATGCTGTTTTGTTCGGATACCCTCTGCACTCTGCTTTTACCAGTGTGGAAATGCTCCGGGTGCCCCCGTTACACCCGCTGCAGGTGCTCCGGGCGATAGAGACGCTATGGGTGCTCCGTCTCCTTTTCAGTGTTGCATACCGAAACCATGCCACCAGTAGAGATTGCCTATATTTTATTTGTCTGTTGATCTATCAATATGCTTCTTCTTTATCCTTATTCTTAGCGCTTCTGTGAAAGACTGTTGTCTAACAAGTCACTTGGTGATGTTTAAGGCCTGCATCACGGCACGGAGCTCAAATCAACGAAGGTCTTGATTCGCTCGAGCAGGCCTTGCGTCAGCTCATCCAGGAGAGGCATAGCTCTATAGGTCCGGCCAACATTCCCAGTGCACCAGGCATCCTGCTTATCTGCGCAGCAATTGAAATCATCAGGCAAAGAATGATCTTCGAGATGAGAAGGCAAGATATAGACTCAAGATTTCAATTTGTGGCTGTTATGATCGCTGTTGCTCTTGGATGTGTCGAATGTGGTCTCTTGATATGCGTTCTACTTGGTGACTTGTCTTGGCCGATTTTCGTCACGTGTGTCCTAATGTTGATAATCCCATTCGTGTTCATCGCGAATTAAAGGATTATTAGCAAGCAGCACTAGTTTCCGGCTTTCCATGTGGTGATGTGTGTTTCATATGAATTCGATTTGTCTGTAACCTTCCACTGCTGGTCCTGATATGGACGTCATGTTGTATTATTACCTTGAACACTTTTCATATCTCGAATAATCCCTTGGGGCTTATACGTTCTGTAACATTTCGCTGCGACATCGTTATCTTTTGCTGCTTCTCTGTTTTTCATCTCATGTCTCTGTGTTGGTGGGTCCGCCTATGTGGGGCCCCACCAGCTAATAAGGAAAACAAAACAAAAGAGAAAAAGCAAAAAGAACAAAAAGAGAGTGGGCTGCTTAGTGCAAATAAAAAAAAAAAGTGCCCAGAAGAGAGAGAAGACGCAGACAGAGCGTGCATCCGAGAGTGAGACCGAGAGGGAGCAGAAAAGGAGAAAAACAGGGCGCAGCTTTGCGTGTCCGATTCGAAGGCCAAACGTTGACAGAATTGGCTCAAATTCGAGTATATTGTTCGTGAGACCGAGGTCTACGAGTTGATCGGTTTTATTCGTTGAAAACTGTCTCCGACATCTTCAATCGCGGTTAGAATTTTTCTTACTTTATATGTGTAATTCCACCTTTGTGGTGATGGTGTTACTGTTGTTGTGCCTCTAGTGTGTGACTAGAGAGGGACTATTTGTGTACGCTACTATTCTTGGTGATTAGTGGAAGTTTATCGGCCGTCCGTGGTTTTTCCCGATTTGGGTTTTCCACGTAAAATCTTTTCCACGTAAAATTTTGGTGTCTTGCCTCCTTTATATTTTCAGCATTATATTCACTTGTCTTGAGGTTGTATTGCTGGATATACTGCTGGTTGTTGTTGAGGTTGAAGTTGACATCAGTTGGTTTAGTTTCGGGAGAGATATTGATCCTGGATTGGGTTAGTTCAAAAGGAAGTGCTGCCCGATTTTTCCCAACACTCTGGTCGTGTTAAAACTGTCTCGACGTGAATGTGAAAAACTGCGACTCGAAGCATATATCAAAATCCGGGGATTTCTTTCAGTTGCCTGTTCGCTTGGTCTCTTGCGTTCATTACATGTAGTTAGCAACTTCACCCCTCACAGTATCTTTGCAAAGTCTAACATAACTGCTTACTTATTTGGGAAAAAAAAAATCTAAAAAAGAGGCCTAATACCCTAAAAATTTAAGCCCAATTTTATCTCGATTTTTTTTTTTAATCTCATAAAAAATCACCAGCTTCTCTCGAATCTGCCTGTGCTTAAGTTTCCATCCAATTTACCTCGTTAAAGTTGAAGTGGGATTCCACCCATCTATCTTTTTTCTTTGATTTTTTCTCTCATCACCGTCGTCCCAAGTCCACATCATTTCTCTCTCCTCTTCTCTCCACCTAACCCAAAAGGTCATCAGAAAAATTTCATCCTTCTCCTTCAGTATCTGGAGGAGCTTGAGCACGCCAACCGGACGGTATTCCGCACCCTTTACGTGGCCCTTCAATTCCGCGACTGCGACGCCATCCACCGCATCCTCACCCCCAACCTCAAGTGGTGGTTCCTGTTAGACTTGATGAGATTCAACCTAATTATGTGACCTATCTTGTATATTATTTTATATTTGATATGATTTCCTTTTTAATTAAATATATAATGGACCATATATCTATAACATCCGAATGGACTTCTAGAACCCTTATCTTAAACCTTGATGAACGATTGAGACTTGACAGCTCTAGGGTTTGTCCCATCACTCCCTCTATATGAATGCAGCATCAGTCATTATGCTTCCCCCTTTTTCCACAAAACTGAAGAGAGAAAAACACACATCCATCACAACGATTATAGAGTAGAGTGGTGAAGATCAATACCCAAAAGAAGATATCTGCTTTCGCATCATATCAACAATGGCTTCTTTTGAAATGGGTACGCTATATTTATCGATTTGATTTTATGTTCGTGCTATTGAAAGATCCTATAACTCTAACATGTGGTATCAAAACATCGATTTATTGAACACACAAACATAGTCATAATGTTTACTATGATCTTTCAACTCCTTTTATGATTGATTCGTAGTATTTTGTTGATGATGGAATAAATATATGATGATAACCAATTTTTTCGAATATCTTATACAAATCATGTATTTGATTCGGATGTTTTTAAGTTTGAATTACGAAAACATCTCTAATCGATGGATACTGTTGTAAATTCTTGTTATTGTTCCTATGATCTGGCCATTAAATGGCCTAATCTTGTGTTGTTCCCTTTTCTTTGATTCAATACGACTCAAAGATGTCGAATGAATTTTTATTCTTTATCGGATGAATTTTTATTATTTATCAGATGAATTTTTGTTCCTTATCGAATGAATTTTTATGCTTTATTGCGGTTCTAAACTATTTAAGCAGTAATATGCCCAACGGAAGATTATTGTTTTGAATATATTTAGTTATGATAAAAGCCGTCTTATGTTATGCTCATGATTAAATTCATAATAGGCCCAACGGAAAGTTAAGATATTTAATTTTGAGTAGAATGATAATTTGATAAGCAAATAAATTGCAAATATGCGATTCGAATTAATTCTGCCAAACGGTGATTTAATTTGATTTATTCTTGTCTTATGAAATTTGCTGATAAATTATGAAAGAATCCATTTAAAGTGTCTCTAGTCGGCCCAACAGAAGGCTATAGATGATTCTTGGATTTCTTTTGGTAAGGGTTTTGTATATTTTACCTTTCCATGTAAGTGAATTGTTAATTTATCAGTTTATTATGATGATAAATTATTTTATTTTATTTATGTTGTGGATTTCCTAAAGGTACTAATGTGCATGAATTTAATTTTTCTGATCTAGCATACAATCATGCTGCTATTACAAGTTGTCTTTCCTCTATTGAACAACTGAGTGGTACAAATTTTAAGAAGTGGAAAGAGCAAATAAGTCTCATTTTTAGAGTCGTGGATTTGGACTATGCATTACAAGTTGACACTCCCGCTGAACTCACATCTCAAAGCTCGAATGAGCAGAAAGTTGCGTATGAAAAGTGGGAGCGATCCAACTGCATATCTTTGATGATTATGAAAGGCTCCATAATGACCGCTATCCGAGGAGCCATTCCTGACTCTACTCATGCTAAGGATATCTTGCTCACATTGAGGAGCAGTATGAGGGCACTTCCAAGGCACGGGCTACTGTCTTATTTCCAAAATGGTTACCTTCAAGTATAATGGAATCAGTGGTGTTCGTGAGCACATTATGCGGATGAATGATATGGTTGCTCAACTTAAGTCCTTTGATATGGAAATCTTTGAAGGTTTCCTTGTTCACTTTATTATGACATCTCTTCTTACACAGTTTGGTCCTTTTAAGATCAACTATAATAAGCAAAAAGAAAAATTGAAGATGAGTAAACTGATTTCTATGTGTGTCCAAAAAGAAGAGAGGCTGAAATCTGAACAACTTGACAGTGCTTATGTAATTACCTCTAGTTTAAATAAAGGAAAAGAAAAGATGCATAACAAAGGTCGCAATTATGGAAACAAGGGCACTCCCAACCTTATGATTGACAAAGCAAGTCCTTCTGGTTCAAAAGGACCAAGTGGTCCTAAGTGTCACTTTTGTAGAGCTAAAGGACATTTGAGGAAAGAATGCTAGAAATTTCGACAATGGCTGGAGAAGAAGGTAACACTTTATTAAGTCATGTTTGTAATGAGTCCTACATTGTTAATGCTCCTTTAAATACATGGTGGATTTATACTGGTGCAACTCTACACATAACTAATTCATTATAGGGATTCCTTTCAAAGAAGGAACTAAATAAAGGGGACCGTAACATTGTCGTGGAAAATGGAGAAAAGGTTTCAGTTGAAGCTGTTGGCACTCTCCGTTTGCTGTTGGAGAGTGGTTTCAATTTGGATTCAGTTGTTACTGTTTATGTTCCCAAAATTACTAGAAACTTAATTTCTATTTCAAAACTTGACGCTTATGGTTATTAGTTTAAGTTTGAGAATAAAAGTTGCTCCATTTCTCGTTATGGTGAGACTATTGGTTATGGTCTGTTAGAGGGAAACCTCTACAAGGTATGTTTGAATTCTTTGTTTTCTGAATCATTTGTTTCAATGAATGTGAATGATGAAGTTGCTAAAACTGATAAGAAACGGAAATCGGAGAATGAGAATTCCTCAAAATTATGGCATGAACGTTTGGGCCATATATCGAGAGGCGGAATGTAATGTCTCATTAAGGATGGAATTCTACATTCTCTAGATTTCTCTGACTTTAACACCTGTAGTAAATACATTAAAGGAAAATTCCCAAAATGCAATAAACATGGTGCCACAAAGAGTGAGGGACTTTTGCAAGTTATCCACACTAATATTTGTGGACCTTTCCCTAATCCTGATATTAGTGGTCATAAGTATTTTATCACTTTCATCGATGACTACTCATGTTATGGTAATCTTACCCATGATAAATCTGAAGCACTAGACATATTTAAGATCTACAAAGCCAAAGTTGAAAATCAACTCGACTTAAAGATTAAAGTTGTAAAGTCTGACCGTGGAGGAGAATATTATGGAAGGTTCTCTGAGATAGGTCATAATCCTGGTGTTTTTGCTTTATTTTTTTAGAGATATGGCATAGTTGCTCAGTACACAATGCCGAGTACTCCCTAGCAAAATGGTGTTGCCGAGCGATGAAATCGTACTCTAATGGATATGGTACAAAGTATGATATGCCATAGCACTCTACCAGAGTGTCTTTGGGTTGAAGCTCTCAAATCAGCCGTGCATATCCTTAATTGGGTCCCTAGTAAATCTGTGGTTAAAACACCTTATGAACTGTGAACACAAAGAAAATCGAGTTTGGCATATTTTCATATATGAGGCTGTTTAGCTGAGACAAAAATATATAACCCACAAATAAAGAAACTCGACCCAAGGACCATTAGTTGTTATTTCGTTGGTTACCCTAAAAGATCAAAGGGTTTTATATTTTACTACCCTTCACATACCACTAAATTTGTTGAAACTAGAAATGCGGTGTTTTTCAAAATGCTTATTATAGTACCACTAGAACAATAGACCTTCAGGAAAGTCGAAATCAAGTTTCTACTCGGGATCATGTTTTGGTTCCTATTATTCAAGGGTCTAGTGTACCATTACCTTCACCAGAAGGTTTCGGTTCACCAGAGGAGGTACCTAATGAAGAACCTCACAATATAGAGTCTATTCTTCCTCCCATTGGTGAACAACCTATAGAGAGGTCGGGACGAGAAAGGAAATCAGCTATCTTTGATGATTATATTGTGTATCTAGATGAGTCAGACTATGATGTTGGCATAGGAACTGATCCCATCTCTTATAATGAAGCCATTACAAGCGATCATTTAACTTAATGGCTTGAAGCCATGAAAAACGAGTTGAACTCAATAAAAACTAATGGTGTCTGGGACCTTGTAGACTCGCTTAAAGGGGCCAAAGCTGTAGGATGTAAATGGGTCTAGAAAACTAAGCTAGACCCTAAAGGTAATGTTGAAAAGTATAAAGCCAGACTGGTCTCGAAAAGTTTCACTCAAAGAGAAGGAGTGGATTATAACGATACTTTTTCCTTTGTGTTAAAGAAAGACTCTTTAAGAATAGTCATGACTTTGGTAGCTCATTATGATACATCAAATGGACGTGAAAGCAGCAATTTTTAATGGAGACTTGCAAGAGGATGTCTACATTGCACAACCACAAGGTTTGGTGGTTGAGGGCAAGGAACGCATGAAATGCAAACTGAAAAAGTCCATCTATGGTTTGAAACAAGCCTCAAGACAGTGGTATCTTAAGTTTCATGGTGTGATTAGTAATTTTGGCTTTAAAGAAAATGCAGTGGATCAGTGTATATACATTAAGATCAGTGGGAGAAAATTTATCGTTCTAGTATTGTTCGTAGATGATATATTACTTGCTAGTAGTGATAAGGACATGTTGTATGAGATCAAGAGTTTTCTTTCACATAAGTTTGAGATGAAAGACCTTGGTGAAGCCTCTTATGTAATAGGCATTGAGATTCACAGAGATAGATCTCGAGGGATCTTAGGACTATCTCAGAGAGCCTATATTGCAAAGATTCTCAAGAGATTCAACATGCATAATTGCTCTCCCAATGTTACCCCTATTGTTAAGGGTGACAAATTCAGCTTACTGCAATGCCCTAGAAATCAACAGGAGCTTAGACCAATGGAGCATATTCCCTATGCATTTGTTGTAGGGAGTCTTATGTACGCTCTCAAGTATGTACTCGCCTAGACATAGCATATGTTGTTGGAATGCTTGGCCGTTACCAAATAAACCCAGGAATTGGTCATTGGAAAGTAGCTAATAAAGTAATACGCTACTTACAGAGTACAAAGGATTTTATGTTTACCTACAAGAGAATAGATAGCCTTGAGGTTATTGGTTATTTTGATTCTGATTATGCTGGGTGCATCGACACCAAGAAATCCACATCATGTTATATTTTTATGCTCGCTGGAGGACCCATCTCATGGAAGAGTGCAAAGCAGTCCTTCATCGTATCTTCCACTATGGAGGCTGAGTTCGTAGTATGTTATGAGGCGAGTTCTCAAGGTTAATGGTTGAGGAACTTCATCATGCGCCTTGAGGTAGTCGATACTGTTTCGAGACCATTGAAGATTTACTGTGATAATCAGGTTGCTGTTTTCTTCTCGAAGAACAACAAGTCAAGTGGTGCATCCAAGCACATCGACATTAAGTAATTAGTTGTGAGAGAAAGAGTCCAAAATCAAATTGTGTCCATTCAGCATATTAGTATGAAAGCCATGTTAGCATATCCCATGATAAAGGGCTTACCACCCAATCTCTTTCGAAAACAGTTGCTAGCACGAGTTTAGTTAATAGACTTTAGTTTAGGCCATGGTTTTGAACACATGGCGTATATTTATTTATTTTGTGATCACTTTATGTAATAGATTTTGGATTTATAGTTTGTTGCTTCTTGTTATATGTGCATGTTTGAAGCCTTTTGAAATAAAAAATTATGTATTGACCTCATGAACATGTTAATATCATAAAACATTATTATTCATGACTATTAAGCCATTAAATGTTGTGTTTAATGTTTGTGCTAAAATAGTAACTGGAGAACGATATTATGGCATTGGAACATGGATATTGGCTTCAATTCTTTTCAGTATAAATGTCGGACATGACCTTACTTAAGAGATGTTATATCTGCTTAATTATTTGTGTTAAGCCTCATAAGTTGAATCGATAATAGTACCTCTAGCCAAGTGAGAGAATATTAGACTTGACAAGGTTTAACCCAATTATGTGACTTATCAAGTCTATTATTTTATATTTGATATGATTTCCTTTTTAATTAAATATATAATGGGTCATATATCTATAACATCCGAATGGGCTTTTAGAATCCTTATCTTAAACCTTGATGGACGGCTGAGATTTGACAACTCTAGGATTGGTCCCATCACTCCATCTATATAAGATCGCTTTTGGTGGAGAATGCGACATTAGTTATTACGCTTCCCCCTTTTTCCACAAAACTGAAGAGAGAAAAACACACATCCATCACAACAATTGTAGAGGAGAGTGGTGAAGATCAATATCCAAAGGAAGATATTTGCTCTCGCATCAGATCAACAATGGCTTCTTTTGAAATGGGTACGCTATATTTATCGATTTGATTTTACGTTCGTGCGATTGAAAGATCCTATAACTCTAACAGTTCCATCCCCCCTTAGTTCTTGATGCGCCTCCTCGTCGATGCCTTCTCCGCCACGTCAGACGACACCTTCCTCTCAATCCCTGACTCTGTCACCTCCTTCAACCCCACCGCACTCGTCGAGTGCTTTGACTCGACCCGCTCCATTTTGTGGGTCAAAGCCTAAACATTCTCCGCCAATGGGTTGGTCACCCAGGTGAGGGAGTACTTCAACACCTCACTCACCGTCATGCGATCCGGCGACTTCCCTACCGTCGAATCCGCGATGGCCGAGATCACCTTGTTGCTTCGCCAGTTGCTATGAGAGAGCAGCGTATATAGCAGGATTGTAAAGTCCATGCCTGGTCTGGTTCTCACCGACCGCAATCTCGTTGGTGGCGGCATTAATGGCCTCGGAGATGCGTTCCTCGTTGATGGGACAACTTTACCGTTGATCTCGAGGTACAGCTCGGGGCGATCCGCGTAAGGGTTGTCTTGGAGTCACACGATAAAGAGGGATTTGCATGCAAATGCCCTGTCTCGTGACAGGTTGTTGCCGATAAAAGACTCGTTGACGCTTGACTTGCCGGAGGACCGGTCACCGACGACGACGATTCTGGGGAGCCAGATTCCTATTCCATGACCATGTCGAAGCCTGTCGAGCAGGGGGCGGATCCAATTGTTGTAGGAGAGAAAGAGAGGCAGAGCGCGAGTTCGCTCATCACACAGAAAGATCAATTGGGAGAGAGGGAAAAAGACTTGGGAGAAAGTGAGGGGGAGAGAAAAAGTCAAATGAAAAAAAAAGAAAGTTTGACACGTGTAACGATAGGGAGACTTTAATGGTATAAATGGGTGGAAACCCAATTGAAAGATGGTATAAAAGTTTGAGGTAGATTGATACATTAGGCCTCTTAAAAAATAGTCGGGAGAAGTATCAAACAGCATCTAAGGTTGACATGCACGAAGAGGCAGACCACAGAAACAATATGCTTTCTCCTCTTCTAGTTATAATGCCATCATATGAAATTTAAGCTTTTGGAATGTTGACCGCTAGACTTCAACTTGGTATGAGAACAAAAGATCTCGAATTTACATCTCGAGGAAGGAGTCCTTCTTAAAGCCAGGGATGACCCCTAAACTTCAACTTGGTATGAGAACAAGAGATATCCGATTTACATCTCGAGGAAGGAGCCCTTGCTTAAGGCCAAGGATAATTATAAAAAAGGTTCTAAACCTATTGCAATTATGCAAATTCAGTTCTAAACTTTTTTTTGCCAATTGAGTCGTAAACCTTTTGTAATAGTATTAGTTTAGTCCATTTGGCCAGCCGGTATTGACGTGGACAATTTTTATAAATATTTTTCAATATTTTTATTTTTCATTCCTTTTTTCTTTCCTTCCCTTTTTCTTCTTCCTCTAGCCGGCGAGGTCGACCTCATCAGCCCTGGGTGACGCTCGCCTACACCAGCCACTAGCGAGGGCAAGTCTCGCTGACCCTCATCGTCTCTACTCCCCAATGCGCATCAATCAATCAAGCCCTCCAACCCCTAGCGACTAAAACCCCACCAAAGGTCTTACCTTAGCGGGCCCGAACTCAAACAAAGACACGAATGTCAATGGGAAAGGCAATTGAGAAGAGAGAAATGGCTTGTACGCCAGATCTAGCGACGGCGAGGTTGGCCTCACCAGTGGTTAGGCAAGGCTCACCCACCCCAGTGGCTGGCGGGAGGAAGAAAAAGAAAAAAGGGAAAAATAAAAATATTATTAAAAATTGTCCACGTCAGCTCGATCGGCCAAATGGACTGAATTGACACAATTGCAAAAGGTTTAGAACTCAATTGAAAAAAAAAATTATAATTGAATTGACACAATTGCAATAGATTTATGACTTTTCTGGTAATTTTTCCTTAAAGCCATAAAGAGAGAGAGTACCATCTTCTTTTGCTTCTAACTGCAAGCTTGCCTCTACTGCAACCATTACAACAGCACGATGGAAGTTATAAGCTATGTTCTAGGGAGAGTTGCTGTCTATTGGCCTCTATGGTAGAATCAGCCTAGGGGCTAGAGAGGGGGTAATTTACCCTATGACAGATGTCAGCAATTCATGTCCCGAGAAAAGATGGAAAATATACTAAATATCATTTGATTGAATGGTTGACCCAGCTCCGAATATAATGATGTTGAAAAAAATCAATGGATGAAATGTTTTTTATTAAGGGTCCGTTAGATAATGGACTATAAGCCAACTTCTTGTGTCTATCTAGTCCATTGAAAAAAATGAGATCACTTATCAGAACACCCCTTGTTTCCAAGAGAGGTGGACTCATGAAGTTCCCATTGAAGAAGGATCCACACAAGAGAAGGCATTTATCATTCGTTGGTTATTAAGAGCATCTCGAAAACGTATGGGTGGAATGATATAACATAGCACGCGCTATCTCAAATATTTTTTTCTGTGTTAAGCGGCTACATGGAGAGAAGAAGATCAATCGGGAACCGTAATAGGGGAGGAGAACGTCTCTTGACCTAACGGTACGACAATATGGAATTAAGCGCGTGGCGTTGTATAAGACCTTACATAAAAAATAATCATTTCTTAGCATTTATTAAAAATATGTGCAATCATTAAGGTACTTGGCCAAAAAAAAATCATTGATGACTTTGAAAATAAGCCTCAGATTCTTTTGTTTCGTCAGAGTGAATAAAGGTCATATTTTCTAAATTTTAACCTATTTTTTTCTTCTAAATTTAACTTATTTGGAAAATCGAAAACCATGATCGATTGAACGTCTTTAACTTGCTTGTATTATTCTTAATCTAGCCCCCAACTCGAATTAATCTTTTCGCCCACTTCGTTTATGTCACCACGGTTTATCGACATACACTTTTCTAAGTCTTGTTAAAAAAATGACATGTTTTACTTTTACCCTTTTATCACCAATCTTATCCAGCGTCTTATCCACGATCGTCAAATAAAAGGGAGCATTTATTACTAAATGAATTCACAAAATAAGAAAATAGCATGATTCCCTTCAGCAATTACATTACCCAACATTAATTCTATTCTGAAAAATGCATATGAGCATTTGTACTTAATATACCTGCCCTCACTGGTGGTCCGGCGATGGTCTCGCCGGCCGCCCTGCTTTAAGAAATATACGAATGATTCCCTTCAGCATTTACATTACCTAACATTGGTCTCTCTTCTTGTGAAAACTCGGCAAAAAAGACATTAATCGCGCAGGAAAGAGATTTGAACCAGTTTTAAATGGATCCTGGATAGAACATGAGAACTCCATCCTACAGACTCCCCCATCCATTTCAAAGAGAACCACAACCGAATCTGTCCTAGAAGCTCTAAAAGTTGGATTCCACCATCATGCTTCAATAGTCGAATGCTACCCATCAACTTGTATCAGAATTCAACACCAAATCCGTAATGGTTAACGAGGGATGCATCTGTACAGAAGACCTGACCATAAACTTCAAGCAATGAAGAAAAGAGCCAGCCTGATGGAGAAACATGTGACCTCTTGACTCACAATTGAACAGCAAAATGGGAAAGAAAGTATAAATAAGGCCCTTCACAAAATCGTAAGATATGGATTAACACTATCCTCTGGAATGAACACTCCAACGCTTCATCATCAATCTAAACGCTCCATCTGCAGGGTTAATAACACCAGTTGATAATGAATTAGTTTGCTGGCAAAACAAAGGCAAATACGGCCAGCAGGAGGCAGCCCATACAAAAATCATATGACAGGTAAATAAAATCATCAATGAACAATTGCTTGTTCTCTCGTTCGGTTTGGTTAGGAGTATGGAAAGTCAGATGATGCATTACCTTCCAAAGACCATCATTAAGATAATGCATGTTATCCACCCCAATGCCCTTGTTAATAGCCCGTCTGCATATCAAGCAATTGACTTAGTCTTAAAAAGAGATATGAAAGATGTGCAAAACATGAAACAAGTAACTGATATTCATGTTGTTCACCGAGGATTCTATTGAGTAGGTTCCAAATATGATTCTATGAAAGAGATTCTGATTCTTGAAAGTGGATATGGGAGGAAACTCACATGTCTTTAGCTGACATTTTTGTAAAGCCTATCGCAAGAGCATGTTGCTTGCCTTCAGCCATAATTGCCTGAAAAAAAAGAAAATGAAAATATATACCTTTCCAAACTATAATGCCACAGCCAAAAGCAAAAAACTTACAAGTCTAAATCGAACACTGTCCTAAAAGAGAACTACTACCATCAAGCCAAGCACTAAACATCGTTAGATAGACTGAACGTTGGTAGGCGTGCAGCTGTGGATATTGATTGGTGTGACTCTTACCACAGGAGTCTCTGCACCAACTTCATCATCCAAAGCACCTCCAGGAGAGGTAAGGCCAGGACACATAATGTTTGCACCAGCAAGAACAAATCTTATTGCACCCCTGTCTACTTGTAATTTCTTCATTATGTTTGGATCTGCACCACACTCGGCAACGTTAGATGCAACAACTCAAGAATTGTAATGAGCAACATTGTCATAACAGGCAAATTTCCTGATGATGATCCCAATTCACACGTCTACCAAATTGAAGCCCCCCGATGAGGTTTGCTCCAATTGTCAAAGAGGAGTTGTCTGAGCATTAAGTTTATCTATTCCAACCTAGAAGTTAATCTAAAATATATTTAACAAGATCACAGGTTAAGAGAAAACCCAATCAGCACACCTGGATTAACAACATATGACTCAGTTAAAAAAAATATGACATGATTACAATTTAAAGCCGAGAATCCAGCCTAAAGAATCAGACATAATCAGCATTTACTCATGCCAGCCTCCACTGAAGTTATCCGACTTTCTGTAATTTGTATGCAACTCCAATTTAAAGATTGATGAATAACTATTAATAAGATGCATTTTCAAATATACACTTTGCAAGCACTCAAACATATAAGCGCATGATAGTTTATGCTTCAGCAAAAGCAATGCGTCAAAATTTGTATATCGTGAAAGTTTGAGGTGTTTTGGATTAAGAAAAAGTTAAAAGTGTGTCCATCGCAAGATTTGGATTAGGCAAAAAGTTAAAACCTATAAGGACACGCCCTAAATTTACTAAGGTCCATCTAAGAGTAGCATCAACATGGTACTGTGAAAACTAGCAGATAAGTTATGGTAGAGAGTACTATCATCTACAAATGAAGGAGAGCTATGAAAACTCGAGAAGATGGCAAGAGATACTTTACATTGATGCAGAAGTCGTAGGGTTGGCATGTAAGGACCATCACGGATGTTGAAAAAGAGAGGCACATTGTTCACCAGAACCAAATTCAGATGGTTTTGACTGGAGGGAAGCAAAGAAAGCCCTCTCAGAGGCGAGTCTTGACAGCATTATATAATTTTAAAGGAAGCCACAAGAAGAAAGTGTCTATCAACTGAAATCTTACAAAGGAGCCCGACAAAATAAATAGCAATTAGATGAGAACAAACCATTTGGCAACAATGAGTGGAGACTTCTTGGGAAGCAAATCATCCAGCACCGGCTCTAATCCTGGATACTGAATTAACAGCACAAGTGTATCAAATCATATCAAATGATGGACAGAAAAAGAAAATATTAAATAACCAACAATTATCAGACCTCTTCTGCTATACTTTGCCGTATTTTACGTTGTACAGATGCCTTCACTTGATTTTGTGCAGATACATCTTCTGAGGAGAACCTGAAAAGTGAACTTGTGACCAGTTGATCTAGAGAGAGAGAGAGAGAGAGAGTACTCTCTCCGGACCGTAGGCAGGAACATCGGCATCAAGCAGGTAAGCAAAGCCAACAAGAACAGTGAATTAAAAATACAATACATAGAAACCCGGTTCCCATAAGAATTCACAGATAATCTACTTGAAAGCATCATCCGATTTGCCAGTATCGATGAAGATTAAAATGTTGCAAGTATTCAGTCATCATAAAGAGTTCTACCACAGAGTAAGTCATCCCTGACAAACTTGCCCAAGCTTCAATAGGATAAGTTGTTCATGATTACAACCTTACAGCAACAGTACTGCAGAATAGGACCATTTTGAAGGCAGCATTCTAATCTCTTAATCCAACAGTTACTGTACAGTAAGACAAACACACAAGACGACCACTTCCCCAACCCAAGTATTTTGTAAATCAAATCGGGCGCAAGCCAAAAACCTTATAGACCAGGTACCAGGCCATTACCCAGAAAAACAACCCAACAATTGTCTCTGCAGTTGACCCATGTATTACACCATAAGATGATACTTATTGAGAAATCCAAATGAAAAAGAAATCTATATCAACAATCGTTCCATTCACAATGACCCGTCAAGATGGTCACGATCCTCGACATAGTATACTAAGCGAAACGACAGGATTAGGCATGTCCGAATGCAAATCCAGAGAGGGGAAAAAAACACTAAAACGGAAAATCAACATTACCTAGCTTTACTGCCCATTAAACGGCCTCCGGTCAGAGTAGCTCACACTCTGGAGCACATAACAATCACTACTCAACCTCATTTCGGACGCACAACCAACGAAACACCAAATTGCTACTGCCAGAGAGAATACGAAACCGAAGTACCCAAGACTGAAAGCCGCGCGATTCTTTGTTCTAACAGATTTACTTCCCCGAAACATCGATCCCCCAGAAACTCGCGTAAATTCAAAAGCATGTATCAAAGCAGCATCGACCAAAAAAAAAAGGGAAAAAAAAAATCCTCGATTGGCGAACACAAAGCCCACCACGAATCATACACAAAACCAAGACGGCCACCGCGGAGCGAATGGAAGCAGAGACATAAGCAACCGAAGAGCGAGCGAAAGGAAAGAGGGAATGGGGAATGGGAGCTTACTTTTTGAACATAATTGCAGAGAAACCACCGAATCGAGGGCCGTCTGATCGCCTCAGCACAGACGAAGAAGATGATGGTGAGGTTTAGATCGATCGAAAACTAAAACCCCCCTTTTTCTCTTGCTGTTTCTGGAGGGGAGCACACACAGCCCAGCGGCGCACAATAGCCCCGCGTTGTTATCAAGCTCTTTCCTCATTTTTTTTTTCACATAAAGAAAGTCGTTTCTTTTATAAGTTCACACAATATACATTCACCGCATTTATCCCAAATTACTTTTCGCATCACAAAAGGCTCCAAACTGATACACTAATCTCAAGGCAAAATTATGGATATTAGCATATTTTTGAAACATAAGAAAAATCTTATGGAAAAATTAATAGATTTCCCAATTTTAGTTCATTTCCTTTTGGTCTATCTTCCCAAAACGACATAAGAAGCCCATTTGGGTTGAGTTTTCAAGTCGACACACGTCGGGGGTGAGCACTAGACTAAACTGGCCCTTCCCGGCCGATTCTGGTCTGATTCTAAGGTCTATAGGGCAAGTTGTAGATTCCAAAAATTAAGAATCGGTGTCAACCTGGAATTGCTCGCCTTTAACTTGCACACATTTTGCACTTGTCTAGCGGGAGTTCTTGCACTTTTGGGATAATACTTATATGTCCTACAATACCGAAAGTTGCTATAGGTTTCTCGGTTGAACGGTATGCTCTGCAACTCCTGGTTGCGTCCAATTTGTCTCTGACTTGGTAAATGCCAGCACATTGGGCATGGTTTTTTATGACATGCATTGTTTGATCTCCACCTCCTTCAAAAAAATTCACTTCTTTTAGGCCGTGGACAGCTCTCAACACTCCAGTCCAATGATTGGACCGTTCGAGAACCAGACCAATCAATCCAATATGATCTCCAATTTCGAAAACTAAGAATCGAAATCACCGGTCCGATCCAATTCATGCATGAGGAAGAAGCTCTAGTGGCTTTCAAGGTGAAAGTCGGTTCTTTCAAAGCTAGCTATTTGTAGCCGCCCTATTTTAAAAGGCTAAAAGTGGGTTTTTTTTAACCCGTCCCGCAAAATACTGATGAGAACTCCCTCTTCATGAACTACAAAGGAAATCGAATTCTTTTTTACAAATGACACATAAATAAGATAGATAAAAAAAAAAAAAGGCAATGCTTATTGTATGAGAGTCCTCTTTTTGAATGGAAAAGAAATTGGAATCGGTTTCATTTAGCTTTCATTTAGAAGTGAAAAGGAAAGCATACAATCTTCATTGCCTTTTGGTACCATAGAATTCGCTCTTACAGAATACGATGTACGAATGAAGAATAGGTCAAGCCAGTACCAAGCCGATTTCAAGCAGTTTTATAGAAAGTGTCCCCAAATTCTAAGTGAACCAGACCGAACCATGCTCACCCCTACTCTTCTCGTTATAAAAGAGTTGATGTGAGAGTTCTAAGCCAAAAGTAAAAAGCTTAACACCACGGAAAACCTCAAACAGATAAACCTGTAACAAAATTACTCAAAATTAACTTTTGAATAACCAAAAACCTCAAACTGGTATGCATATAACAAATTTATCCCAAATTAATTTTTGGGTCACCAAAAATTCTAAATTGATACAACTGTAACAAGTTTTTCCAAACTGATATGTATTTCCTCGTGAACTTGCCATGTTAATTGATTTATTGCCATGTCATCTAACTCAACAATTTTATGGCAAAAATTGTCGAACGCTAACGAAGGGTAAATATATCACGAGTGTAACAAGGAGAAAAATTAAGGAAATGGACTTGGAGAAGCGAACAGATAGCCACATGTTTAAATCCTTGATATTCATACATTTTCCCCACTAGAGGTGAAACTGGTTTAACAGGGGAGAGGCGGTCAATGTGCTAATCTAGGAACCGTTAGTTTACCAAAACAGGCAGAAATGGGGAAGAAACAGGTCAGTTCCCTACACCAAACTCCTATAAAAGGAGCCACCCCTTAGTCTGCAGCAGATACATCATCAAAGTAGCTCAGAAAGAAAACTCATGGAAACCAAAGGTGAATCACTAGGGAGAACATACAGAACATCAAGGAGGGGAATCTAAACCACCACATATCATACAAACATCACTGTTTAACTTGCTAAAGCCCTAATAAACTGAGTTAATTAACAGGTCTGGTGGCATCCAACCATAATCCGACAAACTAACTATGACACAGGTCCTAAGAAATCACCCTCCAAGCTGACCAATGCCTGAAACTCCCTCTCCACCTCAAGCCACTTTGTTCCAATCACCATGAATCGGACCGTCACATCTTTCCCAATCTTGGAAAGTTTGTCACTCAGGAAGACAGGATTCTCCCCAGGCACATACTTGTAGTCGGCCATCTTCAGGTTGGAGAGGTAGACGTTCTCGACAGGCCCACATCTCAAGAAGACCCCGTGCTTCATGACCTTGTGCACGACTCCGTCCAGGATTTCTCCTCGGAAAAGCTTGAAGGTGATGCCGCTGAAGACCACAGGGAAAAGGACATCTCCAGAATGTTGTCTCACTTTCCCTTCGCCGATGCTTTCCAGTGTCGTCACAGCAAGGAAATAACCCAGGTCCTTTGTCGCCCTCTTACATGCGAAGTCGTCCAAGAGGCGTATTATGATGGACCTTTGCAGCATTAGTCCCTTCGCATCAAGGTCTTCTGCCGAAATGATCACATTCCATGGCAACTGCACCTTCAGAAACATTTCCGAATGCTATCTGATGAACATTAACAGAGGGATCAGTATTATCCACAACTTTTTTCGGAAGAGACAGGACCAACTAAACAAATGGAAGTCAATGAAAATGCATAAATAGGCGGGAATAACATGCGACACAATAGCATATATAAGTTACAATGCCCCTGGTAAGGTCCATATTGGCAATGCTGGTACATAAGTTGTCGATGGTAAGACAGCTCTGGTAATACAATAGATCAGGAAGACAAAAATTAGACAGCGACCATAGACACCGGAGGATCACAATTAACAGTACCTAAAGTCATCATTATCAGAATAATCATCCAAAGGAATTATCCACTGTATTTCGCTGATTTTCTTCTTATCAATACTCCTTCTAACCACTTTTCACTTCTCCTATTCATTCATCTAGAGATATACTTACCAATTTGCGCTTGGTTGTGATGCATAATCAATAACTTAGAATATGGTATACAGAAAATTATGATGACACCAGAATCATTATCATGGTAAAAGTCCACACTTCAGAATAGAACAGACAACAATACAGAGCATTCCTTCAGAATACCACTTCTTCTCAAAAAACATGTTGCACATGGTTTTGACACCTGCTAGAATGGATTTTATTCTCAACCTGCTAGAAACCTTAGTCCAGTGAACTTATTAAGCCAAAGTGAACCAAGCAAGTATTTTAGATTGAGCTTTTTATGACTAAAGCAGCTTGACAGAGTAATTTGGGGAATGGAAACAAGCAAGAGGCTGCAAAACAGAATCTTCCCTGATGGTCCTCAGAAGAGGCTTCGCAATAAAAAACCTTCAGAGAAGAAGGCAAGAAAATGATGCATCGCAAAACAATAGTTCACCGATCAAGGCCTAAGCATAGAAGTTCAAGCATAAAGACTCCATAAAACATTTTCAATCTGAATAGGATACCAATTGAAGGTGAGTTTATTAAAATTGGTAAGCTTAAGAGCGACGGTAAATAACTTCAGTGTAAGTATGAAAAGAAAAAATCCATGCAGAAAATGAAAATCAGAATCAAAGACTTAAATCAAGTCCTCAATTGGCTGCAGCCAAACAGTTAAATCTCTTAATGCAGATAATCATAGTTAGGCAGGATCCAAGCAAAGCCAGTGCCCCTACAGAAATCAATAAAGCTAAAGAAAAAGCAGGACAATCCTTTTACTATTTTTGTGAAGTGACACAAGAAAATACATGTACAAAAATAGACTTTAAGACCAAATCAAGCTCTCAACTGGCGGCATCCAAATAGTTCAATTGTTAAGTGCAGATAATTACAGTGAGACATGCTCCAAACTTTTTTACAATTGAACTTAACTGACACGTCGAACTGCGTGTATATATTACAGAGTGAAGACGATGGTAAATTAGACGGTTGAAAATCTTCATTCAATATCAAGTTCAGAACTCACATTTCTCAAAAAGAATAGAACAAATCAGAAATGATGAAACTCGAAAAATATGAGTCAGAGCATAGCTATGCATACTAATCAAAAGAGAGAACTTAGCAACTAATCCATCTTACAAGTTACTTCAGTAGTGTATTCTCCCTCCCTAAACTGTACTCTGTAAATAGAAACAGGCTGAAGGAAAATAAGACCGAAAACAAATAAATTGATAGCACAATCTCGAGCCTGTTAAAGACATGCAAACCCAAGTCAAGCAACAATAGGCCACTTCTTAGAGAGCCCAGGGTTTCAACGGTGGATTTAAAAAGTCACCTGCCGGTGCTTTACGCATTATACCCACTCATTTCGGATAACCCTTGCATTCTCTCTATTACCATGGCCACTATGACAGAAGTAATTCGAGTAAACCAAACGGATCATCTAGAAAACAGAATTAGCAGACTCTGGAGCAGACTTGCAGTATTTCCTTTCAAGCAAGAAGCTAGCTGTTGAATCAGCAAGTGACTTTCTAGTTTCCTTCCTTTCCATCCTCAGTAGTCAGTACAGACTAAATTAGCAGACCTTCGTCCTTCAGCTTGTGTCTCTACATGCACTGACCCAGACACGAATCAATCTGAGCTCAACCAAACCATCTACTTGTGCTACTACATCGCATCCTTTCATCGAACAGCTGCCGACTAAACCCGCATTCTGCAAGTTCTACCCACATGATAGCAAGAACAACCCGGTTCATTCTCTCACTTTCCTATCATTTTCCCTTTGCCCAATTGCCAAGGTCACCAGTAGTTCATCTCCCTCTTCGGATGAAACGGAAAGCTTTCGAATTTCACCCAATACCCTCCATTCCTAGTCGGCAATCACCGATGATCAGGAGTAAAGAATCACACTCCACAACCAGTTTCACGGAAACCAAACAAGAATCTACGAAAATTCGGAACGGTCTTGAAGGAATTGAGTTGGAGCAAACAGAATAGATCAAGTCTCGATTGGCAAACCTGGTGAGCTACTGGACCGAGGACTGTAGCTCCGATCAAGCACGAGACAAACGGCGAACGAGAGTCGTCAAACTTGTTATCTCTTTTCTTACTGCGAAGTGCGAATGGGCGTGTTTAGATTTAGGGAGATAGGGCTTCCAAAAAAATATTTTCTCTTTTTTTTTTGTCTTTACCTTTTTAATTCAAATATCCTCCTTTTACCACAAAACCTTATAATTTTTTGGGAAAAAACCACAAACTTTACCATCTGTGATAGATTTACCCTAAATTTTTTTTGTGACACAAAAAAACCCAAACTTTAGCTCTATGACACGTTTACCCTAAACTTTTTTTTATGACACAAAAAATCACAAACTTATATTTATATGACACATTTACTCTATTTTAAATAAAAAGACACATTTACCCTCAAACTTTTTTATTTTCACTTTTTTTAAATAGAATATTCAAAAATATTTAAAAAACACAAAAAAATAATCGGGGTTGGGCGATAGGCCCTCACCCACGCCGCCCTTGTTACCGTAGAGGGCTAGCGAGGGCTTGGCCAAGGCCGATGGGGGTCACCGACCCTTACCAAGGCCCCACGACCCTCGCCGAGGGCTTCCACCACTGGGCAAGGCCCGATGAGCCTCGCCTAGCTTTGGGTGGGGGCAGTTGCGCACAACCCTCGCCCTCGGCCGGCAAGGGTCGTTGGCCCTCTTCGACGATAGGGGCGACGGAAGCAAGGGCTATCACCTAGCCCTTATTTTCTTTTTCTTTTTTTCTTTTTTTAAATATTCTATTTAATAAATAAAGTAAAAAACGAAAAATGCCCTTAGGTTAGAGAATTTTTGGAGTAAATGTGTCACACAGATATAAGTTTATAATTTTTTGTGTCAAAAAAAAAGTTTCGGGTAAATTTGTCACACTATACAAGTTTGGGGTTTTTGGTGTAAAATTTTTTTTTATGATAAATGTGTCACAAATAACAAAGTTTGAGGTTTTTTTATGGTTTTTTCCTAATTTTTTATAAGGGTAAATACCATCATAAATTATGTCCATTGCGACACAAATACTTCAATTTCTTTTGTCACGAAAAAAGTTTGCGATATTTATGTCATAATAAGAAAGTTTGAGTTTTTTAGTGATGCCAAAAAAGTTTATGACGTTTGTGTTATAGCGAGTATAATTTGAAAATTTTGGTGATATTAACTATTTTTACAG
Source organism: Metrosideros polymorpha var. glaberrima (assembly GCA_001662345.2). Lineage (NCBI taxonomy): Eukaryota > Viridiplantae > Streptophyta > Magnoliopsida > Myrtales > Myrtaceae > Metrosideros > Metrosideros polymorpha. The sequence goes on from BCNH02000008.1 coordinate 36,670,259, forward strand.
ATATTTCA
>BCNH02000008.1:36670623-36715109 GCA_001662345.2 Metrosideros polymorpha var. glaberrima
TTAAATTATTAAAATATTATTATTTTGATCAATCGGCGCGCCATGTCAGCGCTGATCGGCCAAATGGACTGAATTAGTACAAATGCAAAATATTTAGGACTCAATTGGCAAAACTCATTCTAGAAGAAAGAAGCAAAAAAAAAATTTACTTCTTTTTTGAAGCTCAAAACTCATTCTAGAAGAGAAAATGAGTTATGGAGTAAAAAAAAAGTTATTTTAATAAACGCGTTTCTATTCTAGAAGTGAAAAAAGTACTCCAAAAACAGAATAGTAAAATTGCGTTAACAAACGTATTTCTGCTTCAGAAATGATTCTGAAACAAAAATTCTACTCCAAAATGATTAACATTCACCCCCTAAGTGGATGTGCCATGCCGTAAGTTTACTTATCCGACCTAACTTACTCAATAAATAATTCTCAAAAAAATAATTGCCGATTGATAGTTCACATTGAATGTGCAATGTCCTATGGCATGTGTACATGACAAGATCAAACTTTGGGTGCATTTGTTTCACAAAAATGAAGGATTTTGTAAAACATTCTCCTAAAATTAATCACTTGTATTGCTTCTAACAATTATTCAATAAAATTTTTTCATTATTGATAATAATTTAAAGAAAAAGTATCAAAAAAGTCATAAATCTATTGTGTTGGTATTAATTTAGTTTACCAAATGAACAAATTGTCATCCCACATCATTGGAGCACATCCCCATTCAATCTTCTCATGAGGAGAAGAAGGAGAAGGCTCAAGCAGAAGGGATTGATTTCGCTTTATGCACACATAAAATCTCGGAAACCATTTCTCTTCAGTAGGTTTCCAAGAAGAACTATGTGCGATCCCTCGCAGAAAACTCTCTACTACTGCAATAACATGGGTCAAGGAAAGAGACCGAGGCGTATGAAGCATCCTAGAAAACAATGGCACAAAACAAGCTCTAACCTCAGAATGTTCATTGTCATGCAGGTCGTTTTTTACGAATTCAGGATCAAAGGAAACTCATGAAGCAACCAGAAATCACCGTGTCAAGCCACTTTTGTTTCTTTTCAAGCACTCAAAACGTTGATGTATATCAAAATTCTGCCCTTTTACGGGTGAAAATTTAAAGTGTCCATGGATAATAGATCTGCTTCAATCATTGCCAAGCGAACAAGCAAATAGTCAAAACGCCATTTTCTTACATATGCCGTCCAAATCAAAGTTACCAAGAAGCTCACGGCAGCTTCTCATGGATAAAGGCCCAACTTCCAAGACTTCGAGAAACATAACATTTATCGGAGGGTTGCCAAGGAGGAACCCAGGACTATCCAATGGGGCTGGAAGAAGAAACATTGTGTTGTATATTCACCTCCACAGTCGGCCAACATCCTCAATGATCAATCAAAACTAGCATTCAAGAACTTTAGCAGTTCACTTCTTTTGCTTTCAGCCATCTTGTCCTCCTTTGTTTTGTCAAGTTTCAGAAGAATCTATAGCATTAAAGATAAAAGGAATCAAACTCATCGAGCAAGAAAATACCCTCACCCATCTGATGAGTAATTAACTAATTCATAACAAAGAATATCCCTACCTTTTTGCCAGAGACAGCACTGCGACGAGCACCATCATCTTGGTCCCGCCCCAAAAACTATAAGTGTACAAAAATCAGGATACATAAGGCACAACAAGAGCGAGAATATAAGGGGAAACTAGAGATGTCAAATCGCGATACACACCTTAGAAAGCTGCACCGGACCGCTACCTCTTTCATCCTGCTGACTCTATATATCGCTCATATTGCCAGACACACCATAGTGAAGTATCCAGGCAAGCCAGTCAAGCCACCAATTACCATGCCAGAGATCCCAGCTCCAATTTTGAAGAGCAATTAAAAAAAAGCAATGAGCATCTTAAGGACCTTAAAATCTTGAAGGTTAAGAGATCGCAAAATTACTTGTACTGCTTGATGCATTCCTAAACATAACCTTGTCTATAAAATGCCAAACCAGTGCTAGAATATCCATAAGAAAATTACAAGAAACAAAGCCTTTTATATATCTAAGATATGAAAATAGCCAAGTTAACTATTCGAAAGTTCACCAATAAGTCTTAACATCTAGACCATGTCATATAATTCATCCCCATAATCATCTGATCTCCATTGTAAATTGAGTAATCCAATACGTAGCTGTAAATATTTCTTTTCTATGAGGATGTTAACATGAACTCAGCAGGGAGACATGCAGAAACTCTACTGAGATTCCACATTGCCAGCAGCTTCACTTTTTTGTTTGTCCATCAATCTCACATCTAAAAAACTTGAATCCAATCTCTCTCAACAAATAACTTAGCTGGTTCAGAAAAGCCAATGCCAATGAAGAGAAAGAAAGTTAGAAATGCCAGAGCACCGATCTCATTGAAAATAATCTCCTTCTGAATATACATGCGAATTACTTTCTTTTCAAATATGTGACTTATAAATCAGCCGCACAAATAGTTGGAAAATAACTGCCTATAGTGAGGTTACCATAGCAGAAATGTAAAATCTCCTCTTACCTCCTTCACTTTATGCTTATCACGTTTATGATGACGATTCTTGCTCCTATCCTTTTCCTTGTGCTGCTTGTCAAGAAAAGAAACAGATGGAGAGTGATACGGCAAAGCAAATGAATATATAGAGACAAACAAACATAACAAGATGCAAATCCAAATACAAACCTTCTTGGGCTTGTCACTTTTCCTTGGCTTCTTCGAATGATGAGCCGTGTCATTCCCGCTTTCAGAACTATCACTTCACAGCACCATAGAAAAGTTCCAAATCAGCCAAGAAGCAATTGGCAGCAGCATATTATCGGACCCGAATTTTAGAGCAAGACATTCCACATTTAAATCATAACAAGTGCAGATATACATAGGCAACTGAGGTGGAGCAAAACAGCATGTGAAATCTACTCGACAAATTTCAGCTGTTTCCCAATTGCAGGGAGTCAAAGAACACATCATACAATCCCTCATCACACAGCGCAAATGTATAGCTAATCTACGAGAGCTCAAAACACCAAAGTGTTCCTTTTCGTATGTCTAAGGAAATATGACTATGGAATGCTCCGATAGAGAAAGCATAAAAAAAAAACACAGCTCCAGAAACCACAACCATCGAAACAACAAACGACCACAACCCAAGACAGTGAGAGAAAGAACGCGAAAATCACGCATCCTAGCAGAGTCCACTCCACAAGAATGATAGAAAGGGGAGCAAATCCAAATTCGCTAATGACTATTGGGGAGGTTACCAAGAGACCTAGAAGGTAAAATGAACTTTCCCAGTGATTGAAGCACCTGGAATAATCCGAGGAAGAGTAGGAATCCGAAGACGAGCGATGGCGATGCCCGCGACGCCGCTTGCCGTGAGACCGACTCTTCTTACGGATTTTGAGGGCGTCCCTCTCCCTCTCGCGTCGGCTGCTGCCGCTGCCGCTGCCACCGCGGTGGCGGCGACGGCGGCGCGACGGTGAAGAAGCTGAGTCGGAGGACGAGGCGGACGAGGCGGTCGATGCCGCCATTAGGGTTTCCTGTTGAATGGAGAAGGCAGAGATTCGGATGACCGGGCGAAGGAATGCTCTGCAGAGAGAACCAACGATGGAAATATAAGAAAAACATAAAAGGCAGTGAAGAAAAAAGTAGCCCACCTAAATAAAGACAGAAAATGAAAATATTTATATGTTGGTTAGGTTTCCGACATTAAGGACCTGTTTTGTAAGGTCGTTTTTCTGATTTTTTTTTCCGAAACAAAAAAAAAAAATCTGCTTCTCTTCTTCGGAGAACAAAACTAGAAAACATAGTTTCTGCTTAGAAATTATACCACCAAACAGGCCCTAAATATAAATTTATCTTTTCAAAGTGGCTTCATGATTTTTGAAATCAGGAATCGAACCAATTCCCTTAAGCCTACAATCGAACTGGCCTGTTCTACTTCTAGAGTTGACCAGAGAACCAAATCTAATATGTGGCGCAGTGATTTAGGGTACGTTTGATAACTTTTTAGAATTTTTAATTCTACATTAGAAGTAATTCTGAAACAGAAATGCGTTTAGTAAAAAATTACTTTTTAAGCAATTTTCTACTTCTGCATGAGAATTGTGTTTAATAAAAAAAAGTGATAGGGTCAGAATCACTCTTTCTCATTTTCACTTTTTTCACTTCTCATTTTCCTTCTCCTTTCCTTCTCACGCTTGCTTGCCACCTGACACCCGCCCGCCGGTCGCTCGCCGCTCATTTGTCGGTCGCCAACCCCCAACTGGTCGCTAGTCGCCTGTCGATCACCAGAGGTCTTCAGTTACCGGCGGCCACTCACCCGCCCGCCAATTGCTGGCCGCCAGCCCGCCGATCGCCGTTTAGTAATTTTGCAAAAGTAGAAATAAAATGATGGCGCGTTTAGCAAACATAATTTCTCATTCTCTTCTAGAATTAATTCTGGAAAAGAATGAATTTCAAACGCACCTTAAGACATTGATGAATTTTTCGATTTTAAAAAATTCGAAACTGATATCCAATGTATCTATCTTTTTCTTTTAAAAAAAAAAAAACAAGAGACGCTAAAAACCGGTTTTACATTAGGTATAAAATCGAACAAACCGGTCAAGATCGACTTCCTTATTTTTTACTGAGTAACCTATCGTGGTGGCACTGGCAAGGTTATTCACCCTATATAAATGCAACGCGGCCCTTATAATTTATAACTGAGGGTTAATATCATAAAAATCCTTTAAACTGATACGTATATGAAAAATTTACCTTAAGCTAATTTATGGGTTACCAAAAACCCTAAACTAATACATCTATGACAAATTTATCCCAAATTAGAGGTGGCAAAATGGATTTAAAACCCATATTTTAACTCATTTTTAATGGTGTGTGTCATAAATGGGTTGCCTCAAGCTTTAAAAACAAGCTTAAATGAGTCGAAATGGGTTACTCAACAAATTTTGTAGGTGTTAAATGGGTTACCTAACTATTTAAAGTGGGTCATAAACATGCCATTTTTTTTTTTATATTTCTTTATAATTTATTTTATTTTTTCTTTCTTTCTATTCTTTTTTTCTACGAAATCCGACGATGGCTGCTGACTAACCCTCATCGACACCAAGTGAGGGCCGGCGACCCTCATCGGCCACAAGGCGAGGGCCGCAGAGCCCTCATCGGCAGTGGGCGAGGGTCAAGCTAATGAGCATCAACCTTTTAATTAAACTTATAGTCATGATTCAAAAATAGATTTAGTCCAAGCAAAAGATATTATCAAACAAAAATTATCTGGAAACCTTCAACAAGCTATCCAGTAACAACCTTTTAGGCTCCATCTGTTTCACGGAAAACGTGACGTTTTTGGAAAATGTTTTTCGAAAAGTCATTTTTCTGGAAAATGACAATATTCTTCGATATTCAGCTGAAGCCTAAAAATAATTTGGAAAATATTTTCCATTGTTCAGTATGAAAAATCGAATTTGATTTTCCTTCATGCACTCCTTTTAATAATTTTTTATTTTTCTTTTAAAAAATCAATATTTTAATATTTTTCTTTCTCTTTCTCTTTCTCTTTCTCTTTCTCTTTCCTTCTTCTTTGGCCGGTTGCCAACCATGACGGCGAGGCTCAGCCTCACCTTGCTAGATTTGGTGAAGCTTGACTTCGGGTGAGCTTGATCTTGCCAAATCCAGCGATGCTCGAGGTCGCCAGCCGTCGCCATGGCTAGCGACCAGCCAAAGAAGAAGGAAAAAAGAAAAGAAAAAATTATCAAAATAAAAAAATAAGAAAAGGAACATGAATGAGTGTTGAGAGGAAAGAGAAGGGAAAATGATTTCCTTTCTTAAAAAAGAGGAAATCATTTCCCTTACTTTTGAAGGTGTTTTTTTTTCATTGGGGGAAATGTTTTCTTTGACTAGTTTATTTTCTGTGAAACGAATGCCGGAAAATATTTTTCTATAAGTTGTTTTCCGCGAACGAATAGAGTCTTAGTTTTTCTAACATAACCACTAATTTGCAAGCTTTGAAAAGAAAATCTTATTTGCAGCTCGCTCGTAGCACTGCTCTCTTCTATATTGAAATCTCAATCTCAATTTAAGCTGTTCAATCATCTAGCAGCACTTAAGACAGACAGAAAAGACAGAAAGAAATTCATCAGAACAGTGCGAGTACAACCTAAGTTCAAGGGTTTAATTTTTTTTTTTTGTCCCTTTCTTCCATAGCAGGATCATTGATGAAAACAATCACAATTGCTAAGCCAATTCATGCATAGATATTTGTAATTATCTCAACTTCTTCTAAAAATACCTTTATCCGTTGTCTAGTAATTATTTATATTTCACCCTAATAACTAACGTTTAGCTTTCAAGAAATTGTTAGGTAAAAGTTTGAGCTTGAAATCTTCTATCGTATTTGATTTATATGCGATAGAAATGTGAAATGAATTTTCATACTACTTCGTATCACTCACTTGAGCTTTTTGCACTAGAAAACTCAATGAGGTTGACATTGTTTAATAACCTTAAATAGAATTGACTTAAATGATTTGTTTAAGTCAAAAATCAACTTAATTCGATAAGTAAGAGAGGGGTTACTTAATTCATTCAATAGGAAAATAAATGATGATAATTAAAGTCTTGCCAATTTTTTGATAAAACTTACCAATAATTGTCTTTTATTCGACAGGATAAGAAGTTAATAATATCCGGTTATCAATTTTTCATTATTATTAAATAATATTTTATTTTTATTTTTTCAATATTACCAAACAAGCCTAAATATCTAGAGGTAACAATTATTGATATCCTTATAAATTAATTCTACATGAAAATGGACACTGTTTCGAAATTGTGGAATAGAATGTGAGCCAAAAAGGATATCTCCTTATTTTTCATTCAAGATATTCCAGCCATGTTACAATTTTAGTTGAGGGAGAAAATAATATAAGTTTGAAAAATCAGAATTAACTCACGGGAGGCGCAATTTGCACGCTAAGAGCGGGCAACTTGGACATGGACAATTTATCATCTTGACAAACAATAACTCAATTTCTTTTTTCAATTTTCTAATAGCTTGAATCTCGGGAAAATTAATGTGAAGAAGAGGCGATTATCTTTTTCTCATTCATTTTGCTCGCACATCATATAATTTATTTTTCGTGGTAAGACAATAAAATAAGAGATTTAAGTTGGAGTGCCATTTGAATTATGTACACGATGAAAATGATTCGTTAATCCCTCCAGATTTCAACGTCAAAGGCCAACATTTGATGCCAGTACACTACACTGTCCAATAAAACAAAAAAAACAAGTTCATGTTAACCCTCAAACATTCATCATCCCAGCAACGTACGGTACTCCGGCCGTGCGAATCCACCAGTCGCCCTTCATGAATCGCCCAACCGTGAAGTCCGCCGCATGCTGCGGCGTGATTGTCTTGATGCCCTTCCACTTCACGCGCCCGGTGGTGCTCGCCCCAGGTCCTCGGTTCTTGTACTCAGCGTAGAAGCAAGTGTTGAGCCCGAAGTCGCCGAGCCAAGGCATCCACCCCGCGGGCTGGATTATGTCGTCAATGTACGACTCCATGATTATTGTCCTGGAGAAAGCCTTCCACGGCCTCCCGAGGTACGAGCTTATCTGCCCCTTGAAGGGCACGTACGAGGGGTCGGCGGAGATGGTGCAGTTCTGGAGGATGAGCGCCGACGCCTCGCGCCGATCCACTCTCCCCTGAGCTGTCACGATGCACTGCTGGTTGTCCAGCGGCTTCCGGATGAGCATCTTGCAGTTCTGGAAGATAGCGGCTGCGTCCCCAAAGATGAAGTCGATCGTGCCGGAGATGGTGCAGTCCCGGTAGAACTGGCGCTTGGTGTGCACGTAGAGTGTGTCCTGGTAGCCGTCCATGTGGCAGTTGTGGAAAATGGACATGTCGGATTGAACCATGAGTGCCACGGCCTGGTGCTTTATCGCTCCAGCGGTGTTCTCAAACCCGATGTCCCTCGCCATGAAGTGGTCTCCGAAGACAGCTGCAACATCAAAGAAATCGATCAGCATATGTATTTGCGTCCGCCGCTAATCATTTTCAAGTTTTCAAGGAACTGATTCAACTTAACTCAAGCCCTTCTCTCTTGATTAAAAAATCGATCGAGAACTTTTTATACCCTGAAAGAAATATGACGTGACGAAACTTACAAACTGTGGCAGTTCTGAATGTGGTCGTGCCATCGACATAGTTCTTGTCGAAGCTGATCCGGGTCTTGGTCGGGCCGTCGCCGACCACCATGAGATTGGTCATCGTCTGGTCAAACGCCACCTGCTCCTTATAAACCCCAGCCTTGATGTGGAGCACAAAGGTGTTGTTGCTATTCAACGGAATGTGCTTTAGGGCTTCATTGATGGTCCTGAATCTCCCACTCCCATCCTTGGCAACCACAAGATTCGGCTTCAGATCAGCCACGCTCTTGCTGAGAAGCTTTCGCTTCCCCAGCAGCATTGGAGGCTCCAAGAGCACGAGGGGATCGTCACCGCCGAGACCTTCCTCTGTGAGCAGCTTGCGCCTTTTCAAGATAAGGGGAGTTTCCAAGAACACTAGAGGATCGTTGGGACCGGTCCCTTCCTCCTCCGTGAGTAGCTTGCGCTTCTGCAGGTTGGTCGCCCACATTGAGAAGTCGTCGCCATGTCCAATCACGTTGTTGTCGTCCGATAGGAGCTTGCGGTTAGAGAATGTGAGGTTCATATTAGCTAGTGCCAAGGAGATCTCGTTGACCATGGCGAGTACATTGCTCGTCAATTGGGTGGAGTTCTTCAATGCCTCCCTCATCTTTTGGCCCGCGTTGCCCGTCGTGTTCTGGAATCCGTCCAAGCAGGTCTCTTGGTAGGTGACCGCTGCGCTGAGCCAGACCATCAAGTCGGCCAACGCTTCGTCCAGCTTGCTAAACTCAAGCTTGCCCAATTTGTCGAACGAGCTCTCGAGGTCGTCGATTGCGTACTCCATCAACTCCTTGCAATTTTGTAGGGCTTGCCGCGCTCTTGGGGCCTTCTCCAGCTCTTTCAGCACGGTTGATTTCTTCGCGGCCTCGGCGATGTGGTTCATCGTGGCTTTAAAGCCGGCTTTGATGAGCTCCTTGGGGTCGGTGGTGTTCGCACCAGCCTCTTTGAGGCTTCGTACGCATGCTTCCTTGTAATCGGTCGGTTGGCATATCCCCTCAATGGCCTTGTTCGAGGCTGAGATCTCGCTGGTTTTCGCGCTGGTTTTTGACGCCGCGCTGGAGTCGCTTGTCGTGTACACGCCGATGGTCACGGCGGCACCGATCGCGACCAGGATGAACGAAGAGACCACAATGAGCGCAATTCTCTTCCTCTTCTTCGGGTCGCTCCCACCGGACATTGCTTAAGTTTTCTTGAAGACGTTCTTGGAAGAACCCGAATGAATAACAGGATCGAGTTTGCTTTATTTAGGAAGATGGAGGTGCATTCTTATAACAGAGAAAAGAAGACAGACAGATTTTTGTAAAAATTAGCTGGAGAAGTTGAGGTTTTTGGGGTATAAGGGAGGAAGACAAGTAAGAAGAATGTAACAATACATTCCAACAAGAATCTTAGTGAGACTCGCAATAATATTGGCTGTCTAAATACCGAACTCTTACTATAAATAGGAGAGCTTAGCCAATGTTCAAAAGGCGGTGTCTTTTCTGGCAATGTCTGCCAATTCGGTCAAACCTAAAGTCATCATGAGCTAATTTTGCACACAAGGACTCCTTTTTTTTTTTTTAACATTTCTTTTAAAAATCTTATATGACTTAATGATGCGGTTGATTTGATAATCAATGGAGATTTATTCGGAACAGTTGGACTATGATTTATACTTGGGAAAAATCTTTAGGTTGGAGAGGTCCTTATCGTGAAAATATCTCCCATATGATTCAAGGACTTGGATTTTTATTATCTGCCAATTTGGTACATTTCTTAATGAACCAGCAACGGGAAGGCTCTATTAGAGATGAATTAAGGGAGGGATATGGAAGATTTTGTGAGGCTGGGATTAACAAATGTATTAATGGAAGGGGTCGCACCGTAAATGCAGAGTAATCTGATTCTTTTTTTTTTTTTCCTCCACTGTGGATTACTATGAAATTCACAATAAATATGCATGGCATGGTTACAACATCTAATACAACAGAAATACATTCATGGTTAATCTTCTGTATATATACAAAAGCTTTCAATTTTGCATAATTTAAACTCTAAAGTGAAAGTGGTGAACTCTTTTCAACTAAAGTCGATTAGTTCTTAGTTATAATTTTACTCAACTTGATTAGCAAATTAGTTCACATATACCATATATCAAAGTGGGGATAATTACCATAAAACTTTTAAACCTATTGTACATATGCCAATTCAATCCTAAACATTTTAATTTGGCCAATTTAACCATAAACTTTTGACAATTTTTCAATTTAGTACTTCCGACCAATTTTGGCCGAAAACCACTGGTGAGAATGCAGGCCATCCTACATGACATGGCCGGCACCGACGTAAACAATTTTTAAAAATTTTCAATAATTTTATTTAATATATATTTTATTTTCTTTCCTTTATTTTGCCCTCGCCCGCTGCCAGCAAGGGGTTGCAGGATCTCGCTCAGTGGCCGATGAGGCCTAAACAACCCTTACCGACCATAGTGGAAAAAAAATGGAATAGAAAAGTAAAATAACATAAAAATATCAAAATATTAAAAAAAATTCAGAAAAATTATCAAAAATTTGCAAAAATTGTCAACAGCAACACTGATCGTGTCATGTAGGACAAACAACGTCCACATCAATGATTTCCGACCAAAAGGACTATATTGGCAAATGGTCAACATATTTAGGACTAATTGGCCAAATTAAAAAGTTTAGGACTGAATTGACATTTGCATAATAGGTTTATAATTTTTTTTGGTGATTTTCCCAATCAAAGTGACTACATGAACTGGATCTTGGTTCCATAATTTTGAAAAGCATAATTATGGCAACGATTTGTAGAACGTACTTACCAGATTATTACAACTTGACAATTTTGAATCAAATAATATCTTTGTACTTTAATTGCCTTTCAATATGCGTTTTCCTTACAATGCCTACCTAAAGTGAACATACTTTTAAGTGCTCCCACATATTTTCATTGCTATATGTAGAAGATGTAAGTGGTGGGCACATATATTTATTATATATGTATATGCCCTAAACATATGTTGAACGCATGAGTTGGCGTGTAATTATACAACCATGGAACCGTATCTTTACCATTTTTATCATCACTTGTTTCAAACTATTTGAGTAAGTCAATAGAAGTTCGAGATATTTTTGGAAAAATAACATGACTTATCTATATAATAACATATACATATCCTGTAAGGCTTAGTCATCACATTTTCGATATCTTGTTTGATATTTGTGAACTGGGTTGGAGTCGGTAACTATGAAAGAAGATTCTTTACCATAAATGAAAAGATTGGTTATCAAACTATTTTTTTCTAATATATAGATCAAACCCTTGTTATATCATAAGCTTGCAAGGTCAAAAAAATCTTTTCATTCAATGGCGATTATGCCACGACCTTCAGAAGGCTCCAGCATCTCAGCTGCTTCTGCAGAAACCCTAGATTGTGATGGTCATCCTCACAAGGCCAAGAACAGATTGAACATGGACGAAAAGATTGCCGAACCTGCCACTCACTGTCATCTGGCGGATCAAAAGATACCCGTCAAGGATGACGAGAGCGGCGGCATCGGGTCAACCGACCTAGACTTCAAGCTCTTTAACCAAGGCGTGCCATCCAATGCTAAGAAGAGCGACGAATCCTCGACGGATGAGAACTGCAAGGTGCCGACGAAAGCTAGGGTTTTCTCGTGCAACTTTTGCAAGCGAGAGTTCTCTACTTCGCAGGCTTTGGGCGGGCACCAGAACGCGCACAAGCAAGAGCGAGCCCTCGCGAAGCAGCGCAAGGGGATAGAAGCTGACCTGCTCGGGCAACCGCACTTGCCGTATTATTGCTCGGGTGTTCCTCAAATGCCTCTCTATGGGAGTATAGGTAGGGCGCTCGAGGTCCGCCACGAGTCGATGATTCACAAGCCTTTTTACCCGTCATCCGTGCTTTCAGGGTACCGGTTCGGGGGTCTAAGGCAAGTGTGCGGCATGAACCCGAATTCGCGACCGCCTTTCGATCGTATGAGGGTCGAGAGTCTTCAAGCATATGGTGGTGCCGTTGGTCTTGGTGAGTCTCCAACTCCTTCTCTTGCTTTTGATGGAAGCACTAGTTCTCTAGTGCACCAAGCTCAAGTCGATTTGGGTCATGATAATAACAAGTCAATGAAAAAAGAAGGTGATCATCAAGAAGAAGAAGTACTTCAGAGTGATGGTTCTGATCCATCCGGAATTGATTTGACTCTCAAGCTTTGATGATAGGATTATATTCCTACTTTTTGGTCATTTGTTTGGTTTCTTTTTTTTATTTAATTTTTCCTCATATTGTTTTGTTGGTTGAGATGTTAGATTATAGGATTATAGGTTTTCGAATAAGCTAGTACGATGTGTCGTGTATCGCATGTTCACATATGCTCGATGAATGTTCATAGCTTATTTGACTCGATCTATGGATATTCATGTGTCTCCGATGTCATCTCTTCTTCTTCGTCTTTCATCGTCTGCTAATTGCATCCTCATGAAATTTGAACTTTAACTTGGAGTTGTTTCCAATGACGCCTACAATGGCGTAAACCAAATTATTTAATGACCAGAAGATCCCATGATTAACGAGGAGGATCATCTTATCTCTGGGAAGGAGTAATATACTATGTCGTTTGGTAGTTTTACCTTTCATGCATACCCAAACCGTACTTAATTACTAAGAATCTTATCCTTGGAATGCAATGACACATACAGATGGCTCACGAATCGGACTTTTGGTCGATAGTTTCGAAACTGAAGATCACATAATTAGATGAGGATTATCATATTAATAAACAGAATAGCACACCATAAGCGTTTTTAAGTCTTCCAAAAATTTGCTGAAATTTCATGTGAATTGCATCTTTGACCAATCAAAGGGGTGAGCAACCGGGCCAGTTCACCCGGGAACCAAAACGGCCTTACCCAATCGGTTACAAGCTGGTTCACATAGGGACCTCCTCGGTATCGGGCTAAAAAGTTCGAAACCAACTTTGACCGGTTCAGTTCCTGTATCTATATCGGGATCCGTTGATTCTACTCTAGAACTAGCCTTGTAGGACCAAATTTGAACCAGCTCAAAACCAACTCTAGATCTCTTATATTTTAGAAACTTTCTACTTTCTAATGGTGAAGTATTTTATTTGGCCAATTTAGTTCTAAATCTTCTGACAATTTGTCAATACAATCCTTCATTTGCCAAAAATCGCTGACATGGATACATGCAAAAAAAAAAAAAAAAATTTTAAAAATATTTGCTAAATTAGTCTACGTCAGCAATTTTCAGCCAAAATTAACCGCAATGACTATATTAACAAATCATCAAAAGCATTAAGATTAACGGTTGAAGACTGTTTGGACAATTATTCCCAAGATAAATATGCTTGATTAAAAAAAAAAAAAGTAGGCCGGTTCTGGGTTGATCCCGAAACTAGCATAGAACCAAGTTGACCAATTCAATTCTCGATTCCAAAAACTAAAAATCAACTCTAATTGGGTAGGTTTTCAGCTCTTAATATGGAAGATGGAACCTACTCACCTCAAAATCCATTATCCCTAAATCAAATAATTTAAAATGGGCAATGGCAAAAGTAAATTTGGAGAGTAGTGGTCAAATTCTTTTTTTCTTCTTTCTTTTTTATCTGAGCACATGTTATAGAGTTATATAAGTTCGGTTAGCTGAATTTTATCCCTTTAAATTCGTGTTGAACAATGATCTTGCCTTTTTTACTCCCTATGCCGGCATTGAGATTGACATGTACGTGACTGGGTATCAAACTTTTTAATTTACTATTTTTTGTGCTCGGACAGCTCTTTGGATACTTATGTGATTATAGTATAATTTTGTCGTAATTGTCTAAATTTGGTGATGAAATCATTACCTAAAATATCTAGTCCACCATGGAATGGGCATCAGATGTGCGGCCTTAATGTAAGACTTAGGGAGAATTTCAAATAAAATACAAAAGTCATTTCCTTAAAAGAGGATAGAGAGTATCTCTCATCTTATATAAGAGTATGAAGTAACCAACTTTGTCTCAAATAGTGATTTGAAGTGAGGTTGTTTTCTTAAAATTGGTTAAAATAAACTTTGTTTCAAATAAGAGCTTCAAGTAATCGATTTAGTTCAAAATTTGCTAACCAGTTGGCTTGCACGTGTGACTCACATTCTTATTCCAATGGCAACATTAGGATGCCAAAAATGACATGCACGATGGAAACGTAGAAGCTACGTCCATAATATTAGGAGGAAAATTGCCCTCAGAAGCACCAAAACTATCATGATCTGAAAATTTCACACAATTTGAACCTCGAATAAATAAATAATTGAGCCTCAAACGACGTACATCATTTTATTTATGCATAATCGAAACTCTCATTACAAAAGATACACTTGTACTTTAACTGCGCACTCTGATCCATTCCTTAAAGAGATCTCCAAAAGAACTAATCTAAATACCTCTGAACTTCAATCTCGACCAATCTTGAAAATATTTTGAGGTGAACTTAAGTTCAATAAATGAAAACTTTAGATCTAAGGTAGGAGACCATCTTACCACTCAATCGGAGAGCATGATAGGTTAGTAATATTCAACGAGTAAATATCACATAACATTTTGAGGAATCTGTATAATTCAGAAAATGCCAATCACTTTTTTGAAAGAGTACAATATATATTCAATTTATTCCTTAACTAATTTCCATATACATGGGAGAATATTTTAATCACTCAAGGAATACAACGTGTATTCTACATGATTCAAGTGCTAATAATTTAATCCCAATCCAATATGTTAACCAATTCATCTATTTGCGAGCATGTACCATAAAATGGATTTACAAATATATCAAAAATCTACAAATGCACAAAGTCGTTACAAGCACTAAACAATCATGTCAAATTTCACTTAACACTAGTTCGTTGTAGTAGCAAGGATACCAACATACTAAAAACGAGTATTCACATACTCTTTCCAAACATATTATATAAGTTCATTTTAGATGTAAAACATGCATTATCAACAAATGACTATAATTATATATGCAATTAATAAAAATAGAAGCCGTATTTGGTATTTAGTTTATCACTCAAATGCATGCAAATGAACATACTAGTTTCATTTTGCGCAAATACCACATAGTAGCTAAGCGATATACACAGTGAAGGTCACTAGACATAATCCATCTCGACCAACGAGGCATCGTTACCACCAACTTATAGGGAACTGAACAATAAACACATTTTTGCCACGCCACTCAGCCATCCATCATGGGTGTCATCTACATCGGCGATGATAAATACATCACTATACAACCACATGTCAAGAGCTATTTCACAATATCACATCACAAGCTACACAAATCATATCATATCATGCATGAATCATAGGACTTCTCGTCCCCTTAACCTTGTTGATTCCTATCTTAGACCATAGAACATCTGCCTTTTTCTAGAGTCTTATACACATACTCGTGAATAGGCTGTAGGCAAAAGTCTTTATCACATGGTGTCAATGATATGCAAATCATCATAATATCACAATTGCCATGTTCAATCATATAGTAGACGTGCTGATAATATCATTTTAATCTTTTGGTATTCCCTCTACAATGGAACCAAATATCCATTTATTATGGTTTGCAAAACCACTCAAAGACAGTCACCATTCGATACATAGCATCATCATCACGTGCAAATAGTTAATACATAACAAATGCCACGTTTTGCAATAATCACATTTATAACTAATAACACTCTAATCTCTCTGGCATTTTTCGTGCAAACAGTCGCAATCAAATAATTATGTACAGTCAACATATAAATTTTCATTTTCTAAACAACATGTTATCATCATTTAGTAGAGAACTTAAGCAAATTCACAAATCATTGAGATGAATTTTCCTTAGACCATCAACATTTGTATAATTTAAATAATTCGTACAATTTTCATTCACCTTAATCATCAATACTAAAACTAATTTCCTATAATTCCATATTTTCATAATTACGTAATTGCCCCCAATAAAATCGCTCATTTCACAATTTTGCCTCAACTTCCAATATTCACTTAATCGAGCCATATTAATTTTAAATTAAGTACTAAAGGCCCTTCATTTGTTATCTATAACATATGAATATTTCATTTACACTATAGACATGCCACAGATTTTATAAAATTATCCAAACGGCCTACTTTTAATTCTGCAATTTAGTCCAAATTTGACTAGTTAGATAAATTGTCTAGATTAAGCAATTATTTGTAAAAATGACTTAACTACCTATTATCGTGAGGTTTCTAATGCTGTGAGTTGCCCCCAACATTTTCAGTAATTGCAGATTACTCCCCTAACTTGGTGAAATTACAAACTTGCTCCCAAAACTTCAAAACTAGTTTTTTTAACAGATTTAATTTCTTTTAAGTAATCTAACTTAATAGCCCACTAATTAACATTTAAATTATAAAATACCACTGTTGAAAGAGCACTCTCAATTTTGCAAATCTACAAAATTGCACCTAGACATATAAAATTACTGAAATGCCCATTTTAGGTCTAGTTTTACCATTTTCTCTCTTTTTCCCATTCTAGATGCAATGAACCTTTTGGTATTCTTTCAAACACCTTCTAGGCATGTAGAAAATATTCAATTTAGGCATGAAATCACCATAACTCAACCTGACAATCTTGAAGTCCAACTAAACTTGACATCAAAATTTAAATTAAATGAGCAAACACCAAGTAAATCAATCTGACTTAGTCTCTAGGGTTTTAACTTTTCCTGATTGGAAGACTTGAATAAATCAAAGCTCTAATCACCTTGAAAGCAAAATGATCAATATGAAAAATTAAACAACCCTCATTCTTTAAAAACAAAACTAGTTTGATAAAAAATAATAATAAGTCCATGAATTTACCTTGCTAGACATTTGATGGGTGTATGTAAAAACTTAAAGCAACACAAATTGGACATATTTTGGTTTTGGTTGAAAGTTGAGTTAAAACTTGGCTTTCTCTATTGAAGATTGGAAGGTAAGAAACGCTGAAGTTTTTTTTTTGGAAGGTAAGAAACGCTGAAGTTAAAGAAGTAGAGATGTAGAAGTTTTGGTTCGTTCAAGAGGAGGATTGGGATGATTTTATTCTTTTATTTTTTATTTTCATTTATACTGATAACTTAAACCTTTGTTAAACTAAAAGGTCATGCATGATGTCATTTTAGGGACTAAGTTCAATGGCACAAATTGAGAGCGCGCAGGTTATTATTTGGGTGACAAGTGATATGATATGGATGAAAAGATGAAGATATTAGGCAATTTGGGATGATATTTTACTTTACGCTAAATAAACAGGGAAATTGGCATATGTTCTAAACATTCGATAAGTCAGAGAAACCCACTAAATTATCAATAAAAGCTATTGGACATTAGGAAAATCTTAACTCAGTAAATTTCAACTTTGAAAATATCCAATACGTCTTTCGGATTAAATACAAATCTTTAATTTATTTCCTTAAATTATGACTCCTTGCAAGGAATCACGTTTCAAAAAATCACGGACAAGGAAGGTATCTTTCGATCTTTTCGTACATCACAAATTAGTAACCTAATTGAAATTTTCAACATTTTCAAAAAAAAAATCCAAATGAACTAATAAATATCTTGGTGTACTAAATATTATCAATTAATGTAGAAAATTTTGGATGTCACAATAATTTCAATTTGGGCTTATTCAAACTGAGTCAAAGCAGAAAAATTCGGACAAAATTTCCATTGATGTTGCCATCTTGCCACCGGAATAAGCACGTGCATTGCACGTGAGTTATCATGTTTAATATTTGTGAACTGTATTTGAATTAGAAATTATGGAAGGAGCATGTAATAATTACCTGGAAATTGAATTAAGGTTCCATTCCAACATTAATCTTAGTGACTCTTGCAATAACATTCGCTGTCTAAACAGTCAACTCTTACTATATACAGGAGAGCTTGGCGAATGTTCTGAAGGTGGTTACTTTTCTGGCAATATTTGCCAATTCGGTCAACCTTGAAGTCGTCATGAGCTAATATTGCACACAAGGACTCTTTTTTACTTTTTATTTTATTTTATATGAGTAAAAGATGCGGTTGATTGGATAATCAGAAGACATTTATTTGTAAAAGTTGGACCATGATTTATACAAGGGAAAAATCTTAGGCTGGAGAGGTCCTTACCGTGCAAATATCTCCCACGTGATTCAAGGACTTGATTTTGTATTATTTGCCAATTTGGCACATTTCTTAATGAACAAGCATCGGGAAGGCCCTATTAAAGAAGGAACTAAGGTAGGAATATGGAATATTTTGTGAGGATAGGATTAACAAATATATTAATGGAAGGGGTCGTATCATAAATATGGAGTGATCTGATTCTATTAACTTTTTCCTACTTTTAAAAGAGTTAATCAAGAGATGTGGATTGCTTTGAAGTTCATAATAAATATGCATGGCATGGTTACACGATCCAATTTAAAGGAAATGCATTCATGGTTGATTTCTATGTATGTACAAAAGCTTTTTATTTTGCACGATTTAAACTTTAGTGTTAGTGGTGAACTCTTTTCAACTAAAGCCAAATAGCTCTTGATTATAACTTGAGTCGATCAATAAATTGATTCCTATATACCATATATCAAAGTGACTACATGAACTGAATCTTTGTTCCATAATTTGGAAAAGCATAATTAAGGCAGTGATTTGTAGAATGTACCTACCAAATTATTAGAACTAGACAATTTTGAATCAAATAATATCTTTGTACTTTAAATGCCTTTCTATATGCCATTTCCATACAATGCATGCTATGCAGAAGATGTAAGTGGTCGGCACATATATTTATTATATAGATTTGCCGTAATAAAAAAAAAAAAAAAGATATTAAACGCATGAGTTGGTGGGTAATTCACAACCATGGAACCATATCTTTACCATTTTTATCATCAATTGTTTCAAATTATTTTGAGTAAGTCGAAGAGAAATTCAAAATATTTTTGGAAAAATAACATGACCAGTCTACATATTAACGTATACATATCAGGTAAGGCTTAGCCATCACATCTTGGATATCTCGTTCAATATGTGTGCGAACTGGGTTTTAGTCGGTAACTATGAAAGGAGATTCTTTGCCATAAATGAAAAGATTGATGGTCAAACTTTTTTTTTCTAATAAATAGATCAAATTCATAAGCTTGCAAGGTCAAAAGATCTTTTCATTCAATGGCGATTGTGCCATGCCCTTCAGAAGGCTCCAGCATCTTAGCTGCTTCTGAAGAAACCATAGATTGTGATGATCATCGTCGCAAGGCCAAGAACAGATTGAACATGAACGAAAAGATCGCCGAACCCGCCAGTAACAGTCATCCAGTGAATCAAAAGATACCCGTCAATGACGACGATAAGGGAGGCGTCGCGTCAACCGACCTAGACCTCAAGCTATTCAACCAAGGCGTGCCATCCAATGCTAAGAAGAGCGACGAATCCGCAACGGGTGGGAATTGCAATGTCCCGAAAGCTAGGGTTTTCGCATGCAACTTTTGCAAGCGAGAGTTCTCTACCTCGCAGGCTTTGGGCGGGCATCAGAACGCGCACAAGCAAGAGCGGGCGCTCGCCAAGCAGCGCAAGGGGATGGAAGCTGACCTGCTTGGGGTTCATCCGCACTTGTCCTATTATTGCTCGGGCGTTCCTCAAATGCCTCTTTACAGTAGTATAGGTAGGGCGCTCGGGGTCCGCCACGAGTCGATGATTCACAAGCCTTCTTACCCGTCCCCCGTGCTTTCGGGGTACCGGTTCGGGGGTCTAAGGCAAGTGTGCGGCATGACCCCGAATTCGAGACCGCCTTTCGACCGGACGAGGGTCGAGAGTCTTCAGGCATATGGTGGTGCCTTTGGGCTTGGCAAACCACCTCCACCTCCTCCTCCTCCTCCTCCTCCGGCTTTTGATGGAAGCGCTAGTTTTCTAGTGCACCAAGCTCAAGTCGACGTATGTCGTGATAATAACAAATCAATGAAGAAAGAAGGTGACCATCCAGAAGAAGAAGTGCTTCAAAGTGACGGTTCTGATCCATCTGGAATTGACTTGACTCTCAAGCTTTGATGATCCGATTATTTCTTACATTCTTAGTATATGTTTTTGGCTCACTCGTTTTGGTTTTTTTCAATTTTTCTCATATGTTTTCTTGGTTGAAATGTTGTCTTCATGTACGCTCTATGAATGTTCATACTTTATTTGACTCGATCTTTGGATATTCAAGTGTCTCCAGTGTCATCACTTCGAAACGATTCTTCCTCGTCATTGCTCATTTGCTAATTGCATCCTGGCGAGGTTTGAACTTGGGGTTGTTTCCAGTGACGCCTACTAAACCAAATTAATTAATGACCAGAAGATCACATGATTAATGAAGATTATCTCATCGATTCGTCTTTTGCTAATTTCATACCTTACCCCCAAATCGTACTTAATTAACTGACTAAATCATCATCGTCTAGATGCAATGACGCGTACGAATGGCTTATAAATCGGACTTCGAATCAATATTTCCAATACTGAAGATCACATAATTAGACAAGGAAAGGACTATCACATTAATAAACACAATAATACATCATAAGCGTGTTTAGGTCTCCTAAGATTTGTTAAAATTTCACGTAAGTTGCATTTTTTACCAATCAAATTGTATAGAATGGGTAATGACAAAAACAAAATTGGAGAGCAGTGGTTAGGCTCTTTTTGTTTATTTATATCTGAGCACGTGTATAATTATATAAGTTATGACTTTGGTGAGCTGAATATCTTGCCTAATTTTATATTCCACTACGCCAATATTGAGATTGGCATGCTTGTGACTGGATATCAAACCTTCTTTATTTACCATTTCTTATGTTCGGACAGCTATTCCGATATTTGTGTGATTTTATGTCATAGTTGTCTTAATTTGGTGATGAAATCCTTGGCTAAATTACCTAGTATGAGCAATTTGAGACGTCAGATGTGCGGCCTTAACGTAAGACTTTTTACATCTAGCGGCTCATATCACTTGGGCCATGATAGACGGAGCTTATGCAATAAATTGTCTCGATCAAATATGTATGAAAACCACACATATTCGATTTTATTTATCTCGATTTTTTTTTTCACTTTTAGGCTTTCGGTTTTACTTTTTCAAGAGTGGGTGATGTTATTTAACTCTATACGGCAAACACGTAAAATATTTGAAAACATAGAAAAATTACTAATGATGTCGCCATTCTTTTTAATTTTTTGTAAATTAAAAAAAGGAAAGGAAGATCGAGTCCGTATTAATCTTTTAAACCTATCAAATGGGCGGGACAGGTCGAGTTTGGATCGAATAAAAAATGATCATACCCAAATTGACCTATTTAACCTATATTGACTCATTTTTATGTAATGCAATTTTAGCTATCCAAATTTGACCCAACCCAGTCTCCAATTCTTAGTAGTTTTCTCCTTAAATTGTTGCTAGAATGGGTGACTCCTTGGACCACTTGTCAAGTCAATGAGGGGGGTCGGGTCGGGTCGGGGGCTAGGACTTCACATGGCTCATGAGTAATGTGAAGACGTGGTAAAGCGCTGCATTGAAGAACAAGAACACTTGTGTGGATGGGTTCAAGGTTCAGGTTACGATTGGGGGCATGAAGGTGGTGGTGAGGTGAAGGATGGTTGATCTTGCCCCGACGAAGGGAAGCATTCTTCAAAATGTCCATTCAATTGAACGATGCACAAACGTTAGATCTGAGTTGTCATACAATGAATATGCATGTATCAATATTGTATCAATAACATTTCGGGGCTCAAAAGTGTATGATATTATTTATATAGATGCTTCTATGCTCTTTCGAGTTTCAGCCATATCTCGTTAAAATTACATGTGTATTTGGGTGTAATCTTCATATAAAGTCTCATACTATATAAAAATCAATTAATAGCTGAGAACTTTTATTTTGTGATCAATTGCTGACGAAGCAATCCATGAATGGTTTTCATAGAGATTGTAGGAGCGGCCGTCCTTATATTGAGAGTATTTAGTATTGAAATAGTTTGTTATTTATAAATAATTAAGAGAGAGATTAAACTGGACATGAAAAGTGGTGATTATTGGATATGAAAAGATGTAATTGATGTTGACCTGAAGGGAAGTGATGATTGATCATGAAAAGTGTTAAGAGTTTCGATAAGGAATCTATTCTGAAGAGATGTGTTATTTGGCTATCTATTAATAAGATCAAATCACACACGGTTCATAATAACAACAACTTTCTCTTCTTCATAACTCTCTCTTCTTCACAACATTCTATTTTCTTCTCTTTTCTCACACTAGTTTGACAGCACATTCAAAGTGAAATTCCATGAGGGAAATCGAGTAATTGTTGAACTTGTTTCCCTGTGATTTTGGTGTATATCCTGGACGTATATTTATTTTAAACCCGACAACAACAATAACGAGGGTATACAACGCCTTCGGAACAATGATCGTCATCATGCATCAAAGTGTAAAAGAACTATAAACCACCGCTTGTATCATTATCAAGAATCCAATTTTCCCATCATATAGTTGTTCTACTATTGAGGTCATTCCACCATAGACATCCAGAAAAAAGGACCGATTGAGAAAATAATAGCTAATGTGCACGAGATCGATCTCGAAGAAATCGTTGTTGTTGGTGTTGCTGGTCCAAGCGCCGATTAGGGAGCTAAGGGTGGAAAGGTACTTATATAGTTTATAACATTAGCTGTTATTTTATCGATGGGCCCTTTCTTTCGAAAGCTTATGGTGGAAAGCTTATCGATGCTCCTACAATCTCTACAGAAACCGTTCATGGATTGTTCAGTGATTAGATCAGCAACACCAACAAATAAAATATTAGAAACCCTTTATGGGTTGCTTATAGTCAGCGATTGGCCACAAAATAAAAGATTTTAGTCGTTAATTGATTTTTATATTGTATGAGACTTTATATGAAGATTACAACAAAATGCACATAATTTCAACGAGATATGACTGAAACTCGAAGGAGCATAGAAGCATCCATATAAACAGTACCTTAAACTTTTGATCCCTAAATGTCAAGGATGCAATATTGATACAGATATGCTCGGTGTATAACAACTCAAACTGTACCGTCTGTGCGTTCTTCAATTGGATGGACATTTTGAAGAATGCTTCCCTTCGCCGGGGCAAAATCAACCACCCTTCGCCTCCCCGCCACCTTCATGCCCCCATGAATAACTCGACCCCCGAACTCGTCCATCCAAGTGTTCTTATTCTTTAGCACGGCGCTCACCCACATCTCTACATCACTCGTGTGCCATGCGCAAAGTACTAACTCACGATCCAACCTGAGCTCCCTCGTTAGGACTATCAAAATGGGTTACAAACTCATATTTTAATCCATATTATTATGAGTCGTCTTAAACTTAAAATACGAGTCATAATGGATTTTGAAGAGAAAAGCCCGGAAAAGATGGATTTTAGTGGGGTCCGTTACAAACCTACTTTCAACCCAGGTTCAGAAAACAGGTTTGACTCCCTTAGCTCCTCCTCTCTATATTATCATAGTAAGAGAAAAATTCGCAAGCATCCTTGTACAAGAGCGAAGAGAGCGACTTTTCCATTGATTACAGGCAATAACACTATCGTAATCATATGTTATGTGAGAGATGTGTAAGAACATAACGAGCCGCAAGCTTTCATCTTTCTTTCTTTTTTTCATAATATTTTATTGGCAGAAAAGGATGCTGAAGAGACTTAGGAGATTGTTAAAAGCGTGTATAATGAGAGCCTCGTCATAATCTAGCATCTGTTCGATTGATAAGTGATTGAATTGCAGTATATCTTCTTCTTTTCCCCCATATAACACGAGATATATAGACCTTGCGAATAGACTAATCACGTGAGCGATCCGTCCATCGGGTATAATAAGCCAAACCCGCTGCCCGCTTGACATGCATCCCAATCTATTTCGCGTTTGAATTTCAAAAGTTTTCGCTCATGATTGGCTTATTTCTCCATGTGTTACTATCATATGCCACACCCCAATGCATAAAACACCTTCCGGTGCCTTTCTAGTACTAAAATGTACTACTAAGATTTTGATTAATCTAGATGCTAGCTATTTTATCATAAATCAACTCCAAAGTTACCCAATCACACTGGTTGAACACTTCACCAAATGATACTTACCATAAAAAAAATTTGAGTGAAATACAATTCAACCCAAGCGAAACGATCACGAGTACCTAACGGATCTCTTCCTTCTTTTGTCCATAATGTGCCTCCATTATTTCCAGAGAACGATGCATATATAGCAAGAGACATCGTACTGTACAGATTTGAAGTGAAGCATCAGTGAACACTAACCGGGCAAGTTTCGCATATCTCTCTCCACTCCTACTCGCGCCGCGCTTGTGACTACTCGCTCATGACATGATCCCTCTCTTGTACAATGCATCGCCGCCTTCCACCCCGGAATTAATGAAGCTCGGCTGCCTCGTCAAGCTATCGACCCCATCAGGTGCCATGACCTCCTTGGCATTCCAATGCCAAGGCTGAAGGAACGGCGAAACAGGAGTAGAACAAGAAGGAGAGGGGTGAAGTATGACCGATCCCCAGTTCCGGGCTCCGGGCTTCGCTTCCTTCACTCTCCTCCTAATCAGCAATCTCCCCAAGTCTTCCTTTCTCATTTCGGAGAAGCTCCGCACGATCGAAATGCAAAGAAGAAGCACGAAAACCGCATCCTCCTCTGGTATGAACTCCACCGCCGATAGCTTCCAATTTATAAGAGCAGTTGCTCTTCCTGTTGGGTGTTCCTCCGTGAGACGAATAACCGTTACAAAGTCCAGTTCTTCTTCGTCCAAGTCCAGGCCTTCGTCTCCTGTATCGTCCAGCTCCATTTCTTCAGCATCGCTCTTGGGGTTGACTCTCTTGACTTTGTATTGCATCCTCCGGCCTATCAACAGCATCACCTGAAATCGGTGCATATTTGCCTGAAAATTCGGACCAAATATTTGCCTGAAGACTTGAAATCTCAAAGATGTTCTTGGCCTTACCGATGGATCAGAAGACGTTGGATTTCTCAGAGAAAACGCGAGGCCCGATCTTGATGTCGATGACTCCGATCGCAGCATCAGTTCGTCTCCAGAGGAAAACTGCCACGCAGCATCCCACTGCTCTGGAGGCTCTTTTGGCATAGCTGTTCCCACTACTTTCTCTGCACTAGATAATAGCAATTTGTTTCAGGGTCCTTCAATAACGAGGAATACATGAGGAAGAAAAATTGCTCGAGTCCCCATTAGGGCATAGAGGAGATTATCAGCACAAGCTCCCAGCTACCCGGTTCTCAAATCTAGTAAAGCCATGAAGGATTCTTCACTGTCAAGTTATGAAGTTCGAAAATTTAGCATTGACATTGAATCTCAGAAATACAAGTTAACATGGAGGGATGAGTAGTGTTACTCGCATGGCGTTTCGTGCATTTATGACTCGCGTTGCTTGCTTGCGAAGATCTAAGTCGTGGCTCCTTCACTGTAAACACCTTTTCTTTTATCGATCATATGTTTGAGTAATCCTAATTTTTTACTTTAGCGAGAGCAAAACTCTGTCCAATGGGCCTTAAGTTGACAAGTGATCAGAGTGAACGATGAAATGACTTAAACCAGCAAAGTTCAAAAGTACGAGTGCACGGCTAAGACTGTTTCCTCAGCATTATGGTATTGACTGCCAAAAGATGACACCAGGACTCATGACACACAGAAAATGGTAAAGTTTTAAGAACATACCAGGAGCTCTGCCGATGAAACCAGCGACATACAACCAAGAACCTTCACGTATCTCGATAATCCGGTCTTCCCACTTAACATTTGATGGATTTTCACCACCTCTTCTCCAGAAGCCGCCTCCCACCCTTTTATCAACAATGCCAAAACTTGTGTTATTGGGAGCAAGAAGAAATCGTGCAATCCCAAGTTTCATAATCTACCTGAAGTACTGTTACTATGTACATGCCTTGAAATTATGAGTAAGGAATGACTTGTTTTGCAGCTGATCGATATTCCCAATACGCAGAAATGTAGCAGAACTTTACCTTATCCGTACAACAAAACATTCTCTTCCTGCATGGTCAAGAACAGTCCTTGACAACCATCGACCTTCTTGAGGCCGATAATGGTTTATCCTCAGTATTTCATCAGAGATCATGGCTCCTGAATCATCGGTGACCCTATCCGGCACACATTTTAACAGATAGGGTGCTTGAACCGGTGGAGTTATTGAAGAAACAATACCAACCCCTTGCTCAACTTCTCTGCCTAAAGTAAGTGTCGGTGCCCTAAGTAAATCGTTCCAAAGAAACGCTTCAGCATTCTTTAACTTACTTCCTTTGAAACAGCGACCACCACGATGGCGAAATTCGAGAATAACGCCCCTGGTTCCAAACTCACAGTAGAGGTGCCAAACCATTTGCCAGGAATCATACAAAATGCTGGATAGGGGCTTATCAATCTTAAGCTCTTTGTGGCATCGTACAGCGCGGAGACGCACAAAATCACGTGTCATCTTCTCCTGTGTCGGCTTCATCTTTGGACTGAGCCTCGCAAACATGCAGACCTGCAATATGTGCCATCGGATACATTTATATTGCGGTTCATTTCAGCTTTTTAGTCATCTTAAGCCTTACTTGTTAACCATTGTCTCAGGTAGCATTTGATGCATAAAAATAAAGATCTGCTAAAACAACTCGATTCACATGATTCAGCAAATTGTCCTAATACACAATCCACTTAAGAAACTACTTACAGACCTTTTTACTGTCCTGATTGTTAATGCCCATTAGAACTTCACTTCAATTGAACAGAGTTAATTTGGATATAAGACACGATACACCATTTGAAACCATCATGAACATGTCTGCGCTCCATCGCTGTGGATTCATAAAGAGAGAGGATCAGATGGTAAAGCCAACAGACACATTAAAACTGGTGCTCCCTGCCCCCTCAAGTCAATCCCACAAGCGTCTGTATGAAATTAATTCTCTTAACCGCTGCATTCAAATACAAATGAACCCCCTCAAACTGAATCATTCCAAGTTACAAAAGCTCTAGCCGAGTTATCCTTGGCATAATTTTCCAAATCATACCTTGGCTTAGGCAGAGGCATAACTCTATTATTTTTCAAACTAAGCCTTTGGTGTCAAAATTTCTTCATCTCCTAGACTTCAGTACTTGCGTACATTTACCTCAATGGACCATGACCACTACAACAACGGAGGAACGGATGCATCGAACAATAGTCTCACCTCAAGCAGGAATCTAGGCGTCAAGGATTTGTATTTGGTGTTGACATCAGTGTCGAACACTTCCCAGTATACCGGAGGCTTAAACGAGGGTACTCCTTCTCGGTCCAAAGCGATCCGGCCTCCTGCTTTCTCGTAAGGTTGATCAAAGATTCTTTCCCACAGCTTCTTGGTTTCTTCCACTTCTTCTTCCTTTACAGTTTCCCACACTCTTGCCACCTTCCTGACATCCCACTCCACTTCTTTCATGTCTTCTGCATATACTGTTGGATAGCTCTGAATCATTATTTGCCACAGCGGAAATTCTAGTAAGATAAGGAGGCTATTTGTATATTCATTTTCACAAGAAAGAAAAGGTAATTCAGCATCTGTTTCTGTTTCTTTGGAAGATCTTACAGCGGTTTTCATGATGTATTTAATTAGTCATTAATATATGAAGGAGAAAATAATCCTATGGAAATCTTATATTAGAAGATGCAAACACAGTCACAGACGAATGAGTAGTTACTTAAACCAAATCTCTGTATCGATCAATAATGCAAGAAAATACTTTATGTAACCATCAGTGACCCAACAAGAACTTAAAGAAACAAATGATAGAACCCATTAATCTCACCTGATGAGTTAGCCACATGATGAGAATATCGCAAGTAGGCACGAAGCTGCTGCACTTATCCAAAACTCTTGGCAAGATATACAAAAATCCCTTATACCTTTGTCTCGCCGCTATCAGGTACATAATCTCAGTCATGTAGGGCTCTGAGAACTTCGAATACAAGGTCCTTTGCTTCAACACTCCACTCAAAAGATCTTCATTTCTCACAAGTGGGATGGGGGAATCTGAATTGGCTTCATTCTCAAAAGGCTCAGATGGGTATCTGCGCATCCAGATTTCGCCGCATCTATTTAATGCATATTCTTCGTTCTCTTCATCAAAGATGGTCGGCTTACCGATGAGTTTCGAGAATCTTGATTCACAGTATTGCCCATAGTTCACCTGGAAGCAGCGCCTTTTAATAACCAAACTTGGAAACGAGATAGCACTATTCTCAATGGGCCTTAACATTATCTAATTGAACATCCAAAGTTTCGAACGAATCCACTAGTTAATGGAAACTCTAACTGGATAGTCTCCTCGTTTTCACTCGAATGCCATTAATTTATCCATGAACAACCAGCATAATCAGTTATAATTAGCTCATCTTCACACAAAGTTACCTGCTTCCGAACGGTCATGAACTTCACACACTTCAATCCTTCATACTTATTACAGAACAGAGTTATCTAAAGCATATGGCAAAATCAACTTAAACATACAGGGTTCAGTGTATGACAAAACCAAACCCATTCAATATCTAGAGGAGGAAGAGCCATGGGAGGCGTTAGCCCCACTGAGAGATCAGCAACCAACGGCATCCACAGCTCGTCATACCTGCAAAAAAAAAACAGAGAACACAACAGTTGAGAAAATCAAAACTTTTCCACACTACCATTTCACAGTCCTACACATTTTGATCACAGGCCACTTGAAAAGTGCTCAAGATGGGAACTTTTCCACCTCCGGATGGCTTCGACAATGGCGGGTCTCTCATGAAGCCAAAGCGACTCGTTCACAGTCCTCAAGAACCCAATGTTCCGCCTGACCGCCGAAACAAGATCCAAGCTCACTCGCACAGTCTCTCCCTCGGATACTTCACTGAGGCTTCTCGACACCGACATGATCAAACAAGACAGCGCGAGATCTAATCTGATCCAGTCAACGACTGTCAAAACATGAGCAGTTTCAGTGAACAGCCGTGGGTGCTGTTGTGATCGTGTTGGGGGGGAGAACTTAAAAAAAAGCAATGTCCGCGTAGAGTCGTAAGACGAACAGAGGGACAGGAAGTGACCGTGATGGAGAAAGCAAAAGGGTGTTCGCCACGTGGCAAAGCTGATTTCGGCTTTCAGGTATTCCCGAGCATTTAGAAGAAGAGCTTAGACTGTTCGTTGCTTTTCATTCTCGGATAATCAACTCACAATAGGATTAATCTCTCACAATAACATTAACCATCGCGGCTAAATCTACGTCATTACAACGAAGATCGCCTCAATTGACGGCCAAAGTTAAACTCGAGACATCTCGACACGAAGCAGAAGGCATAAACATTCATCGCTTAGCTAATTCACGAGGTTCGATCAGTCTTTTCAATCGTATTTCAAGAACAATTTGCTTTTCTTCTTTTGCTTTGGTAGGAATAGGAATTGCGTGAGCCATGGACTTCCCTCCCTCCCTCTCTCTATCTCTCTGTCTTTCACGTGGATTTCTTTCAGTGATCAAGAAACCATCTTTTTTGGTTAACAATGTTTGTTTAAGGGATTAAAGTAAGGTGGTGATCCATTATGCAAATGGTCAAGACAGCGAAGCGCTCGTAAAAGTAGTGAGCAAATTCTTGTCGCCACACGCAAGAGGAAGAGATCTTAGACGGCTGATGAAGCAGCAACGCAGAGGTTTATTAAATCAGCCAGATGGTTTCTTGGCCGAATGAAGCGGGGAAACATGTACGAGAGAGCCTGAGACTTGCATGCGCGATCAAGGAGATCTCCGCGATTTTTTCCGTTGAACAATGCTTGAGATATCTTGTGAGGAATCTCCAAGAGTCGATTTATAAAGAACTCTGTTCATTTGATTCATCCGTAACACTTGTTATCACGAAATTAAAAAGACATTTATGTCCAAAAATCCTCGTTCACATGACCTTTTACTTTTTATAAATTATGTTGTTGGCTTTAAGGGTGAGCGGTTCCAAATTTCATCTGAAACCTGAAATCTACCCTGCCACAATTTTCAAATTTGGTTTCAGGATCTATTCAGGTTCCACATGTATTCTTAATTATACAATTGCAATAAATCATCACCTTTAATAACCAATATACCACAATTTATACTTCGAAACACGAAAAATATATAACAGTAATAAAGTAAAAATCTCAGTCATAAATATCGCCGGAAATGAAAACTTGGACTAGTGATTCTGGATTATACACCCATCATCGAACGCCATAGAATACAGCAGAATCGCACGAAAACATATACCAAGAAAATCCAAAAACTTGATTCAGGTCTCGAGATCCAGATTTCATCTTTCTAGAACCTGGAACCTGCTCGTCAAAAGAGGTTTTTCAATTTTTGGAACCTAGAATCTGAATCCAAACAGCTTCTCACTAATTCAATTTTCAATTTCAGATTTTACCTTGAAACCATACCTTTTTTTTTGTTAGGTTAACGGAGCCATGCTCACCTCTAGTTGGCTCTAACGGGGACTCTTACATATTCAGGAAAGGACAAGAGTTCTGGGGGTCATTGTCAATGGGGGAAAAAATCAAGAAACAGGTGGTTGATGAACGAGCATGGATGCACAAAAGAATATGGGACGACATTGATGGGGACATCCACCTTCGAATTCCACTTCATTACCTTCCACGACACCATCAACCTACCAAGATTCGGTGAGTCATTGCTTGGATTTGGTACGCCGTTCTTGGCCCTTGGCAAGAAGAAAGTTCTAATCCACAAAGCCATCGCCATCCGACTCCCACCCCCAACCTTTTTAATATCTTTGATCGATGAATGGATTGATTCATCATCATCACCAATTGCCTAGGTCAGAAGAATCGTCTGCAATAGCACCATTAGATGAATGTCCAAGAGTGCTTCAATATAGTTGATCGACCAATTTTAAGTGGTAGCTATTAGCTGACCTACCCGCCTGATGATTCAAATGGTTCGATTTAGGATAAATTTTACCCTTCTTCTCTATAAACTCACGCATTTTCTAATTGAATTCATTAACTTTTAATTCGTTTAATAAAGTCCATCAACTTCCATAAATTTATCCAATTTGATATCTCTAACATCAATTTCAACCAAATCCAGTTGCTTTGGCCTTCAGAGTATTACATGGATATTTTTTTCTTTTCGGCATGGATGTTCACATTAGCTAAATCTTATCCGCATCATCCTCTGACAATTCATAGTGGCTAAATTTTTCCATAGCGTCCATGCAAGCATCCATATTAGTGAAATCTTATGGCTTGATTTGATGCTGAAGAGGTTTAGAGAATCTACGAAGATAGAAGCACTTGTTTAGAAAAATTAAAAGTACAAAAACTTGATTAGAAAAGGCGCAAAAGTGCAGTGAGGAAAAGCAAAATTCATCCTGTTATTTGAATTGAATTGCTTGTGTTGTCCATCCAAATGGTGTATATTTGATGATTTTTCAAACTTTCGATCCATCGAATGATCCTTGCACGTCATGTGATTGTGTCGCTCATCTCTATGTCGAGAATTTTTTAATCAATCCCAATTCAGTGAGTCAAACATCCATAAATCATTTACGTGATTCGACGATTCATGTTAAATGGGCAATCACATGATCAAACTTCCTAGCATGGGAATCAACGAGTCGACTATCACATGCACAAACATGTGCACTCACACTGTACCTTGAGTGTACCTTAAATGAAAAGTAGGCAAACAAGACAAGAAAAGAATATTAAAAATATCATAAATTTCATATCACTTTAAAGAAAAAACGATCACTTAAGTACATCCGACGATAAAAACCGGCAAAAGCATTACATGACTTTTTCAATTAAATGTTAATACCTAGGGGCTTTTTTCTCAAAAAAAAGAAAGAAAGAAAAGAAAGTCCATATGAACAATGAGGTGATCTTTAATCACAAAACAATGTCGCACTAAAGCAATTTAATCTCTCATTTTCTCTCACTCACTCGCTCTCTCTTTCTCTCTCATTCAAGCCCCAATGATTCGATGGCGGTTATCCCTTATGAAAAAGGTATATGCATCTCTCTCTCTCTCTCGTCTACGCATCGCCTAAGTGAGGAAGTTCCACATCGTCATCTATTTTCTTGACCATCGGATGCCTAATCTTAGTCTGTGACTTCGTCTTGCTGTCATGAGGACCTTTTTGTCAATGTGGATACGAGGTTAAGCGAAATTGTCGACAATACCGCTGCTCCTTTATGGATGCTCTTCGTTGGTAAACTTGCACCTTCTCATTTAGTAAGAGTGTCGCTTGAACGAAATTCAATTCCCCTGTCCATCTGTGACTTGGAGGTGACCAGGTGAGTGCCTTGGGTTGGAAAGATGACACTGTTTGAAGCAAAAAAACGTCCAGCGCTCATGATCGGCACCTGAGAAGAAGGACGAAGCGAGCATATCGTCGACAATTTCTCTCATTTGAATTGAAGGTGATCAAGGGGAAAAATGGTAAAATATTATCACCGATGCCCCAAATCTTCGCTGGCACTTCAATAAATGATCATTCGACAAGTTTTGGTAGTAAAATGAGTCCAGTATGTTATGGCCATTTTAGTGTCAATTTCCAAAACAAACAAAAAAAGACAAAAGTGAACAACCCACAATGGAACTGATTCACCTGAAAAATTGGGTTAAGAGGACAAAGTTCAATGCCTCAATGGGTCATCACAAAGACATAGGGTCTTTGTTCAATTTGTTATCCTTAAGTCGGTTGTGCCCTTTTGTTTTCCCCTTCTCTTTTCTCTCCTCTTTTTTGGGACTGGGGGGTCGAATTCCTTCGCTTGATTTTCAAAACTTCAGCAGACAATGATCTGCAGAGGTGACAAAAAGCTAGTTTTGGCAAATGCCCAAAAGTTATAATAAGTTGAGGCTGACATGCATATATGTATCAATCTATTAACAGCACTATTAGAAGTAACAGCACTATTAGAAATACCAAAGCAATCTACAAGTGTTGCTGGAGCACCAAAAAAGCTGTAGAGATATACATTTGCAAGAAGAAAGTGCAAAGAGGAAAACAGAAACGGAGGCAAAAGAGGAGCACCAGCAGCACAAGATCAATGTGCAAAAACAAGGGGCAGGAACAGTTCCCTCAGACATCAAATACGAAGAGATCATTCAAATCATGGGATGATCAGCATTAGCATGGTATGTCATAAAGCCATCACAGGGAACTTTCTGCAGAATATCCGAAAACATCCGTCCCCCCAAACGAATTACGTCGACACTCACAAACTCAAACGATGTTGCAGCCCATTGAACGGAAACAGGACATGTCGCATGCCAGCAGAAATCGAGAAATCTGAAAGCAGAAGCTTTTCTTTTTTTCCTTCTGGCCACAAAAAACACAGAACAACTCTTTGAAATGCCATTGGAACAGACAGAAATCATTCGATTCGCTTCCCTCAGAGCAAACTAGAAACGACTTTTCACTCACGTAAGATCAGGTACATTAGCATGGTTCCATCGTGATCGTCATTGGGAACGTGACCACACAGTCTCCCTAAAGAACCAATCAACACAGACAAGGAAAGAACGAAATCAAGATCAGGTGGAAACCCAGAAACTTTCCCGGATCGACGGAGGAAACCATCCATCGCCGCAACCGGTTTGTGAAGGAAAAGAGGTGACTTTCGGGGGGCTCAGATAAACGTTGGAAACAAGAATTCAACTCCCTGGCCTGTGAAAGGCCTCGTAATGAGCTGGGATTGTGAACATTTATCATCACTGCTGAAAATCACCCGACAAACGACGACGACGATAAATACCCATCAAGCAAAAGAAGCAAACAGCGCGAGATAGCGGAATTCGCAGGAAAAGAGAAAGGTTTTGCCGAGAAGACTCGTGAAAGACGAAGAAGAATCGCAGACCTAGCTCGACGGCTTCTGCTGCAGAATTGAAGAGCAGAGGTTGAGAGGGTTTTTATAAAGAGGGGACGACGAGATGCTCGAATTAGGGTTTTTCTGCTCTCTAATGGGCCGTGGGCCCAGCAGTTATCGGGCCTAAGTACACCTTTGGGCTTGCACGGTTTAATTGCTTGCTTTGCAAGCTGATTGCTCAGGGCCCATAATAGAAAAAAAATAATAATTAAGCAGCAAGTTAATTTATCTGGCTTTAATATCCAAATTAAAAATTCTATACAAATCTACGTATCAATGTAGGTATATTTTCAAAGTGACAAGCATAGGAACTTTATTGAAAACTAAGACTCCATTTATTTCGCGAAAAATGAATGATTCTAAAAATATTTTTGTAAAAGTAATCGTTTGTATTGCTTAAAATAATTAACCAATGAAAATTATTTTCACTATCAATAATAATTTATGTCTAAAAATTTTCATGGACGATGAAATATTTTTGTTTTTTCATTTTTGCAAGCAATACAAACAATCATTTTTAAGAAAATATTTTATAAATCATTCATTTTTCGTGAAATAAATCGAGCCAAAGAAATGAATCTCTAACCGGCTAACAGTACATTCTAACCAAAGAAACAAGCATAAAATCAAAGAATGAATTCAATCATTTCAGCACGAATCATGTCATGAACTGCCTCCTCTCTTTCCTTTGATCATTGTCATGGGCCACAAGTTCCAACCTTACAGCAGTGCACCAAAATAAGGCCCATCTTTATTTACTTAACCAAACTTTTGGGCCTCACTTCAATGCCTTCAACCACAAGCCCGCCTTTCAGTTGATAACCCTTCACTTGTCTCAAGCTCATCTTCACCTCCTCATCTCCTTCACCACCCCCCATCAAGAACTCTCCAACCTCCACCTCCACCTCCACCCAACCATCCTCTCTCTCGCTTGGTACACGGCCGCCTGGACGATCTCCTCCCATCTCCCAATGCTTCCTAAGCATATCTGATCGGTTAGAATAAAACAAGCTCTCAAGGCAATGTTTCTTCTGATCGGGACGTTGCAAATGAGCCGTGCCCGGTTGAACCCGATTTCCCATCATGATCGACGTCTCGGAGGGCATCAGATCAAGCCCGAAAGCGCGGTTGGAGACCTTGAATAGGAGGTGCGCCCCATAGAGAGTGTTTGGGGATAGGGCTTTGGTTTTGATGCTCCCTTCAATTTCTATCCGATCGATTGTTCTTAGCTCAGCCACCTCTTTGAACCTGCTAGAGAAGATAGGGAAAAAAGCAAGCATTGTCATCCAAGTTAGACTCTCTTTTTCGGGTCAAACCATGACTGATGAATTTTCCAACTTGGAAACTCTCTTCATTAAGGTAAAAGTATTGCCATCAACACCAGAGTCTATAGCTTTGACCTCTTTATGTAATAATTTGTTTGAAAATCAACATAACAAAAAAATGAAAAAGGGAAAATAAAATTTGAATCTTGCCGTGACTCGGGCAGGGTTTTCCAGATCCAATGCGTGGGATCGTCGCTCCGGTTTATGGAAAGCTCTCTTGCTGACAATATGCACGATATCGTTCCGGATGATCTCTCCAACTTGAAGATCTGAAGAAAAAAAAAATCAAATATCATATCACTCATCCAAAGGCATGAGCATGAGAACAAAGATTCAATGCACTTTTCAAAGTTCTGCGAGGAATATAATGTTGGTGGACAACTGGCCTTTAGTATGATCCTAATGCATGCACGTACTTTAACTTACATGCTCATGGGTCTTGATCATTACAAGACATGCCATGAAGTGCATGAAACGCGAATGAAGCTAGAACGTTGTTATAAAAAGAAAGAAAAGAAACAACTCATCACGTGGGAACCTTACCTTTCTGCCACCATCTATGAGAAGAGGGCGGTGGCAAAGCCAAAGAAAGAGCTCTTTCTTCGAAGAGAACTCGACGGGAGCGACCGAACCAGAGACGATACCGACGTGATCGGACGGCAAGAACCGTGCCCAGATGACGTCGGAGTCGGCCGCCGACAGGAACGTGGAGGACACGAGAGAGAGCCGGCATGCTTCAGCCGGAGACATGAAGGAGAGGATCGCGGAAACGCAGCTTTCCGGCAACGCATTCATGTCGGTCCGCACGAACGTTTCCATGGGAAGACTTCAGCCAGAGCCAGAAAGAGGGTTAACACTTAGCTAGATCGTCCGAGTGTACATAAATGCTCCTCTTCTTCAGGTTTGGTTTGCTATTGCTTATATACACAAGAGTTCATGTTGATCAGGGAAAGAAAGGCTGCGACTCTCTCGAGGTCAACGGCTGCAGCAGATGTGAATCTTCCAAGCTCGTCAAACCCGCAACGTGTTTTCACATGAGGTAAAAAAACATACGACCAAAAAATATATGTAACGATAACAGCAAGGAAAAGCAGAGCACGTCACAAAGTAGGGTTAGTTCCGGGAGGTACAAGAAAAGCTAATTTCGTTGTCTTGACTAATCTAATTTTTTTATTTTTTTACAAGGGACCCAACAGTTTGTCTCGACTAATCTCGATGGATACATGCAGGTCGCATTTGACCGTGTGCATCGTATGCCGGACGAGACTCCACCCTCGGGACAGTGGATGCAATCTCAAATTCACTCTAATTCGAGAGTTTATGATTTGAATATATCGCATTTATAGTTTACGTGCATCATAGCCAGAGTTTTTTTTTTTTTTTTTTTGAGTTTACGTGAAAAGACAAAAGTGGTGTAAATATGGAACCGCGTGAAGAAAGGAGGAGACCCGTGGATGTAGCACGGGGGTTTTTGACCGGCTACAGTGCATGTGTACGCAAGCCATGAAATCACGTTAAGTTGTATGAATGCACGATGATTTCAAAGTGAGGAGTTTCGACAAAAGGCGCAGTAGAATTTCTTGAGAAAGATATATTGTCGACGTTATTATTATTGTTGTTGTTATTGTTAGGGAAAAAGCCACCAAAATCTCAACTATGTTTATTAAGGCACATTTATCTTAAATTTTTTTTGTGACATCAAAAATCTAAAACTATATCCACCGTGACATGTTACCCTAAAATTTTTCTTGTAACATAAAAAAAAACCCCAAATTCAGTCCTAAAAAAAAATCAACTTCGGATTAAAAATATTAAAAAATTATTTATTTTGGTCGGCCGGCGTGCCACGTCAGCATCGGCCGGCCAAATGGACTGAATTGGTACAAATGTAAAAGGTTTAGGACTTAATTGGCAAAAAAGAAAAGTTTGAATTGACACAATTGCACTATATTTAGAACTAATTTGGTAATTTTCTCCCTTTTTTTCATTCACTTAAATGCCACATGAAAGTAAAATCAATCATTTAAGTGTCATATTCGACAAATCGTCATACATGAATTTTTTTATTTAATTTTACATCTGAAGTTGATTTTTTTTATATTTTCATATCTCTTTTCTTTTTTTTATCTACCAGTGAGGGTCACCAATGACCCTCGCCGACCACAAAGGCCTCGCCCTCACTAGGCAAGGCCCCCCTCACCCTTGACTAGCAACTTTGCCAGCGGGGCCGCAAAGGCTCTCACCCACGACTAGCAACGGCCTTGCCCTCGCCAAATCTAGGCAAGGCCGTTTCACCACATAGCCAACGGGCCGCAAAGGCCCTAGGCGAGTCCTTTGCGGCCGACGAGGATCACCAATGACGCTCGCTGGCAATAGAAAAAGAAAAGGATAAAAGAAAAATAAATAATAATCAAATAAAATAATAAAAATTGTCCATGTCAAATTTTCCGGCATCCATGTTTGATTTTCGAGTATCCACGTTAGATTTCCAACGAGGCAAATTGCTAATGGCACCTAAGTAATTGATTTTTCAAATTGTGACACTCAAGTGAGCAAAAAAAAAAGTTATGACACTCAAATGAGCGCTGTATGAAAATTATGTACTCCGCTATTTTAGGGAGAACACAAAATTCAAAAAATATAAAGTAGAGATAAGTGCAATTGAAATATGAAAACTCGTCACAAAAACACAATCAAATTTATGATTTTTAATAAGTGCGATCAAGTCATTAAACTTGTCAAATTTGTGCAATTGAGCCCCTTTGTTAGCACCATCCAATTTGGTTAAGAAAATCCTAACGTGATATTTTTTTAATTTTTAGTTTTTTGAATATGTGTGGCATCGATGTGGCACCAACTAGGCGCAACATTAGGAAAAAGAAGCTTGAAACATTAAAAAGAAATGAGACAAAAAAATATAATAGAAAACTAGAAGAAAAAGGAAAAAGATTAAAATAAAAAAGCCGAAAGTAGGAAAATGCATGTCAAGACTGTTCGGGGGTTGTTCCCCTACTATACCGGCGACCCTCGCCGGGGTGGGTAAGAGGTTGTGCGCCCTTGCCAGTTGCGCGGTGGTGCCGCCACCGTGCGTATTCAAGGGGTTGCGAACCTTTACCGACAAAGTAAAGAGCAGTGGCGCCGACTCCCATAACCTTGAGCCCCTTCCGGCTAAGAGTGTTCTTCTTTTTCTTCTTCTTTTTATTTTTTTTTACTTCTCGGCCTTTTTGTTTTTAGTTTTTAATCTAATATTAAGTTTGGATAAAAGTGGCGTCGTTTTGGTCATCATTGCTCTGTTTAGTAACGTAATGATCATGTACGAAAGATTAAGTAATAAACTAGGCACATTAGTTTCGACCCAAAAAAAAAAAACTAGGCACATTAGTATTTTCTACCACTCAAATTGACGGAACTAATGAAGGTACTTAAGTGCCCAAATTGAACATATTTTATGATTTAATTGCATTTTTCATGATAATTTTTTAAAACTCCAATTACACTTGTCCCTTTTTATTAATTAGGGTTAATAATAACTTTACAAGTGCAACACCAGATTCAAAAGTTGACTCTAGTACTAGTTTCTTCGCAAACACTACGTGCCCACAAGGTTTTATATGGATGTGGATGATTTTTAGCATGAAATATGGATATGGATATGGATTTAAATGTGATCACATTTATTTGCTCATAAAATAGGAGATTCGTTAGGTAATCACATGATGATATCGCATTTTTTTTATTATTAACAACGATAAATATTACCATTTTTACTTTTTTCTATATCGAGATGAGGCGAGATAAGAGGGCTTATTGAAAAGCGAACATTAAATTTAAATTGATTGGGTGAAATACAAAACGTAATCAAAATGCACGTGATTTCTATAACGCGAGATAACAACGAGATCAAATTAACGAATGAATTTGTGTTTGATCCAAAGAGTACAAGGATCAAATTGCACAAAAATTAAAATTTAGGGGACAGATTTGAAAATCGAGCACACGGATTATTCTTAGAATTGTCTCGAGACAAATAAAATAATTACAGAAAATCTCAAGAGCCCTGGTTTTTTGGCGCCTTATCTTCGTCTCCCAAACCAAGAAACCATCGGAGCAACCTTCGCTCGCTCCGAATCCATGGCGTCAGTCAACAGACTCAAACCTGCAGTCCTCCAATCCTCCTACTTCTCCAACCCGCCACCTTCATCTCCCTCGTCGCTTCCCATCGCCACACCCAAAGCCCCCGAGCTTTCGCGCTCTTTTAGCTCCGTTTCCTCGACCATCATTCGCAATCACCAGGACCCCATCACGACCGTGTCTCGAAGGTTGTTCCTTCCTTCGGTTTCGGGCATTTGGGAGGCTCTCACCGGAGGAGGAGGAGGAGGCAACGATGCACGCGAAGCGGTTCTCGCTGTTCGACGGGGAATGCTGCTCTTCAGACAGGTCATGCGTTTTCTTTTCTTTCGTTTTCTTTTGATTTTGATTTTTCACGGTGGGTTCTTGTATTTTCCTATAATTTCTCTGTTTCAGCATAGTGGTCATGGGTTCTATAGGTCAATTAGGACGTGGGCATAGTGCTTTATAGTATATGCTGTCATCTTGTGTAAGAGCTTAATCTTTCTTCAGTCTCCTGTAGGGGGATGTTGCTGGTTCTTTGATGGAATTTGATAAGGCGCTAGAGCTGGATCCTCGCCAAAAGGCATGTGAGTTGCTCGAATTTTGCAAGAATTCCTCTGCAAATTCTTCTTGCTAATGTCATGATGTTTTTGTGCATAACCGGAGGTCTTCTTTCGGTGTATTTAGATCTTTGGCAAAGAGGGCTGTCGCTTTACTATCTCGATAGGTAATTGAATGATGCTTTCTCAGCTTGCACATTTTGTTTGCGTACTACCAACCCCGGTCCACCTATTGTCTCTGCCTGTGAATGATTGTAGAAGTAGTGTTGTGCTAATGCACTTTGAATTCCAGAGCCTTTCAGTGTTCATGTAGTCTCTCTCAATATCTATTCTATTTGTTCCCACCATCTTCGTAAAAATTCAAGTGAGGCTGATGCTTGTTGAAATTAGGACATAAGAACAGCCTGATCCTTAGTTTCAGTTTATTCTTATAAAGGTTCGAAGAAGGTGCGGAGCAGTTCAGAATAGACGTTGCGCAAAATCCAAATGACACTGAGGAGTCAAT
The DNA here is from genome assembly GCA_001662345.2 of Metrosideros polymorpha var. glaberrima. NCBI lineage: Eukaryota > Viridiplantae > Streptophyta > Magnoliopsida > Myrtales > Myrtaceae > Metrosideros > Metrosideros polymorpha. Next base: position 36,711,361 of record BCNH02000008.1, read on the forward strand.
ATGGTGCTTTCTTTGTGAGGCTCAACTGTATGGAGTGGATGAAGCAAGGAAAAGATTTCTTGAGGTAAGTGCCTTTTCTTGGTCCAGCAAGTGTAGTAAAATCGTGATGTTGAAAAGGTACTGCATGCATAAGCTAAGTTAATTCTTCCAGCAGGCCTGACTAAGAATGTTACTCGTCGTTGGAGTTTAGCTATTGCCTTGAATTTTGGGGTGTTTGACCTCATGCTTTTGGATTGGGTGTACACAAAACATGCTCATGGTACCTCTGGCAATTTTATAATGGCTTTCTACTTGCATTTACTTTACTGGAAAAGAAATTTCCACACGACTAATTTATAATAAAAGCTCTATATATGATTGTAGGTGGGGAAGGATCCACGACCTGTAATGCGGGAGGCATATAACCTGTTTAAAGACGGGGGAGATCCAGAAAAGGTACTCAACTCGAATATCATCTCATTAAACGGAAATTAGTTTGCCTAAGATTTTAGGATGTGTTGATTGCATCTCTTTACTTCTTTGGAAAGATCTATGCGGAAACAGTTCCTCTCTTTCCGCTTCTTTAGCTTCTTTGTTGAATTTAGGAATATGCCTTTCAAAGGACCTCCTGTGCGAACACTGTTTGGCCTTTCCCCTTGACATTTTATTTAACTCAATCTTGGCTTCTATAATTTCTACAGATTTGGTTTTCTGTTTCTCAGGGTAAATTGGTGTGGAGATTTTCTCTAATTCTGGTTGATAACCAAGTTCCTGTATATCTTAGTTCCTTGCTCATCTTTTCAAGGTCTTGAACTGATGTTATGAGATAATCATAATCCTACCTTCTTTTAGGACCTAATATTGTTTAAATTTGAGAGGATTAAAGATTATCGATTGGTGAGCAATCCAGTTATTCTATCGCATGCTTCCGAGCTCATCCACTTATTGGGATGGTGTACACGCGTGTTCTTTCTGGATCTTCTCTATAGTATTCTCTAGTTAGATCTTCTGATACTGAACGTCCTGAACAAAAAAGTTGGAACTTACTGGTGCCTCTTTTTGAAAATAAATGCAGACTCAGTTGAAGTCGAAGAAACAGAGTTGAATTTGATGCTTAAAACTACTAAAATGTACCTGCTTGGAGGGCTCAACCAGATAATTAAAAAAATAAAGAAAAGAAATGTGGAAACTTACTCTTACATTTCTCAGTTCAATCGCCAAGTGAGTAGTGAACTCACAGTTCGTGCAGGGATACAGCACCAGTCTATCAATTTTAAGACAAACAACTTATAAAGCTTTCTAGGACAATGAGTGGACATTGCAATCTTTTATTGTTTCCTAATAGAAAACATTCTCCAATCTTTTCAACACGTGCATGCTCTCATGTGTTTGTTAGTTTCTCATGTTACATGAAAATCATATTACTCCACCTGTTGCAATTCAAAATTAACTTTTTCACGACCACTTGCTGCTGATAAGTCCATAGCAAAATGGGAGTGTTTATAGATGGAATAGGGACCAGGGGGTATAATTAAAGCCAGGCGAGAAAACATTATGTGATCCTTAATGCCTTTTGCAGTCAAAACTGATGCCTTCAAGCAGTAACATATCTTCGTGAAATTCATCATAGTTATTTGATTCCGTTGTAGCTTGTTGCTGGATTTCTGAATGGACGGGACAGTGAGAATTTCTATGCTTCTTTGTATGCTGGCCTTTACTACGAAGCCAAGGTTTGCTCTCAATTCATGGAAACTTTATGCAATTAGTTGGTCCTTAACCTTTAGAGGAAGACCCTCTTGCGTGAAAATATCATAACGCTTTTGCTTTAAGAGGTTTCTTGGATCACCACTAAATCGCTAATCGAGCACTCTAGCTGTTTATCTTCTCTTGCACAACTGAAATCATGACAATGCTTTGATGTTACAGAACAAGCCAGAAGGGGCTAAACGTTGTATCATTGCTGCGTGTCAGTCCCCTTATGGAGAAAGGTAAGATTGGAAGATAGCACATGCAGTTTGATTTGTGACAATTCCATCAGAATATCAAACTCATATGTGGCTTGTTTCAGGTCAGATGATTATATGGCTTCGCTGGCCAAGGTTCACCGTCTTTGCAGAGATTGGAATTCCACTTGAATATCGCATTGCCGAGGTCAACAATTTAAAAGCTTGCATATCTGATCTTTAGGCGCTCAGCTTTACCGGTACATGTGAGTATTTAGTACTACCAAGATCAACTTATTTAACTATTCATCTTACCTCCTACGATTCTTCTCCTCATTTTTTTTTTTTTTTTATGAATGAGAGATTACTTATTTGTCATGACTACCGCAAGCTTGGATCTTTGGAGAGTCTGACAAGCTTATTTAGCAGACACAGTTATGACTGGAGAAATGATCACATGCATGTCCAAAGCTTCCTTTCCAATATTCATAGCATATTATGACGTCGTCTATGAAAGAGCCATCCATGTCACGTATACGCTACATCGGCACCCTGCACATGAAAGCCTAAATTGGCTGATTTTCTTTGCTGCTGATATGACAAGTTGAAATCTTCAAAGTCAATAAAGCTTATCTTGTTTGGCTTTGGAGTACCATTCGATCTTTTCTCAAAAATCAATTTAGATAAAGTTAAATTATCAAAGTTAAACGACTCGATACATATAAAGTTAGATGGAAATAAGTAATATGATGAACAAACACCGAACTTCCCCTCCATCGGACCAAGTTTGTGTCAATATTCCTCTGTCGTGTCAACTTCTCATTGGCTGCATAACAGCAGTCGTGCTTGTTTTACCTTGCAGCACCCTCTAAAGGAGTTCCGTTCCAAGAGGTTCGACAAAAGCCTTGCCAAAGGAACCAGGGCACTTGTCCTCAGAGCGCCGCATGCACGTGTTGTTTTAGCAAGTTCTTAAACAATTCTATTTGCACGAGCAGGTCGAAGCAGCCGTGCACGACAGATTCCTGATGCTGGACACAGCCAATACTTGCATATGTGTCTTGTACCTGTTATCCGTTTGGAGTTAGGGAGAATAAAAGCATCCTCCAACAAAGGTCTTTGGTAGATTCTCCTGATTACTTCTGCTGATTAATGACCCTGCAATGATTGGTCAATATAATAGCAACTAGCAAGCCATCTTTGGTTGTTTTAAGAGGTGGCAATCATTCGCTTTTGCAGAATATTCTCAGCTCCAAGCACAACAGGACCAGGATATTCTTGGAAATGATCCTGAGACAGCATATGCTGCCTTGGACTCCCATTTTCTGGGTTGAGGTTCTTGGTTGGGGGGTGGGGAGGGGGTTGAAATGACCGAAATGGCCCCTCTCTGCCAAATCGACTTTGATGGGCCTACTTGATTTTGACCCTTTCGTTGAACTTATACGAGCAGTATTAGTGCTTGAAATGCAGTGGACAATGATCGAACTCCACCTGTTTTCCCAAGGCAAACGTTGCACGTTGCTTGCAAGCAAAGACCACATTGGGTTTTTGGGAATTTGAGAACAAGGGGAGGGGTAGAGCTGTACTTTCACCGGGCTGTCAGTTTGGGACACCGTGGAGGTTCGACGATATGCGCATAAAATATTCGGAATCAAACTCCGCCACTTTCAGTTTCCGATTACGTCTCGTGCTGTCTTTTCTCCTTAAAAGTTGCCACATGAATGTCGCGGGTGATCGGGCTTTCCGTGCAACCTCGTTGCTGTCTCGACACGTGTCCTCATCTCACCTCATCCTACCTACGTACGCCCCCCCCCCCCCCCCCCCCCCCCC
>BCNH02000008.1:36715131-36725256 GCA_001662345.2 Metrosideros polymorpha var. glaberrima
TCCTGTTCGGAAAATTCTCGGGGGAACGCAGTATGGTAAAAGGCTGATCGAAATACAAATTCACACACCGTTTATAATCTCTGCCTTTTTCAAGATACAATTTCTAAACCGCCAAGGGTTATGGTACGACAATCGTCGAATGAAATCGAAAACCGGAATTCCATCGCCAGGATGAAATGAACAGGATTATCGAGTTGAGATCATGATCGAGATTGAGTTTGGGAAGGGATGCACGTCGTGTCGGGACGGTGTTTCACTAGATATTTGCATGGGAAATTTGGTCCAACGAACCGGTTTCACCAAAAATCCGAAGTCACCGCAAGGTAACGCTATCAAACCCCACCATCTCTCTCTCTCTCTCTCCACAACACAGCCCCGATGATGACATCACACACAAATGCCGCCCCTGTCGAAAATAGCGCCATCTCTGCAAACTATAATAACTACCAACGTCCTCTTCCCCCGACCTCCCCTTCTCCCACACTCCAACTCCCGCAAAACTCTCTCTCTCTCTCTCTCTCTCTCTCTCTCTCTCTCTAACCCTGTTGTTGAGGCACGCAATCTCTCTCTCGCTCTCGCTCTCTCCCTTCTTCGCGCGCGTGCGGAGCTGAATCGGCGGGGACTCCATCGGGAATTCGTTTGGTCATGTCGACGGAGCGGCTCATCGGCGAAGGCCCGTTGGAAGCGGGCGCGCTCCCTCGCGCCGCGTCGCAGCGGCAATGCCTCGAGCCGGACTGGGTCTTCGACGAGCTGCCGGCGGCCACCATCGTCTCCGTCTCGCGGCCCGAGACCGGCGAGTTCAGCCCCATGCTCCTCTCCTACACGATCGAATTGCAGTACAAACAGGTAATCCTTCCCGGCAATCTGATGCGACTTTGTCCCGTAACGGTTGAGCTTTTGCTGTACGGACTTCCTTCTCGTTTGCGATTTTTGGTTTTGGAGAATGTGGAGGAGGAGGAGGATGTTTTTAACTTATCCGGAGAAGATGCATTTTTTGGGGGAAAATATGAAAGAATGATAACATTTGATGCGTGATGTGTTTCAGCTGTCTGCGTCCATGATGTTTGAATTAGGTCTAAAAATGTAAACATTGGTGGAGATGATGATTCAATTTTTATGTACCTTTATTCATTGAAGTGGTGCTCATAGATTTTGCAATCTTCTGCGTGTGTCCTCTACCAAAGTTCAATCCATTCGGACGCATGTGTTTCGGCGCACGCGACAGCTCGAAGTAATCTGCGCATTCGCTTTGTGCGACTTTGCTAACTTGTGGATTTTGGGGATGAGAATTGAGAACTTGAGGAATGCAGCATTAGAGCAATTGATTAAAAGATGTGCGCGTAGTTACCAAAATTGGTTGCCCGCCCAAGAAATGAAAATCGATTTGCAAATACCACCATCTTCTTCATCATAACTGTTGGATGCAGACTGTGGAAGGAGAAATCCCGAGTTACAGGAGGACCATTGATGTGCTTATTTCAATATCAAGCTAAAGTCAGATTCTGTTGCTTGATTAATAATACATTTAGACGTATATGATGCTTGAGAGAACTATGCCCGGTTTGATTCAACATTGTCCTTGCAGTTTAAGTGGCATTTACGGAAGAAAGCTTCGCAAGTTCTCTACCTGCATTTCGCTCTGAAGAAGCGTGCCCTTATTGAGGAATTCTATGAGAAGCAAGAACAGGTGCTCAGTCACAGCAGTAGTCATTTTCTATTTCCCTAATCTTTTGCTCTGTTTTGTTAGATTTTGTCCAAGGCTTATTATCACCCTTTTGATCCGTCAAAGTTCTAATTAAAAGATTCTTTTTTAAGGTTAAAGAATGGCTTCAAAGCTTAGGCATTGTAGACCAGATGGCTGTGGTGCCAGATGATGATGAACCCGATGATGGAGCTGTACCATTACATACTGAAGAGAGGTCAAAAGCAAGGTGAGCCATTCTGCTCTTGCATCTCGTCACCATACCCTTACATTGGAAATCTTAGTCCTTACAACACAGTTCGTTGCATAGGAATGTTCCATCAAAAGCTGTTTTGCCTATCATACGCCCATCACTGGGGAGGCAGCAGACAGTTTCAGACACAGCAAAGGTGGCCATGCAGAATTATTTGAACCACTTTCTGGGGAACTTGGATATCATAAATTCTCGAGAGGTGAGCACATTACCACACCCACATTCGCATTACTTTACACCAATATATAATTGTTCTTTCTATTTCCTTTCCTTCTACAATGCATACAGCGCTTGAGTTGGCGTGGTCAAGAAGAATTGGCATTGTTTAGTGTGGATGGCTACAACTCTCTATATTTCTCATATTGCATCGGGAAGCTCTTCATTTATGCTTCCCAAAATATCTTCTTACCCGAATCTTATTTAGCATAGATATGAATTTATTCAACATTTAGTTTTTTCACAGATAATACTATGTAACCAAAATAAAAGCTGAAAAGTCTGCCCTCCTGCATTGTATTGTGACTCTTTCTACCATATATAGCTTCATGCTTTTCCAATGTTTTGCAGGTTTGCAAATTTTTGGAGGTCTCTAAGTTGTCATTTTCATTGGAGTATGGTCCAAAGTTGAAAGAAGGTTATGTAATGGTGAAGCATTTACAGCAACTCTCAAAGGACAATAGAGAAATAAGTTGTTGGCCTTGTCAGTGGTTTGGCTGTTGTAGCAACAGCTGGCAAAAGGTATTTAATTCCTTATATTTGAAATTTAGGTGGTTCAGTTTTGTCTTTGAGATCATCGCTCAGATTGATCTTTTTATCTATTTGTGAAGTGTGATTGGATATTTCTTGAACTAATCAACACTTACTAGACCTTCAAAATGTCTGTGACCTTTGCTTGATTACAACTAAACTATAACTTTTTGATGTTAAGATTAAGCATCTTAGCTCACAGGACAGAAACAACTCTTAAGTAACCTTTTGCTCTGATTCGGTGTTGCCTTCTAATTTGTGATATCTTATTCATATACATTCTTTTCCCAAAAAATATAAGTTGAATTTTAAATATATTCGCCTTATGGTAGTGTCATGAATTCCTGATTTATGATCAGCCTCTACAAATTACCCATGCAATAAGAAAGCAGAAAATTACCAACGAAAATTTGTTGCAAAGGTCAACATTCAGATGCGCCATTAATCTAATTTATTTGATTATCAATATATATTGCTAATGGACTTGGGTAATTTGGAGCTTTTGCAATTTTTAGGTCTACATTTTTATGCCTTTTCTTGCTGTTGTCCATGCAATTAGACTATTTCACTTCTTGTTGCATACTTTACGTGAAATCATTGTGTCATCTGATTGTCATAGGTGTGGGCTGTTCTAAAACCTGGATTTTTGGCATTTCTGGAAGATCCACTTGACACAGAACCCTTGGATATACTCGTCTTTGATGTACTACCAGTCGCTCGAGGAAAGGAAAGTTCCGATACAAAAGGAAGTTCTCGGTTATCCTTGGCTGATCAGACAAATGAACGAAATCCTCTATACTATGGTTTCAAGGTAAAGTGGGCATTTGCAGCTTTCTTTTGTTTGTGGAAATCTGGTCTGGGAAGGACACTAGCAGGCCAAGAAATTATTATTCCAGACTTCTTTGTTTCCCACAGTTGTGTGCATGCATGCTCATGTGTGTGTGAGTGAGTGAGAGAGAGGGAGAGATATCACGTGCTTGGTTACATGTATACCTATATAGCACTATGAAATAAGTCAAGGAGCTTAAACCTGCAATTTTGTATGGGCTATGGCAATATAAATTAGTTTGGTAGAAGTTTACTGTCCATATTTCCAGTTTCAAGCTCCATATTTAGTATTCAAGCAAGACCATATATACAACACCCTTACCAATCCAAGATTCTGTAACTTCTAGATGGAGGCAGTTAATGAATGAATGCAGAAAGATGTTAGATATTATCAAATTGTCATTCTGCTTCAGTAAAATCTCAACTAGCGGCACTGGTGAAACTAAGAACACGTATCTACCAGATGGATAATTTTACTTTTACTTATTTTACTATTTTTAGTATTGGAGATTTTTCTGTTGCAGCAAGACATATATTATGGGCAGGTTGATTGTATCTAGAGGGTTGCCATTGTACCATCATTGTCAGTTTTCTACGTCTCCTAATAATGTTACAAGTGATTATTAAGCTTCACATTTACATAAAGCGGTTCCTGTAGACATTTGTTATTTTTTTTTATTGTTTTCTGGTGACTATATATTATATTTACAAGATTTTGAACATCAAAAGGTTTCATGTGGAAATCGGTCCATTAACTTACGGACAACGAGTCCTGGTAAAGTCGGAGATTGGATTTCTGCCATTAGTGATGCTGCTCTAAAGCCTCCAGAAGGTTGGTGTCATCCCCATCGCTACGGTTCTTTCGCTCCTCCTAGGGGTCTAAATGAAGATGGGAGTCAGGTTCAGTGGTTTATAGATGGGGAGGCAGCTTTTGAAGCAGTTGCTTCTGCAATAGAAGATGCTAAATTTGAGGTTGTTCTATTTTTCATACACAGCTGTAACCAATTAGAATTTTCATCATCTTATGCTGAAATGATGAGGCACCTATTTGCAGATATTCATTACTGGGTGGTGGCTTTGCCCTGAATTGTATCTGAGACGTCCTTTTGAAAATCATTCTTCCTCCAGGCTTGATACAATACTAGAAGCAAAGGCTAAGCAAGGAGTTCAGGTGAAGATGCAGAAAAACCTGTCCTCTGTCATAACTCATTCTCTTGTGGTTTCGGCTTTTCTTCACCTTTTCGTGAGATTTTTTTAACGTTACTATATATCTCCATATGAAGTTTATCTTCTTCTATGGATTCAACTCTCCCCAAAAGAGAGTCTCGAAATTGTATTGATTGTGCTATTGTCTTTTCAGATGAATTTTTAGTTTTCCCTCTTTGTCCACATTTTGTGTTTGGGAGTCCATAATATCAGATTTACCACTGATAGTTGGAAAGAGCTAGACTAGAGAGTTTCGATGTTTCTAGCGAGTTCTTAATTGTATATTCTATTTTTTCTTTTTTCACGTGAAAGCCATGTTTACAGCTAATGTTGGTTCCATAAGCTCAAATAATTTCACATGTGCATTCATTTGGTTTAATAAGTGGGCATCTGTATTAGCATAGGCCAGATATAAGGCCTTTGCCTCTTACCTCTATATGATGTAATCAGATACTTCTCCTTGCTTGTTGTCCTTCTCTCGGAGTACCTGTTACTACTCTCAATAGACCACCCACTAATTCTGTATTTCTTGATCCTGCAGATTTACATCCTTCTTTACAAGGAGGTTGCTATTGCTTTAAAAATCAACAGTATGTATAGTAAAAAGAAGCTCCTTGACATCCATGAGAATGTGAAGGTGCTGCGATATCCTGATCACTTATCTACTGGAGTTTATCTATGGTAAGAAATTGTGGATAGCTCATCCTGATATAGATGCAGTTTAACAGATAATGAATAATCTTGTCCGGTCAGGTCACACCATGAAAAACTTGTGATTGTCGACTACCAGATATGCTTTCTTGGAGGACTAGATCTATGCTTTGGCCGTTATGATACCGTTGATCATAAAGTGGGCGATTGCCCTCCTTCTATATGGCCTGGAAAAGATTATTACAATCCCAGGTACTCAGTCTTCTTTTTCCATTTTTTATTGGGTGAAATAAGTTACCGTATGAAATATGTTCAAATTGCGATTGGTTCAAGAAAGCGATAGATGAATTAATCAGGAATTCATGATAAGAACCTAACATAAATAAGTTTATCGTTGCGTCTTCCCATATGCTTATCTAATGGTAGTACTCTACTGATGTCTGGCCAGAGAATCTGAACCAAATTCCTGGGAAGACACAATGATGGATGAGCTGGAGCGAGAAAAATATCCCCGCATGCCATGGCATGATGTCCATTGTGCTCTCTGGGGACCACCTTGCCGAGATGTTGCTAGGCATTTTGTCCAGCGCTGGAACCATGCCAAGGTCCCTTGATACTTTCGCTCAACTTTATGGCACTCACTTCATGAAGATATCATATAATTAAATCATTTATCCATTTTCCAGAGAAACAAAGCTCCAAATGAGCAAACAATCCCGTTACTCATTCCTCGCCATTATATGGTCCTCCCTCATTATATGGGAAGAAGCAGTGAGACCAACATCAAAAGTGCAAATGCACAAGAAAACCACCAAGGCCATAACAGGCATAACTCCTTTTCCTCAGAGTCACTACTGGATGATATCCCGTTACTTCTACCACAGGAAGCTGATCAGCAAAGCAGTTTTGATCTTGACCATAAGCCGAATGACCCTCATGCACACCGCAATCATCATGCCAAACCATCTGTTGTTTGCGAAAATCTTTTACTTACTTTCCTGAAGTCCAAAGTTGACGATTCTGTTAAGGATACTCAGATGAAAGGTCTTGTTGATAAAGTTGATTGCCTCAACTGTGAAAGAGAAAATCTGCCCCAGGTTGCTCAATTTAGCAGGAGACTTGTGGATGAGCAGCGGGAGACTTCAGACGAGGGTGACAATGATGTGACAACTGGACATGGACAAGTTGGTCCACGTGTCACTTGTCGATGTCAGGTAGATATTCATCATTGACCTTCTAAAATTCCAGATTTTTGGTTATTGTCCGAGTTTTAGGCATGAGGCTGAAAGTTCTATAAGGAAACTCTGCCATATGTAGGTTGTCAGGAGTGCAAGCCAGTGGTCAGTGGGAACAAGCCAAACAGAAGAGAGTATTCACAAGGCTTGTTGTTCTCTTATTGAGAATGCAGAGCACTTTGTTTACATAGAGGTAACGACCATAAAGTAACTGATTATCTTCTACGATTTGATGACATCTACTGGATCTGCAGTGGATTTACTCGTGATCTCCTGTTGTTTGGGCTTATTTTCTTCATTCATATTTTGAAAGATAGACCATTTGAACTACATATTCTTCTTCAGAATATCATTGCAATCTCTTGCAACTACTACCACTATATTGAATTCTTTTGCCATGTAAAGAACCAAATTATGCTGCTAAGATGGGCATGGAGGGAAGGTTTTTTTCTTGGTCTTTCAACAGATAATTTTATGGGGTTATTGAAACATATGATGACAAGTCCATGTCCACTAACCGTCGGTTGAATCGTGTGTATTACGTAGTGCGCTCTGAAGCTGCACCTAGCCTGGAGTGGGACATCCTCTTTTACATGCCAAAGTTTCATCAGTTAAAAATTTTGAAAGAGACAACCAGCCAGAAAAATAAATGCTGCTGGTTGTGGCTTTAACTGACAGTAAGGAGCCCAAGCAAAACAGACTTTAGTTAGCCCGGGATATGAAACGAACAAATATTTCTACAAAAATGGCCGAAACAAATCTTCAGACTGTGCAACAAAATGAATTGTTTAAATTGAGGAGGTGTTCTCAACAACAATGTCATTTTATTTCTTAAACATCAAGATTCTTTCTCTCTATGGAGATGTGCAATTTAATTTTGCTCATTTAATGGTAAAATGGCAACTCTTAGTGATGACTTCTTGCTTGCTTCCAGAATCAATTTTTCATATCAGGTCTTGCAAGGGATGAGACTATACAGAATCGTGTTCTCGATGCATTATACAAGCGCATTTTGCTAGCACACAAAGAGAAACAAAGTTTCCGTGTTATCATTGTCCTACCTCTTTTACCTGGCTTTCAGGTACTTATTTTTGGATTAGTTCTCTGATTAAGATGAACATGAGAGTTACTTGATCTTTCTTCCATTCATGACACTCAATAACAGGGAGGCATTGATGATGGAGGAGCAGCCACAGTTAGAGCAATTATGCATTGGCAATATCGAACCATTAGCAGAGGAAAGACCTCGATATTGCACAATCTCAAAGAAGCGCTCGGTGATAAGACACAAGACTATATTTCCTTTTATGGTCTACGATCTTATGGTAGACTTTCTGATCGTGGCCTTGTGGCAACAAGTCAGGTATCTATTTGAAGCTCCTTGCTTGTATCCATTACGAGGTCCTAGTTCTTATTCTAGTTGTCCCAATAATTATTCTGTTGGCAGCGCTTAATGGCCATAACTTATTGTCCTTGTACAAACAAGCAGTGGCATGTTAGGTAGATGATAGCTAGTTCAGAGAGGGTGTTGCTGTCCAACAGAAGGCAGTGTTACTTGATATAGTAGTGTGTTCCTTGAGAATGAGTTTTGAGTGTCATTATTATCTTGAAGAAATTGTTAAGTATATGTTCTTAACCGTCAGCCAAAACTTTGTAGAATGTTAGTTTGTCTGACTGGATGAAGTTAAATTGCTTGAGAATGTTCTTGTGGATCATTTGTTGCAGGTGTACGTGCACAGTAAAGTCATGATTATAGATGATCGGGTGTCCTTTATCGGATCCTCAAACATCAATGATAGGAGTTTGCTAGGATCAAGAGACTCCGAGGTAATGAGCTAGCTCTTTTTCACTCTTCAAGTTCTCCAAGTCATTACTCCTAGATTCTACAGTGCTTCTTTCGTCTAGTTCCGCACGGAGACTGATGATGCTGCTCTTCTCAGATTGGGTTAATAATTGAAGACAAGGAGTTTGTGGAGTCGTCTATTAATGGAGAGCCGTGGAAAGCGGGAAAGTTTTCTCATAGTCTCAGGTGTTCGCTATGGTCGGAACACTTGGGACTTCATCCTGGAGAGGTTTGTGACCCAATCACACAGATTAAGACTCTCTCGATGCTCTGTACAATATATTGGAATGTTTTTCCTCAGTTGACATTATTTTGTCTAAATCCTTGTATATGCCAAGACCATATATCTAATAGTGACTTCCGGCATACAATTCTCGCAGATCCACCAAATAAAGGATCCCATTGCCGATGCAACGTACAGGGACTTGTGGTTGGCAACTGCAAAGGTACGGCAAGTTTGATCGAAACATCCGGTCGCCGGTCTAGGTTGCACTTTGCAATGAATTGATTGTATCATCCTTCTGCAGGCGAACTCTGAAATTTACCACGACGTGTTTGCTTGCATCCCTAACGAGAACATCCGGTCAAGGTATGATGCAGCCGAGCCTTCTCCTTGTTCCTTGCTCCTTAAGTCAAGCTCTCATTCATTCGTCTAATGTTAACTGTGCCACAGAGCATCGCTGAGACACAGCATGGCCCACTGGAAAGACAAGATTGGGCACACCACCATCGATCTAGGAATAGCGCCCGAGAACCTAGAGAACACCGACGGCGGAGACGTCAAAGAGACAGACCCGATGGAGAGACTGAAATCGGTCAGGGGACACCTCGTGACCTTCCCGCTGGAGTTCATGTGCCAAGAAGATCTGAGGCCGATGCTGATAGAGGGCGAGTTCTACGCATCGCCGCAAGTGTTCCATTAAGCGACGGACGCGGTAGTCGTAGGAGAGAAGAAAACATTCGTATTCGTACATATACTCGGAGAGTTAGATCATTATAGAGGTCCAACGCAATTGTACAGAAAATTACAAAGCGAAAATTGGAAAAAAAAAAGATGGGGGGTTTACGCTAACACGGGAGTCAACGAGCCTAACCAAACGCCACATTGGCTGTGATTAAAAGTCTCTGTACAAATAGCAACTAACTTGTGCACATTCTTTTATATGATCATATATGTACAGGAGTTGAATTTGTACATCTGTATAACCATTTTTGCCATTGCTGCATATAATATAAGTAGACAGTCAGCAGTGATGGAAAAAACTGCTTCTTGTTCTTCTCAGTTCTGTTCTTGATCTTCATCTCAGTGAGGGAGAGCGAGAGAGAGGCCCAGTCACGAGGTTGATGGTGGGCCGAGAGCCCAGTTGCAGCAATCTCGCGCTCGCCCTTGCGAAGCGATCACTGTTCAATGTCGTAGACTCTAGAGAGAGACAGAGAGAGCGCCGACCGTGATCTCTGCTGCGCGAAGATGGCGTCCTCAGGCTCCGCCGTCGAATCCGGAGCTCCGGTGCCGCTGAAGGGCCTCCGTCCACCCTCTCCTCTCTTCGCCGACGGGGCTTCTCTTCGCGTCCTCGGCAAGTACGCTGCCATGCCCTCCTCCTCCTTCTTCCCAACGGCGTTGGAAATAATCTGTTGAAGCTGTATCGGTGTGCTTTTGCCC
>BCNH02000008.1:36725278-36742676 GCA_001662345.2 Metrosideros polymorpha var. glaberrima
CCCCCCCTTCCCTCATTTTCGTTCCCATTTCGTTTTCCATTGCTAACCTGGTTTCGCTTTTGGGAGAGAGGGGGATGTTGGCAGGAGGAAACCCTAAGAAACATAGAATCTCGAAACGGAGCCTGCAGGAGCTAGGGTTTTTGAAATAGTGGTAGCTCTTCGTGAGGAGTTTAAGATTGATGCTGCACTGCACAAGTTTCAATTTTTTTCTTGTTTTTTGAGGATAGCATGGTAAGGCCTGTAATGATCTTGGACCAGACATATTCCTAGGTATTGACTTTGGTAAAGATCACTTGAGAAGGTGGCTAATTTTGGGTTAGCTGAAGTTTTTGTCTCCATGGCAAATGATCCTATTTTGAACTGGGATAATAAAGCAATCGCCACGACCGACCGATGCGAAGTCGGGGCGAAAGGGTTTGGATAAGTTGTTCTTTGCTGTTCCTTCCTTTATCAGTAGTTCCTACCAGAGAATCGTCTGAACAATTGTCGATTGGATCATTCGCCATCGATTGTCTGCGCTGTCTTTCGCTTCTATTGTTAATCGGTTTCTCGTTTCAGAATGTCGTGGTTTTTCGGGGGAATGATATCTGCTTTTCACTTAAGGTTACAGGAGTATTCCGTGGAGACGACCGTAGCAATTATTGTCGATGGTGATGCTAGTCTCAAGATAGACACGCAGCATCTGAGGGACATTAGTTTTCATGTTGGCTCGATCTACCAGTTCATCGGCGAACTCCAGATTCAACCTGATAATGAGGTGAGAACTTGCATTGTTCAGATTTGAGCTTTGCCGGCAATTGGGTGAGAGCGCGCGCATGTGCGTGGCGGTTTGACCGTTTGGGTTAAAGAGTGTTGTTCTTGCTTTTCAGGCAGTGTTGCGGGCTCGAGTGGGCAGGAATGTGGATGGCCTTGACCTCAACCTCTACTATCAGTCTTTGCAGCTTGTTAGACAGTTTCAGGCCGAACGCACGAGGTATCGATCAACTTGACATACGCTTTTTGCCGAGAGAGGATCTTCAGAAGATCTTTTGAGAAAGCTACGAAGGTAAACAACCCGAGACACTACAAACCGATGAACCGATTTCTTTTCAACTCCTCGGCATCAACCACAGCGACGGTGGTCGAGATTTATGCCAGTGGACAGATTAACTTGTTGTAAGTGATGGAAGCTGGAAGTGACGCTGAGACAAACCGAACAAAATGGGATGAATTTCACCATCGAACGCAGGTTGTTCTTAATTGTTGCCACATTGAATCGTGTAAACTGTGAATGGGCTAGAGTTTACCTGCTTTTCCCGTCTGGTCTTCTTTAGTTAGCATGCCAAGAAACAACGTAGGTAGGCAGAGACACGACCAAGATGATGACCTTCAATTCTTAGGAATTTAGGAGGTTGAGCCATGTCGTTGGACTCCATGAAATCGTCTCTAGCCGTCAGAACACGAGACCAAGCATGCCGTGCATCCAGTGTTTGTTTTGGGGCAAATTTCATAATAAAGGAAAATGCTTTATGGAAAATCAATTTTCGGGAAATTTTTTTTCCATTTTCGGGTTTTTTTTTTTGTCAGAATCCCATTTTCAGGTTAGTAAGGGTACGCATGACAACACTTCTATTTCATAATTTCTGTTCCAGAATCTGGAACAAGTTTGGAACAGAAATCCGTTTGGTAACGCAACTTCATTTTTCTATTTCTGAAACAACTTTTTGTTCCAAAAATCATTCTGAAACAGAAATCGGAAATTAAAATTTTCAACTTCTTGATTTCTGAAATAGAAATCAAAAATCGGAAATTTTCTCTCTCCGCTCTCTCTTTACAACTTGCTCTCCTCTCTCTCATGGCTCTCCGTTGTCGCCGCCCACCGTCGGCCATTCGCCGCTTGCCAGCCGACCGCCCTCACCACCCATCGCCGCCCACCGCCACTTGCTACTCGCCGGTGGTCATCGACCACCACCGGTTGCCCCCACCACCTTTCGTCGCCAATTGCTGCCACCTCCTGCCAATCGCTGTCACCGCCCACCAGTCGCCCCTACCACCTTTCGCCCGCCGCCAATCGCTACCACCGTCGGACGCAGGACTCCGGACGCGGGACGCCGAATGCCAGCTATCGGGAAATAGAAATTTTATGTTGTTATCAAACGAATTTCTATTTCGGAAATAGAAATTTTGTATCGTTATCAAACACATTTCTTTTCTTAGAAATTGATTTTTGAAACAAAAATGGAAAAATCAATTTCTTTTCAAAAATTGACTTCTGAAATAGAAATTTTGTCATATGCGCCCTAAGTAGTTTTCCGTTAACTAATCATTTTTAGCAAATTAAACACGTGTCCTAAAAAAAAAAATTCGCTCAAACAAACACACTCCAGAGTCAAATCAGTTTCTGATAAAGTCAGATCAAGGTGCAAGTGCCTAGAGTCCCATGAACATACACAATTCACTTATCTAAATCAGATTTTCTACGCAACCAAAATCCACTAGGCCACTCTCAATCTCGTGGTTTATTTATTAGGCTCCCCACGACGTGGGTGTCTATAAATCTAATAAATCTGCTTATAACAAATTTTCATAAGATATTTATCGTGGTTTTCTCTGGAACGTATTAATTAATATGCTAGACCCTCTATTACCGTCGGCAGATCGCTACGCATGCGCTAAACTTTTAGCAACTTCCTTGGTGATTACATGAGATTTCACGCACGTTTCGATTGGTTTTTTGGCCTCTCTGGGCATTGCTAGGTGAGATCTAAGATCGGCGTGCTAGGTGAGATCGAAATGGTAACTGCTGTCTGTCTCGGGCACCTACCTAATCGTGGAAAAGAAAGGCAGATCGCTCGCTGTCGCTTCCCGTGCACCGCCCCCACATGGGATTGTTGGCGAGCATTACGTGTCGGGCTCTCGTTGGCCTCTCGTCTTGACTTCGTTACCCTCCGCGACCGCTAGTGGTGGTGGCTGGCTTGGACTCCCCCTCATGGGCCCCACATCTGACCACGCCACCTTTCGGGACCGACTTTCGTTCGACCCGCGGCCATCGTATGGTCGTGGTTGGTCTTAAAAGTTAAAACCTCTTTCTTTCTCTGTCAGTTTTATTTTTGCTTTTCCTTTTTTATTTTCTTATCTTTTTGGGGAAAGTACTTAACATTTTGGATCGGGATTCGTGAACCGCGAGCGACCGGGACACGCACGCACGCGCACACGGAGCACAGTGTCTCGACTCCCAGCCATTGCATGCGGTGCTCGCGTTGAATAAGCTTGACCCCCAGCTGGCTGGCTGGCTGCTGGATGCTGACGACACTTGCTCCTCCACGGCAACGACAATTTCCAATTTCGCCCTCCCGGATTAGTGCTCGACGGAGCGTAATCGTACCGAGGGCGGGCGAGTAGGGCCCCTTCTCGCCGCTCGGTCTATCCGAACCCCCCGAGTCACCTGCACGTCACTTGGCAAATTGCCAATGTTCGGTTCGAGTCGCGGATTTGCCTTCCCTTTTAGTAGGGATGAGCATCGTGGACCAAATGAAATGGAAACCGGCTCAGATTGAACTAGTCAGTTTGGTCTGATTTTTTAGGATATCAGTCCGATTCCCGATTCCTAAAAGTGAAACTGATGGCCAGACGGTCCGATTCCCAATTCTGGAGAGATTGATTCGGTCCAAGCCGCCCGTGCTAAACCGATCCATATATGTGTGTATATATTTTTTTTATTTCTTAAACCTAAATTCACTCACGTGATCGCCTCCTTAATCTTTTCCCTATCTTGTCTAGTATAATTTATAGATACTTGGTTTACCAAAATTCACTTGATTTACCAGTTTCACTGGAATTGGACCAAACCGATTCTTGGTTTAGGATTACGGATCCGATTTTCGGTTCCTAAGAAACCGGGCCAACCCGGACCTATGCACACTTCTACCTTTTAGGTCCCGGCGTCTTTTCCCTACGCGCTGAAAGAAGGCCGTGATGGAATTGGTCTTCGCATTTGAAATGCCTGTTCCCACCTCAAGAGCTCATGCATCGAATTCTGCTCTATTTTAGTCCTTTTCTTCAGCAAATGACGTGTACAAGAGTCTTCGAGCATTCCACAAGTTTCCGTTGGGTAAGGCAACGTTAACATAGAAACTAGAGATTCGCCACATTTTCTTTAGTTTACAAAGGTCAAGATTACTGTTGCGCCGACAGCTTTTGATAGGACTCCCAAAGAAAGAAAGCCAAAAGAAAACAGATGATGCTAACGTCGGAATCCGCACCTTAATCCAGGTGGTTGATCCGGTGATAAAGAAATCAACCCGACTTCCACGAGGTCACGGCTCGATTCATCTCGCGACAAGCATCCAAAGGACTCGTACTACATTGCTTGGTTACGAAGATTTCTATAGCAAGTGTGAGATCTTTATGGAAAAAAATGACTAGCGTTGGTTCATCCACTTTCCTTTTTGCTAGACAATCGTGTTCGACTCTTTCCCGTTTCGATTATTAATTAGCTAAGTTCCTATTCAATGCCTATGCTATCATAGGCCTACTTAAAAGCATAATAGCCGGGTATCTCAATACCAACCCCCCGCAAACGAAAGGTGGGATCTCAATTGGTCAATTTTCTGCATCACTATGTACTATTTAGCCCACGATTCAACAAATTGCAATTATGTATATGGTAAATGGGTAATGATGAGCAGTTCACTAACTAGTTCACCTTCTTTTCCTTTGGTGGATCAAAACATCATGTTGTTAATAATGTCGATGAATAAACTTTTATTTTTAATCAAATTTCTTCTTTTCTTTTTTGGCTAAGTATTTTTAGCGATATCTTATCTCCTACCTCGAGGTGATAAGATGGTCTAGATTCTCACACCCACCTTGCATTGCATGGGCAGCACGTGTTTAGACACTTTGATATACAATCCTTGGTCCAACACTACGCACCCATTGACTATATATATGAAAATATGTAGATGCAGCATATTATATATATATATATGTGTGTATGTATATATTATACTTTAATAAGGTATGGATGAACAACGTTTACCGGTCAATGTCGAATACTAAATGCGCAGGGGATTGGTGGAATGCCCAACACGACCTCCTCACCAATGGTAAATTCGAGAACCGTATAAAATAATGTGCTAATGATAATTATTGACAACAGAAGAAAATGCACGCGCCTCCTTTTGTGGACCAACCCAATAAAATTTATTTAAATCCGTCTCGCAATCATAACTCCATAATTATCCTCGAACAATATATATTACGGTTTCAAGTATTATAATTTATGTGGTCGTTGTTCGCGTAGTTTCGTATGGCGATAAATAGAATTATATAATTTGCTGATTGACCGGTAGGAACGTGGCGAACCAATCACGAGAAGCCACGCGAGCTTGAGCAGAGGGTTCCATTAAATTCTATAAGCCCGTGTATTTTATTGCTATTGTCATTTATATCTAACCAAAAGATATATTTGTAATGCAGGCGTATACACGTGTATGTTTATAAACTCGACCTAACTTCATGAGGAAGATGACAAAAATTTCAAACGGTACCTCTGTGGCATATTTATTTCATTCCTCTCACAAAAAACTTCGAACCAATACAGTTAAGAAACAATGATGCGGAAAAGAGAAATATTGAATTTGTGTAAATTTTGATATATTGATAAAGAGTACATGAGTCTAATTATAGACTTTATTGGATAATAATTTAAGGTAATAAGATAAACATAATACCAAATATAATCAATTAAGGATATGCACTATCAAATTAGAGATATGCATAGTTTTGAGAGATATGCATAATCAAATAAATATTCTAATATCGAGTTGACAAAAAAAAACCCTAATATCGCTAAGAGATACCTTGCTATGCATTTACCTAGTTGGAATAATAAAAAGTGGAAGAGAGAATTGTGGATTTTTTCTATATATGTTGATGTACAATAATAGAGAGTACACGATCCTATTTAAAGGCTTTACCGAATGACTATCTAAAGTAATCAAATATTACAATATCAATTACAATCAATTAAATTTTCATCTTACAAAAATCTCAAACCTATGCCCTCATGAAACATTTACCATAAATTAAATTTCACCACACAAAAAAACTCAAGCTGGTACTCTCGACCCCCCAAATCTGCCCTCTCTTAAAATGCACATGCATTAACACATGTAAATTTTCTACGTCGGATTGGTCATTCTCCACATCGAATCTGTCTTGCATTCGTCTTCCAAGTGTATTGACCCATACATGTTTTAACAAAATATCATGCGATATGCTGATGGATGGTGAATTTGGGTCAGGGGGTAACAATTTGGGTATTTTTACGAGTCGATTGCTTTGGGATAGGTATGCCATGATTGTACAAGTCTAGTATTTTTCGAGAGACAAAAATTACTCTGAAATAAACGTGTCATGGGGTACAAAATTTTAAAATTTTTTTAGTATTAACTCAAAAAAAAGAAAAACCACGCATTGATCAACCCATAAAAATCCCAAGTATACCAACTAGATTCACTTGATTATTCATGCACCATTCCTATTACGTAACTAATAAATATAGGTGTGCGACGCACTAGCATCCCAAAATATCTACGAGGTGATGCTCTATTTTATTTTATTTTTTTCACAAAATATTAATGTATTTCGATGGACGGTTCGTGGGTCATAGTCGCTAAATATTTATTTGGCCTTTCAAACAGATTGTTTATGAAATCAAAAGCAATATAAAAAGGGAAAAGGTCAGCTGTTGATACACATAAGTATCGATGTACAACATAGACAAATAAATGCTGGAACGAACCCATTTCATGTATGTTTTATGTCGGCGTCTCTAAGTTTCCATCACAATTTGGTCCAACCGTATCAACATTCGACCGTTGACCGTAAATGGGAAAAGAGACACGTGTCCCTGAATTATGGGACGCTGGAAGAGAAATTAGGTACAGCAGTCTTTAGTGCACACACAAAGGAAACGGGTCACATGCACCTAATTTTGAACAGGCTATCCTCTCAAACCCTTTTTTTTTTTTTTTGTTGATATAAATCTATTCTCATTGTGTTGGAATACGTCAAGCTAAGCATCCTGTTTTTTTCTAATATAAAAAATGGTAAAACAATCCACATCAGGCATCCTCCATCGTATTAATCCGCTCGCTCGGCACGCCAAATGAATTGCACATAAAATCTTTTGCTAGCTCCAGAGAAATAAGCTTGGAAAAGCTTCTCACGCGGCGACGAAGCGCGTCGCAACTATTCATTCATGAGTCATGAATGCGAGATTTTTAGATGCTGTTGGAGCATCGCGTAATTATACATCTGCCTAAAATTTTTAGGGATATGTAATCTGTGAATTCCATTATTATTATTTCTTCTTCACTTTCATTTCAAATGAAAACGCTTAAAAGATGGCATTCGAAGCTAAGTGAATGAGAATATGAATTTATATGACGTCATATCATTACAGAGCACTATGGAATGTGCAATGTAGAGACAGAATTCCCTTTCATTAAAATTCCCAATTTTACAAAGGTGAAAAACATAATTATAAATAAATAAATAAATATTTCTCTCTCTCTCTCTCTCTCTCTCTCATATTCGAGAGCCACAGAAAATTACAGAAACAGTAAGAGCTGACACTGCGGCTGCATCATATCATTGCATGCATATCTCCTTCGTACTCTTCTCCCTCCCACCATTAAAAACATCGACAACCCACCGCCACCATCTTCCTTCAACCCTCCTTTGAAGGAAACAGCCAAAAGGGTGTGTGCGTCTCCTCTCGCCTCGCCCATGGATTGCGATCTTCTCCTACCTCCACCCCATTCTCGATTCCTCCGGCGGAGCTCCTCCCTCCTCCGCCCGCTCCCTCGTCCTCTCTCTCTCTCTGAGTCTCTCGCTTGATTCAAACCGTCGAAGTCGCAGTGTTTGCGCCACTCGGGTACACCTCTCTCTCTCTCTCTCTCTGTTTTCGTAATCATCGCGTGGCAAACTGCTCTGGAATTGCTGCGAAATGCGAATGCGAGGGAACGGCGAAGCGAAACGACGAGATGGTCGCGTCGGGTTATCGCGTTTTTTTATTTGGCTTGGCATTGTTGGAAGGTCCGTCGGATGGAGTAGTTTCCTTTTCTTCTGAGAGATTTTGTTCTTTTTTTTGAGCAATTTTATGGACGATTCTGGGTTTTTCTCTCTCGGAAGAATCATGCGATTGTACTGAGCTGTTGGTTTTCTGGAGCTTTGCGTTCTGGAAATTTTGGTTGAGCTTTTTCTGACTTGGAGATCATGCTCCCAGAGGAGTGAATTCTCATGTTGACTTTCGTTTCTGCTGACTTTTCCGTCTTCATCAGAAGATGAGCAGAGCAGCAAGCACTGTTTTGGAAATGCAGGAAATAGCATGCGGCTGATCTCATCTCTCTCGCGACCTTTGTCTTCGTCTTGACGAAGAGGAGCAAAGTTCTCGTGGGATTGAGTTTTCACGAGGGATTCAATCCTCGAGAAGTCGCTGGATACCGCAAATTCATCTCTTTCTTTTCATACTGAATTTAAGTCTGTAAGCAGAGGAAACTGTAGCCACTTTCCTGTTGATTTCCGAGAAAAAGGAAGAGCCTTCGCGGAAATGAATGTCTGTTTCCTTTTCCGCCATGGCTCTGTTCTTTGTTTTGAAAAAGAAAAGTAAATGGATTAGGCTACTTCTTGTCTGGGTTCCAATCAACTTTTCCAACTGTGGATGTTGTGTGTTTTCCTTGTCTGTGCGTGTATATGGAATTCCATGTGAGCATGAATGTTCTCTGCAGTCTCCTATAGATTCGCAGTTTTTGGAGCTTTGTGCTTTTAAAATTCTCAGGCTCAGCTATCTGAGTCAGATCCTGTTGTTCATCTAGTCACTGGGTCACTCGAAATCCATGTGCTCTCATCCTCTGTGGGGTTCTTGAGACAGAATGCGACGAATAGAAAAGGGGAAACAAAAAGGATGTTACTTGAGAAAGGACTAGCTTTTCCAGAAAAAGAAGTTCTTAAAAATAAAAAAAAGTCTTCTCTCGTCCCACTCTTTCCGTTGAGAACGACATTTTTTTTATGTAATCAACATAAAAAGATGTACGGGTGTTGAATCTACATATGACGGAAGGACTTAAGTTATCTTCATTGCACAGGTCATGGGGCATTTATCCACCATATTCAGTGGCCTGGCGAGATCATTTTCAGTTAAGAAGGGAAGGAGCGGTGGGGATTATGATGGTAGAGAGGCTGCAGAAGCCATGGCAAAAGAGGCAAAAAAGAATGATTTGATACTGCGCTCATCTGGCATTGTAAATGTCGATGGCTCGAAAAACTTTGCTTCAGTTTTCTCTAAGAGAGGGGAAAAAGGAGTGAACCAGGATTGCTGCATTGTTTGGGAGGTACGTATTGAAACCTGAAAGCATGAAATTCAATTGGGGTCACATTCATTGTTTATTTCACGAAATTCAATTAGCTAGTCGTTGTCATTTGCAGGAGGGGAAATTTTCTAATTTCGCAATTGCTTGGAATGTTTGGTCGCTTTTAAGTTTGAAGATTATGTTTAAACAACCTGTCCTTTGGTGTATAGAAGTTCAGAGTCTATTAAATATTCACTTGCTCAGCTTGTCCCTAGTCCTAAGTCATTAATAATACCTCGCATGCTGTGAAGACAGATAATCTGTGCCGATTTTCGTTGTAGTTTCCTTCTTTTTGCTTCATATTTAGCAGAACTCATATGGTTAAGATCACTTGTTTATCATGGATTGTTACCCATGGCTGGTATGTTGTAGGTTTTCTCATTGAAGTTAGTATATACTGATGATGTACATTTTGGTGATAGGAATTTGGGTGCCAAAATGACATGATCTTTTGTGGGATATTTGATGGGCATGGCCCATGGGGACATTATGTGGCAAAAAGGGTCAGAGAGACGATGCCACCCTCTTTGTTGTGCAATTGGCAGGAGACTCTTGCTCAAGCTTCCCTAGATCCAGATCTTGACTTGGAATCAGATAAGAAGTGTCAGCGTTTTGATATATGGAAAAGTTCCTACTTGAAGACTTGTGCTGCCATTGATAACGAGCTTGGGCGGCATCGAAAGATTGATTCGTTCTACAGTGGGACCACTGCTTTGACTATTGTCAGACAGGTATTAGCTAGAACACCTCAATTTTTCATTGCTTTACGTAGGATCCGTTTGGAGTGCGTTCATGAATCTGCTGTCATAGCTATGTGCTAGTTCTTTTTTGCTGTGGTTGCCACATGATATAAGTTTATTGGATTGCAAAATAAGAAATGATAATGAGGAGTGCCTCTTCCTAATTATAGACTTACGAGAGGCAATATGAAGATGGCTAGCTTTCTAGGCAATTCAGATGTTTAGTGGACTTTGTTCTTGGCAAACGTATCTTCAAATTTGGACCAAACGAGACATTTCGATATATTCATGACATGGAAGGTCAACTCCATCAATAGATTTCTTAATGCACAAGTGAAGACACCATTTAAGAGAAACAGTTGATAAAGTAAACAACCATTTTGCTGTTCAAAGAATAGTGATTGGCCCACCAGGGGAGTCGTTGATTAAGCATTTCTGCTTCCTTAGGAACCGTTCGTTTGGTGGAAGCTAATCCAATTGATATTTTGGCAGGGGGAATACATCTTCATAGCTAATGTAGGTGACTCACGAGCTGTATTAGCAACTACTTCTGAGGATGGGAGCTTACTTCCTGTTCAGCTCACTGTTGATTGTAAACCCAATATACCTCGTTAGTCCCCCTGCCTATCACTCCTCTCTCAGTTTTTGCTTCTCTTCTGATCATGACGCTTCTGTTGATCTTGCTGCAGAGGAAGCTGAGCGGATAATACAATGCAATGGGAGGGTATTCTGTTTAGATGATGAACCAGGAGTGCACCGTGTATGGCTGCCAGATGATGAATCGCCTGGACTTGCAATGTCTAGAGCCTTTGGAGATTACTGTGTAAAAGATTTTGGACTAATATCCGTGCCTGAAGTGACACAGAGAAACATAACCAGCAGAGACCAGTTTGTCGTGCTGGCAACTGATGGGGTATGTTGTCTCTTGTTAGTTGTTTGAGCTTTTATAGTTGGAGGCAAAAAGAAGAAAGTCAATAGCTTAGCTTTTTCAGAAAATGCTCATTCCGATTTGCCCTAGACTTAGCCATGTCGAGAATTTGAATCGGTATTGTCAAACAGTAAGATGCATGTAGTGGTGTATAATATGTGCCTTGGCAATAGAGGTTTTCTTGCTTCTAGACAGTAACATTACTCCTGATAAAAGTTTGATTTATGCAACAGTCAAATTCAAACTGTTAGTCACCCAAGTTTCAAGCACTCCGCATGGCTAACCCAATTTCAAAAGCCATGCGACCGAACTTTCTCACCTGGCATAATAGCATGACAAGCAGGACTCAGAATAATCCTCCTGCAAGAGTGGGGGAGAGAATGTCACTTCTCCTGAAGAGCGTCCTTGTTGATTGTCTGTATCCTTTTGTTTGCACGGGCAGTTAGATATTATTTCGCATCATAAAGTATCATTGACTAGCGATCGCTTCTTATGTTGCTCTTTTTGTTTGCCTGTCAGGTGTGGGATGTTATATCGAATCAAGAAGCAGTGGACATTGTATCCTCAACACCAGACAGGAGTAAGTCAGCTAAACACTTAGTCGAGTTTGCTGTCCGTGCATGGAAACGAAAGAGGCGTGGAATCGCAATGGACGACATATCAGCCGTTTGTCTCTTCTTCCACTCTTCCCCTTTATGTCAGCAAGTTCACCCCATCAAGTCATCGAAGTAATCATGCGAGGAACGGTTCGGGGGATCGTGATCCATGCTATATTGATGGAAAAAGTCCAGATCATATGCTGCTCTCGTGTGCCGTCGATGAAATTACACAAGCATAGCTGTAAATATAAGCCAAGTGTTACAATATCGGCAAGTACCGACAATTTCCTCTGGCATAGATTAGTGCTTGGACAAGCCCTTTGGCTTCTTTGAGGGAACAGTTGCATTTTTGTAGTGAAATTCATTTCTAAGTTAACTGTACTCCTTTATGAGGTGGTGGTGGAACATTGCATCTGCATTCGCATGGTCAGGGGAAGGAACTCAAATTCGGTCTAGAAGGAATGAGCAATTAATTCGTCGATCGAAAAATGATAACAGGGTCATCACCTCATAGGCTAACAATGTCGAAACTTTCTGTTCTGGCTGCGAGATAAAATGGACTGTCCGACTTAGTGTTATGTTTGGCAATTCGTTGAGAAGAATCTGCGCTTGATGATGCAGCCGATGTCTGAAGAAGGGCCAGGGGGGAGCATTTATTTGCAGGGGAGGAGCCCATTAGTGGCCATTGGGACTGCACGAGGTTGAGAAGATCACCATGTCTTTGGTGCACTCGGGAAACACGGATGGGAGAAGCACGAAGACGGAAGTGATTGCGCCTTACATGCACGTTGCGTTCCCTCCATCTAATGTTTTAAGCTTTTGAGTCGGACTTTCAAACGTGACGTCAAAGCATGAGTCGAGAATTCAAATCCACATATCCTTCTTCTAATTTGTTCTTATAACGTGAGACGGGCGAAACCTGTAATGAAAATCTCCCCCCTTGTTTTTCAATTTGTGGACATCTCTAATACTCTTTATCTTTCCCATGTTTTTCCGGGCCATGTGCATCGACATCGATGAAAAAACATCAAAACATGAAAGCGCCGCTTTTGTTATTGCGGGTCTCATTAGGACTCCGAAACTAAGCATGTGCTTCAACGAGAAGAGTGCACAATGAAAAGAATGGCCTCTTGACCAATCCTTCGTTTTGGGTCATACCAACCGCTGAGCCAGACCAAAACGTGGGTCCTATTATGATGGAGTAGATGACATAATATTAATCTCTGCCATCCCTGACCAAGTTCCATCAGCATGGTTGGAAAAATTATCCCATCAGTAGCAAACTATTTGATTTTGTTATTTTTATTCTAAATTTTTGCGTGAAATTTTATTGTAGTTCTTTCGATCAATTTTTGTCAGGAGATCGCTGAGGTGGCGGTACAATCATCGCCGACCGTCCTATCGGCGATTTTCCAGCGAAAATTGGCTAGAAGGAATACGTTGGATTTTCGCGCAAAAGTTTACGATTAAATTGGTAGAATTAAAAATTTTAGAACTGAATTAGAATCCGTACAATAGGTATGCTAGTAATTGGCTAATTTCCCCCGAGATGTTGTGTTTTAGGCTATTTAACTGAAAAAGGAAAAATCAGACAAAAATTAAACTGATAAAGGAAAAAATAATAAACTTTAGATGCTTCCACATGCACATGAGCCACTAGATGACGTGAGCTTCAAACAAGACTCGGTGATTTTTTATAACACAAGAAATTCTATACTTTTACACCTGTGCTAAATGCATATTAAATTAATTTTCGCGTCACAAAAAATCATAAATTGGTATATTCGTTCGACATTTACTCCAAATTAATTTTTGTATCACAGAATATCCCAAATAAATACACTCGTGTCGTATTTACCCAAATCAATTTTTGTGTTGCGAGAAATCTGAAACAAGCACGTCTCCGCCACATATATTCCAAACTAATTATTATATTACCAAAAATCCAAAATCACCAAACTCTTAGATTGAGAAATTTGCCAAAATTCGCTAATTTCATCCTAAAAACTCCCTCGAGTTTTGAAAATATGCTGAAAATCTCTAATTTTTAATGACACGAAAATTAGTTTGACAGTAAATATGGCACAATAATATCGGTTTGGATTTTTTTGTGATGCGAAATTAGTTTGCAATAAATGTGGCATGGGTATATTGATTTAAGGCTTTTTGTGATGCAAAAATAAGTTTTGAGATAAATGTGGCATAGATATAATTTTTTTTTAATTATATCGAGCCAAAAAAAAAAAAGAATGAATGTGGATGGGGTACATACCTTTGGTGCATCCAACACCACTTGTTGCAGCACGGCCCCTTAATAAATTTCTGGATAAAGGTCGGTAGCGAAAACGTTGTACAAATGTATAAGAAATTTAAGGGGTCTTGTCCGTACCAACTACGTAAGGGCAAAAAGGGTAATTCCCACGCGCTGTCACACTCAGACCGTCAATCTAAGTTCGGTTTGACCCGGGAAGGCGAAGAGTTGGACGACACCACTTCACTTCACACCAAAAGTTGTTGTACGAAAAATAGGAAATAAAAATAAATAAAAAATTGAAAATTGAAAATTCGGTGCACGAAAAACTGCACGCGCGTGGGTTCACCCGACCTGTCGCCGCGACATCTCGCGATAAGATCTCCCCCAGACGCGATCGTCGCTTTATCGCGCGAAGTCGACGACTTCTCGCCCCCACCAATGTCGCTGTCGCTGTGACGCGCAACGTGCGCGCACCGCACGCTACCCCCCGAGTCTCTTCCCCCCACGCGCAGCTTCGAACGAGCGTCAGCGCGTGGAGGAAAATTTTGATTTGACCAGGTAGAGCCGTGTATCGTCACGATAGACCGGTTTGAAAATTGCTCGGCGAGTCTCGATGCAGCATGGTGCAGCTCAAAATACTTTCCACTACAAAATTATCATAGTACGTCAAAATCAATCCATTAATATATGTATATATGTGATATATATATACTTTCTATTTAAATTTCATTCAGGATAATATAAGTTTGGATTTTTTTTCTTTAGGGTATTTATGTATAATTTATAAGTTTAGGATTTTGAGTGATACAAAAAAAATTTGAGATATTTGTATTATAATGAGCATAGTTTAAAATTTTATGTGATATTAATTCTTAACTTCATTATATTAAACAACACGATAAATTGTGATTCCTTGCATATCACTTCAAAATTTTATCGATGACCATCTGCGATCTTTCTTTAACATTCCCATAGAGAGGTATCCATCATTTATAGATTTAAATTTTTTCGCGTTATGCATAATTATTGTTGAAAATAAATATTTCTATGAAATATAAGTAATAAATGGGAAAAATGACTTAAATGATCTATAAATTTTGGCCAAATACGCAATATAATTTCTGAATTTTTAATTTGTTCAATGTAATACATGTTCATGTGCAATGTTGTCCCAGATCTAAGGACTATATTGAACATTTTCATAAAATTCAGAGACTACATTGAACTTGTACTAAAAGTCTAAAGACCACATTGAACAAATCAAAATTTTAGAGACCACATTGAATATTATGCTAAATTTCAGAAATTATATTGAATAAATTAATAATTTATGGATCACATATATATTAAGTCAAAGTTTAAAGATCATTTGTATTATTATCACTAATAAATGTACTTAAGCATCGTATGTCGATAGATTAGTCCAGTTTCTTTTTTTTCTTTTTCTTTTTTGCTAGAAATAGATTAGTCCAATTGCTCCAAGAAAAGTACTAACACGCGAGGTGAGAACCAGCCAGGTGTCATCTGAAAGTGGGACATCATTACTTAAGAAAAGATTGCGTTCTTTTTTTTTTTTTGGTGGGGCCCAGGTCTGAGGGGGACACATCATTATGTCGCATCATTCCTCGCTTAGGAAGTTCGGAAACTCATTTAATGATATTCTTTTTTATTTTAGTAATGCCCAAAAAGATGAGGCGCTGATTCATTTGTCTTTCTGTCTCTGTCGAGAAATTTAAAAAAGAAAAGAAAAAGAGGGAACCAATTAATAAATAAATAAAATAAAAGGAATTTAGCGGATCTCGATCCTTCGAACACGTCACTCGCGTGACTTCCGATGGTGGCTTTCGTTACGCCTCGCTCCTCTCAATAAGTCAGAAGGAAGCAAAGGATGAATGACCAAATCCGTGGATTACTTATACTTTTAATTGACTTATTATGTGAAAAAAAAAATATTTACTCCGTAAGGAAAGGTTCGATCAATTAGTTGTGGGTTGACAAATTCGATGCAAATTATAAAATTTACCTATCATATCGCCCCAATCTTTCATCGAAACTTTTAACTTTACCGAATGAGAGATCTTGACGTTAGGTTTAAGTCTCGTTTGCTTATTAATATTAAGAAAAGTTGATAGATTAAATAAAATTGGGTGTTGGTAAGTTACTCAAGCGAGAATTGGTAATCCAAAATTTATAAGTAATTTAGGTTATGTTTGTTTCGCTGAAAAAAGAATGATTTGAAAAATATTTTCTTTAAAAAATGATCACTTGTTTAGCTTAAAATAATTAATCAAAAAAATATTTTAATTAACGACAACAATTTATGTCTAAATATTTTGGCGAATGATGAAAATATTTACGTACATTTATTTTTGTAAGCTATATAAATGATCGGTTTTAGAAAAATATTTTCTAAATCATTCATTTTCATAAAACAAATAGAACTATAATTGGTAAGTTGCTCTAGTTTAGGCTTGTAATTTTAGTATAAGAGCTAGCGAATTCAAAGTGTTAGTAAACTATGCAAATAAAAGTCGTAAATTAGTGTGAAATTCGCGAACTTGTGATGTACTAAAAAAATAGGTAATTCCATGAGATTATTGCTAAGTTACAAACAAGTTACCTAAAAATTAAGCAGTAACTTTTTTTAAGTGATAAGATACCACCAAGTCGCAGGTCATTTTTTTTTTATGAACAGTTTCTTTATACTTACCAACACTTACCTATATATTTAATGGAAATTTTGGTTTTGTCTCGCTTTTCGCAACTTCTCGAGAATGCCCCTCGTTTAATAGATTTTTTTTTTTTTTAAAGAAGGTTAGAATACAAATATAAAATCAAACTATTTTCTCCCCTCTAACTGCTGCGTCCATTACTATCTGAATTCTAGACTTGCATGTCCAATTTAAAAATGACCATTGTCATTTTGAAAAGAAAAATAATTATTGCTTGATTCAGATTCATATTCTCTCAGTCTTTCAAACGGCACCTTCTATCCTCGCCACACGTTTGCGAATTTGTGGGGTTCGTGCCTAATGGTGTGTGTATATATTATCTATGTATTGTTAAGGAATTATCGAGCATAAATTAAGCGACACTGAGATACGAAACAAAAGTAACGTTGAGTGGGCACATGCGTGGCACATGCTTGGTAAGGGAAAATTGTCCAAAAAGTCATAAATCTATTGCACTTTTACCAATTCAGTCCTGAATATTTTAATTTTGCCAATTGAGTCATAAATCTTTTCACACATTGTTAATTGAGTTCATTCGGCCAATTTTGGCCGGAATTCGCTGATGTGGACGTCGGCCGTCCTATGTGACACAGCTGGTATTAACGTGGATAATTTTTAATAATTTTTTGAGTTTTTAATTATATTTTTTGATTTTTTTAATCATTTTTTTTTTATGTTTTCTTTCTTTCTTCTTTTCTGCCTTTCTTCTTCCTCTTCTTTGCTGGTGGCTGGACAAACTAGCCTTGC
>BCNH02000008.1:36746306-36758703 GCA_001662345.2 Metrosideros polymorpha var. glaberrima
TATTAAAATATTATTATTTATTTTCTAAAGATGCATTTTTCCTTCAGGAATTTACTTATGAAGTAAAAGTAAAAGACAATCAACTTCTAAAATAGAAGTGTTGCTATGCGTGCTCCTAAATAAAGCATATTTAGTTTAAAATAATTTAGTTTTGAAAATATTGATCATACTTAACATGAGAATTGATAGCGCGTCATAAGCGCAAAATTTATCTAGTCAGTCGCTTGACAAGTGCTCGAGCACTTAAAATTTTTACTCTATCGGCTGTTCACGCCATATGCACAATCGATATTTTTGGATATCGAATTCTTTTTTCACGAGACGTATTTAACGAGTGTCCCGAAAATACTACATTTCCAGGAGACTTACTTCGAAAGTGGCCGTCCTACGTTCCCAAAACTCATTTGATGATGTCTTCTTGAGAGAGAGAGAGAGAGGAGACAAAAATCCAGAGGCGGGACCCACTCGACGGTCCGAACCTGCGAGTTAAAAGAAAAGAAGCGCGTGGTACAAAATAGACCGACGACCGAAACGAGACGAGACGAGAAACCAGGCGGCGTCGCGATAAATCGGCGAGGAATAGGCCTCCCCCGACCCCGCGTGTTTTTCCAGTTTCTCATCCTTTTGGGGAAAGCGACAGTACGAAACGAATGGAGAGGACTGGGACTTGTGCCCCATCCGGATATTCACTCGATTTGAATTCCCCGTTTCGCATCCGCCCCACTTTCCCAGTCACCGCACGGAACGATAACCCGACCCGCCTATCGCCCCCGCCTACCGATAAGCAGATCCGCATATCGGGCCCGCGATCGATACGCACGTCTGCTTATCACTGATAGGTCAGTATGCGGGGGCAGGGAGGAGGAAAAATAAAAAATAAAAATGAAAGTCCTCCCCTCCCCACTGCACAACGCATCGAAGATAGAGCGAGACCAAGTCTCTCTCTCTCTCTCTAGCTTCTCTCTCCTTCGCAGCCTTTCGAACCCTAGATGTCCTCGATTTCCGCGCGCCATCGATGCCGCGAGGCCCCGCGACGCCGAGATTCATGAGGTCCCTGAGGAGCTCCGCTGCGCATTTCGAGCTTCGATTCGGGGACGAGGCGTGAAGATTCGGATTCGGAGGAGGTTTCTCTTCTCTCCTTTTTTGGTTTTTTGGTGGGAGAAATGTCGTCGCTGAGCAGGGAATTGGTGTTCCTCATACTTCAATTCCTGGAGGAAGAGAAGTTCAAGGAGTCCGTGCACAAGTAAGTCCCCCCGTTCGCCGCCTCGTTTCCGGACTCTCTCGCTCTTGTTTTGTCTCTCGGGTTACGCGAACTGGTTGGATACGTCGGATGCGCGCGCGTTTCTTCTTCTGCGCGCGTCGTGGATTGACGAGGTTGTGCTGATTTGAGCTCGCTAGCGGCTGAAGCTGGGTGCGGGCGTTAAGGCTTCAGTTACTCGTCGGTTTCTGTTGTTGTTTTTCTTACGGATATGGAAACTATCGAGGGTGGGATGAAACGTGTGGCTGTCGTCTCTTGTTGTCGAGAAAGTTTGGGAAAAAAAGATTTAGGAGACGAAGGAAATGTTTACTTTCGAATCCCGTTCTCAGCTCGGAGTTAATTTTCTGTGCGAGTCAAGGAGTTGACTTAGATTCAGCAACAGCTTTTGCCTTTGGGGCCTATTGTCTTAAACTGATACCAGTAATTTTAGGTTGGTAGTTTTTTATTTTTTTTGTGGGCTAGTCTTTATTTGGATTTTAGAAGAAAGTGGGACGTGAAATTTAGAAAGGATTTTGAATTTATCCTGGTTTCTCCCCTTAGATTCAGAGCTGAGGGAATTTCAGTAAGAAAATTCCTTAGGTCGAGTGGTTGTAAAAAATTTGTTTGAATCAGGGCTTCCAAGCAGAGTTTGCATTGGAAAGATCAAGACGGTTTTTTTTTTTTTTGGGTCTTGGATTTCCTTTCTTATATCTGGCTCATCGTACAATCTATTTTTCCTTAAGAAATGAACTTGTTTAATGCAGGCTCGAGAAAGAATCAGCGTTTTTTTTCAACATGAAGTACTTTGAGGAAAAAGTTCAAGCTGGAGAGTGGGAAGAAGTTGAGAAGTACTTGTCTGGATTTACTAAAGTCGACGACAACAGATACTCGATGAAGATCTTTTTTGAGATTAGGAAGCAGAAATATCTTGAAGCTCTTGATCGGTAGGTCGTTGTGAAGATTGGTTGGTCATACTCTGCTCCTGTTGAAGAAATCATCTCACCTTGTGTATTCGTGTGCTGCTCATCTGGTATTGCAGGCCGGACAAGGTTAAGGCAGTTGAGATATTAGTGAATGATCTGAAAGTATTTTCTACATTCAATGAGGAACTCTACAAAGAGATCACCCAGCTTCTGACGCTCAGCAATTTCAGGTAATTGTTCGTCTTAAATGCACAGTATATCCCAATTGATCCAAATTTTGAGTTTGAAGGAATTTGCATGAAGTTGAAGTATTAAGTTAATTTATGCTTCTTGAAAATGCTTTTAGGAATTAGGGCAGCTGAATTTTTTTTTTTCATTATAGGGAGATTTACAAAGCTTAAATTAGAATGCTGGAACCTTCACCTCTATCATTGCTTTATGGTTTAGTGGACCTTTTCTAGCTTGAATTAGATGTCATATTCAACATCAGTGCAGTGAATCTTCTTATGGTGATTGATCTGGCTTGTGCTGATTGAAATATATTACCGATGTCATGAAATTGGTATCTGAACTTCTATGACATTAACCCCGGTTCTCTAATTGTTCAGTTCTTTGTATTGCACATAACAGGGAAAATGAGCAGCTGTCTAAGTATGGCGACACGAAAACAGCTCGGAACATAATGCTGATAGAGCTCAAAAAGCTTATAGAAGCAAATCCTTTGTTTCGAGATAAGCTTGCATTTCCTACTTTGAAGTCTTCAAGACTGCGGACTCTGATTAACCAAAGGTATTTTTGTGAATGCTCTGCAGGTTGTTATGTCATGTTCTTATGTTTACATTGGACTTCTCATCATTTTACTTTTGCTCTATGGGATAAGGTCTAGTACTCAAATTGCCCATCAAAGTAGCCTTTCTCCTGAAGAGGATTATGGGGATTCTTTTGGAAATGTACCCTTGATAAAGTACTTTGGTTTTGCAAAGCTCTTAGGACTTGATGCTTCCACTGATGGATGCCGTGTGCGATGAGATACTGCTCACGCGGATATTGCATTGTCTACATGCCATGTCTTTTTTTAAAATTTTACCAGCGTTAACAGAATGTAAAAATTTTCCTCCTTTCAACTCTAATCGGATGGTATACTGTCCTGCCACAATTGCATGGATTTGGGTTATGATTCCTACTTCGAGAATGTCACAGCTAGTGCCAGTGTCTCCTACATGTCATTTGATACATGGAGTCCTATCTACAGTTTGAACTGGCAGCACCAGCTATGCAAGAACCCAAGGCCTAACCCAGATATCAAGACTCTGTTTACTGACCACACATGTACACCTCCAAATGGTCCTCTTGCACCTGGAGCCGTAAATCTTCCAGGTGCTGCTGTTGCAAAGCCTACTGCATATCCTGCTCTTGGACCTCATGGGGTATGATGATGATGTCTTAAATATCCATAAGTTTAGCCGCTGAAGACTATATCCAAGTGTTAGAACTCTAAATCTAGAACTTACGAATGTTTTTCCTTCAAATTGTGTTGTAGCCTTTTCCGACCACAGCTGCTGCTGCTAATGCCAATGCTCTACCAGGGAGTGCCCTAGCAGGTTGGATGGCCAATGCCTCTGCTTCTTCATCTGTTCAAGCAGCCGTTGTTACTGCATCTTCCATACCTATTCCGCCTACTCAAGGTGAACTTTAATGATATGATTTTGCTGTTGAGATGTGGAGACCTGGCATAGGACTTGTACTTTTACAGACCAGAAAGTTCAATTCGTAATTGAAATTTTAGATTTACCGATTTGTCAATATCAAGCTTGTACTGACACCATTTTTTCTCCTTTCGCTAAGAAAGATTCATCTGAACCATGGGTTGAAATGCACAATCGAAACTCTTACTTCCCCCTCTCTTTTTATTGTTTGTGTGTGGAGATCATGCTAAAGAAGAACTTTTTTATGATGTTTTTCTTCGTAGTATCTACATATATTGACTCTTCATAATCATCTCAGCTGTTTCTATCATGAAACGACCCAGAACACCTCCTACCGCCTCAGCTACGGTTGAATATCAGAATCCAGATCACGAGCAACTAATGAAAAGGCTTAGACCTGCTCAGTCAGTTGAGGAGGTAAACACCAAAATCTTGGTTTTTTAATATGCGACTTGCTCATTGCGGTGCTTCCTGAATTATAATAGTGAAGTCTAAATTTGGAACTTTTTGACTCACAAGCCTTTTCTCATCTTGATCTTGCATGATTTAGGTTATATATCCACTATTTCAACCCCAGGCTTCTTGGTCTCTGGATGACTTACCAAAAACAGTAGCTTTCACCATGCATCAAGGATCCGCAGTCACTAGCATGGACTTTCACCCATCTCAACTTACAGTGCTTCTTGGTATGAAGGCTTCGTTCGTGTACCTGCTGTTTTCCGTCGTTTACCCCATAGAACCTAATGAAACTCACTCAACAAACCCCAACCCCAACCCCCTCCCCCCCACCCCAAACACATAAAAACAACTGAAAAGAGAAAAACCCATGCATTCCAAACTGCTATATAATGAATAAATTTCTAACTCGCAGTTGTTTTGCAGTTGGTTGTAGCAATGGTGAAATTACGTTGTGGGAACTCGGATCAAGGGATAAATTGGTCTCAAAGCCCTTCAAGGTAAACATTCTTTGCCTTTTCAGGTTGTGTATTATATCTGGATAGTTCTTTTTATCTTCAGCATTTATATGGTGAAACTATTGAGCTCTAAAGTTATTGCAATAAATAGAAGCTGCACTTTCAGTTATATGAATTTTATGCCAAGTTGGTGATGTATCCTCTCTAGACGTTTTTTCTGATGTTACCAATTATGAAGAAAAAAGTAGTTGTTGATTTGAATTCTAATATTGGAGACTTATTTCAGGCTGTTGCTGGCAAAGATTCAGTAATATCTGTTAGCAGGGTTGCATGGAGTCCGGATGGAAACTTTGTAGGTGCGTTTGCTTGGGTTGAGTGCCAAAAGTGGCAATTTAAGGGGATTTGGTCAAATAACTAATTCTTTGAAATGCAGGTGCTGCATTTACCAAACAGTTGATTCATTTGTATTCTTCTCGTGGAGCAAATGATCTGCACCATCTTGTAGAGGTATGCTGATTTATTCTGTTGCTTGGATTGGCGACTTCTGCATATGAGGATCTCATCTCTTTCAATTGCAGATTGATGCCCATACTGGTGTTGTTAATGATCTGGCCTTTGCTTATCCAAACAAACAATTATGTGTAGTGACCTGTGGAGACGATAAGCTTATAAAGGTAGTGCAGTAATTTTCTTATCATTTGATTAGATTGGACACTTTGGACACCATTAATTTATTTAACATGAGCAGGTATGGGATTTGAATGGAAGAAGGCTATTCAACTTTGAGGGCCATGAGGCACCTGTTTATTCTGTTTGTCCTCATCACAAGGAAAACATTCAGGTACTTAGCATTTTCAGGGAAGAAATCCAACATTATTGATGTGACATGTAGTAAATAACCAATAAGTATGTCTACTTATTATATTAGAGTTACTTTTTTTTTTCCTGAAAATATTAAAGTTATTTGTGAGTCTGACAAGAGAGACGATAATTTTTTATGTTATTACTTTTTTTTGGCATAATTTTCCTCAAGAGCTTAATTGTTGCAAGAGAATGTGGTATCCTGTAAACAGTTAAGTCTTGATTAACCTATTCGTGGTTTTACTTTGAGGTTTATTCAGTTTTGTCAGAATGATGCTAGACTATTTGCAGTCTATACAGTACTTGGATAGTTTCAATTAAACGGCAATAATAAGTGTTGCTATTGTTTTTTTTAATTACATCTGACTTGAAGTGCTCCATATCAACACTTGCCTACAAGGAAACTAAAGTTGTCATTTCTTTTCGGTTTGAACAAGGACAAATGTAATGGCCAGCATGCTATCTGTTTTCTCCTCCTCCAAGTTCAAGAAAGACTTATTGTCGCCTTGGCATTAATTTTTCATTTTTTCTTGAAAGTTGCAGAAGACATGGTTGAGACATTAGACTTTAGTTGTTACATGACAGATGTTGGTTTAGTTAACAACTTTTCTCTTTTTTGAAAAAAGAAGAAGATGAATCATCTCCATATGGAAGGATTAATAATCTATACAATACATAGAGTAGTGTATTGAACATAAAATGAAATCTTTGACGAAATAAGTATTTTTATAATATGTAATTCTAACTTTCCCAGCCCTGTTAGTGGGATAAGGCTTAGTATTAGTTGTTGTTGCTGCAGTTGTTGTTAATACTGCTACCTTTATTGAAAAAAATGGTAAACCTAACAGAGTTGGTTCTTGCACCACATATCGATTTTCAGTTCATCTTCTCAACCGCAATCGATGGCAAAATAAAGGCCTGGCTCTATGACAATATGGGTTCTAGAGTTGATTATGATGCTCCTGGCCATTGGTGCACTACAATGCTTTACAGTGCTGATGGGACTAGGTACGGAGGATGGAATCTCAAACACTGGTTGCTGTTTTCTTTTGCTCCCTTCTTCTTTGTCAGTGGTCATCTTCACGATGTTTGCTGCAAATGTTCTTGTAAGATATGGCATGATGACTGATATTTGCTGCCAATTGCTCATCACTTATTCCCCATTTTGCAATCAGATTATTTTCCTGTGGAACAAGTAAAGATGGGGAGACTTTCCTTGTGGAATGGAATGAAAGCGAAGGTGCTATAAAGAGGTCATATACAGGATTAAGAAAGAAATCGGTGGGCGTCGCACAATTTGATACCACCCGAAACCATTTTTTGGCTGTGGGAGAAGACAGCCAAATAAAGTTTTGGGACATGGATAATGATAACGTTCTTACAAGTACAGACGCAGAAGGTGGACTCCCGGTGAGTGTTACATGCTCTATGGTTGGTCTTTCATGGCAAACTTTACTTTTGATGCCAGCACTTACATGTTTTGCTTGATGGAGCAGAGTCTTCCTCGGTTGAAGTTTAACAAAGAAGGAAATCTTCTCGCTGTAAATACAGCAGATAATGGATTCAAGATACTTGCAAACACAGTAGGTCTTAGATATTTGAAAGTTAATGAAGCCCCACCCTTTGAAGCACTAAGAACACCAATTGAGTCTGCAGTCGTCAAGGTTCTGATCGTTTAACTTTGTGCTTTTGTTATTTGATGTGCTTGGTGTAGAGATCACCTCTAATGATATTTACATGATCCTTTTCTATTTATGTCGTGCAGGTCTCTGGCTCTTCTGCTGTTGCAAATGCCAATGCAGTAAATTGTAAAGTGGAAAGAAGCTCTCCTGTCAGACCTTCTCCGATTCTTGTATGCTGTTTTACTTTAGCATGATATACCTCTTATCTGTTTCAAAAAAATGGCATGACACCGAGAATCTTCAGGCGTACAGCTGTGAGATTATTTACTTATTTCTGATGAGTTGCACTTAGTAGAGCATTAGAAAATGTGGTGGCTAACTGTCTTTCAGATCATATGAAATTGACTAGTTTTATGTCAACAGAAACCGGTCAAACCGTTCAAGGTTCTATACCCCTTGAAATCTTTACTTTCATTATGCTATACTTTGTTTGTTCAATGCGCGGGATAAGAAAGGATGAGGTGAGTTTGCATATTATAGCTCTTTTGAGAAATTAACTTATTTTATTCTATTTCTTTGTTCAAGAATGGAGTTGATCCTATGGGTAGAAGCATAGAGAAACCAAGGACAGTTGAGGAAGTGGTTGATAAGGCTAAACCTTGGCAGCTAGCAGAGATTTTGGATCCTGTCCAGTGCCGTTTAGTTACGATGCCTGACAACACAGATACTTCCAGCAAGGTATGTTTCATCATTGAGTGAAAATAGTTCTCTTGCGATGTGTATCCACTTCATGTTTGCCTTATTTAATGTCTAGGTTGTACGACTTCTATATACAAATTCTGGCGTTGGACTTTTAGCCTTGGGGGCAAATGGTGTCCAGAAATTATGGAAGTGGGCCCGGAATGAGCAAAATCCAAGTGGGAAGGTAATGCCTGATTCCTTTTGGATTAAATTTTTTGGCTTTTTTTTTGTAAGAGGAGCTACTAAAGTGAACAAGCACAAAAGGCCACCGCCAGTGTTGTTCCCCAGCACTGGCAACCGAGCAGTGGTGGTCTTATGACTAATGATGTCTCAGGTGTCAATATTGAAGAAGCAGTACCCTGCATAGCTCTATCAAAAAACGACTCCTATGTAATGTCAGCTTGTGGTGGCAAGATCTCATTGTTTAACATGATGACTTTCAAGGTAATTTTTGTCATGGCTTTAAAACTTCCTTAATGTTTGCATCCTCAATTTTTTATACATTCTATTTTCTGCAGGTGATGACCACATTCATGTCGCCCCCGCCTGCATCAACTTTTCTCGCATTCCATCCACAGGACAACAACATCATTGCTATTGGAATGGAGGATTCTACTATCCATATTTATAATGTTAGAGTAGATGAGGTAGCTGCTGTATGAATTGGCTTTTCTTTTCTGCCAATACCATGTATTTACCACAAGTAATATGATTTATCTGGCTTTCATAGGTGAAGTCAAAGTTGAAGGGTCACCAGAAGAGAATAACCGGTTTAGCCTTTTCCACCAATCTCAACGTCTTGGTTTCATCGGGTGCTGATGCTCAAGTAAGTGAATCAAAGAAGATTTTGTTATTCAGCTTGAGAACTTGTCTCTAGTTTCGGGGTATTTTCTGAATTTAGTTTCATCTTCTGCTTTATCCAAGTCTCCTTATTGAGCTGAGAAACTGCTATATTTAGTGTCTTATTATTACTATGAGAAACATTTGCTTTTATTAGAGACAATAGGCATGAAACCTGTGATCATACTGAAAGTAAGTGGAACTCAAATGTCTCTTGGTTTTCTTTCTGCCATACTTCCGAGATGATATAACCTGTCCTTTTTTCTTGAATTCAACTTTCATGCTGGGCAGATTTACTACTAAATTGCCTCTTCAATCCTTCCTCTGCCCACTTATCCCTATTTTCTGATCTTGGGCTGTTTCATCTTCTTCTCATGTATGAAATTAGAAATAAATTCTCTCTCCTAACAGCTGTTCCTGTGGAGTATTGATACTTGGGAAAAGAGGAAGTCTGTTCCAATTCAAATACCTAGTGGAAAGGCACCTATTGGCGACACAAGAGCGCAGTTCCATGCTGATCAAATCCGCTTGCTCGTAGTTCACGAGACCCAGTTGGCGATATATGATGCATCTAAGATGGATCGGATTTGGCAGGTGGGTATAATAAAATTTCCTTGTCCACTTTCTATTAACCTACAGCTGCTGAGGAAGTTAAACATATTGTAAAGCTCGAATGAAGCCTGACATTCTTATGCATTATTTCTACAACAGTGGATCCCGCAAGATGCACTTTCTGCGCCTATATCGTATGCGGGGTACTCATGCGACAGCCGATTGATTTATGCCAGCTTTTGTGATGGTAATGTTGGTGTGTTCGATGCTGATACTCTTAGATTAAGGTGCCGCATCGCTCCATCAACATACTTGCCTCAGGCAGTCTTGAGCGGGTAAGGATGACCTCAAACCTCGAACTTTAGTAGCATTTATTTCTTGAACAAATTTATAAAGTTGGTGCGGAACGATTTTTCCTGCGGTATCGATGTGCTTTAGTCACATGTTGGAGTCCACGTTTCTAGAAACTTTCTTAAGTTACTTATTTTAGCAAGGGTTTTGTTAACGGGCTTCGAGCACTTGCCGACCATTAGACCTGGGTGTTCTTGCGACACTGGATATGAGTA
Organism: Metrosideros polymorpha var. glaberrima; assembly: GCA_001662345.2. Taxonomy (NCBI): domain Eukaryota; kingdom Viridiplantae; phylum Streptophyta; class Magnoliopsida; order Myrtales; family Myrtaceae; genus Metrosideros; species Metrosideros polymorpha. Next base: position 36,756,269 of record BCNH02000008.1, read on the forward strand.
GAGTACAGTAATTATACATACTACAATGAAATCCCAATGTGCAAGTTTTTTGTTTGTAAGTAAGTCAAAGCACATTAAATATAGCTTAACAAGTGCTTCGGCTCATTAACTTTTTCCTCTTAAACCGATTTGAAGCGTCCATAATTTTGTTAAGGGAACCTTACGAGTCCATAAAACATTTGATGAAGCTCTATTACTCAATCGAATTTTTGTCTCCGTGATTAATTTTTTCTACAGAAGCCAAGCTGTCTATCCTCTTGTCATTGCAACTCATCCCCATGAGCCAAACCAATTAGCTATCGGCTTAACGGACGGATCTGTCAAAGTCCTGGAGCCGACAGAATCGGATGGGAGGTGGGGAGGAACTCCACCGGTAGATAACGGACTGTTGAGCGGTAGAACGGCATTGTCGTCTACCACGAGCAACCACACGCCGGAGAAGATGCAAAGATGACAGGACCCTTGTAGACCAGACAGTTACCCGGTTCTTGAGACTCTGTGTTTTCATGTGTGTAGATTATTAGGGTTTTTCGTCGTTGCCCCCACATTTGCGGGGGGGAATGTTACTTATTGACCTGACACATTGTTATCTGTATAGACCTGACACATGATTTTCTTTCTTCTTCTTCTTCTTCTTTCCTAGTATTGGAGATGATATGTTCGGTGGAACAAATTTTGGATTTTGATTCTGCTTCTGCGAAAGACGTCACTGTACAAAGCTCAGATTGTCTTTAAGGCATTGAAGAAATAGGAAAGCAGGAGGGAATGAACCATGTCCTGTTATGCTTTACTAAATTCCTGTTTTTATTTTATTTTTACAGCTATAATTTCTTCTCCTTTTCTGTTTATTTTTATCGATGCAATCTGCTAACTGTGCTTTCAATTACTATCATGTCTTCAAAACGCAATCACTAATTATTCGAAGTAATATAAGCTATTTTTTTTGAAAAAAATGTTTTTCAGATTATTTATTTGTTTGCGAAAATTAACGGAGCCTGAAAGTGATGGAATATTCCTCACTAATAGTGTGTGAGCATCGGATAATTTCTTGTTTGGCCAATAGAGGAACATCTCCGATTCATATAGCAAATGAGTTTACTTATTACACCTATCACGAGGATTGGTTTTGACATCTGAACGAAAATTGGATCATAATCAATGGAAGACGGAACATAGAGTCGCCCAATATTTCTTGTGACGGATTTGGAGGTCGTAACCTCAGATTTGGTCCAGATTTGAGGTTGTATCACGCGGAGGTTGTGCAGAGTCCGTGCAGGTTGCGCGACCTTGAGTCGCAGCTGCAACCTCAGTCGAAAGGCCGACCCGAGATAGAGAGAGATCGAGTCGAGCACAATCACGGTGGATGGCGAAGGTAACGGTGGACAGAGGAGACAGCGATGGTGGCAAATGGTGGTGGTCAGAGGCGTGTTAAAGGAGGAGGAGAAAGTATAACATAAAAAGGAAAAAATACAGAAAATAAAAAGGAAAACATGGTATGTGCCATCCAGTGAGAAAATAATCTCAGGTGACCGTCCACGTCATTATCTGTCCACCTTAGTGAAAATACTCTAAGACGGGGTTCACTCAAGATAGTCATTCATTTTTTGCTCAAAACTCACTACAGTACTTCATTGCATAACATCAATGACATTTTTCTTGTTAGCTCTCTCATTACAATCAATAAGCCCTTTGAAATTTTCAAAACTCCATCTCCCCTTGTATACATGCATCCAGTGAAATCTAAACTGCTCAACGAAATAAGGTTCTTTTTCAAATCTAAGATATGCCTAATGTCTGTTAAAGTTCTTACTATCTTGTCATGACATTTGATTTACACTGTATCAATACCCACAATCCTATAAACTGCATTATTGCCCATCAAAACTAAACCACTAATGACTTTCTTATATGTGTGGAACCGATATCTATTTGGACACATATCATACGAACATGCAAAATCCAAAATCCATTCGTTATCAACATGATAATCCGAAGACAAAACAGTAAGAGCATTGTCTACATCAGTTGACTCATTATTTTTCACCAAATTAATTGAATTGGAATTCTCCATCAACTTCTTCCCCTTAGCTTTGAGCACAAGATACTCATTTTTGTAGTGTTCGAATTTGTGACAATGGTAATACTCTACCTTACTCTTGTTCTAACCTAATCTATACTTTGAATGCCCTTTATTATTAGGGACCACCAAAAACCCCAAACTTTACAATTTGTGACACATTTACCCAAACTTTTTTTGTATCACCAAAAATCCCAAACTTTACTATCTGTGACACATTTACCCCAAACTTATACAGTGTGACAAATTTACCTTAAACTTCTTTTTTTGACATAAAAAACCCCAAACTTCTATCCGTGTGACACATTTACCCCAAAATTTTTCTGATCCAAGGGCATTTTCGTATTTTACTTTTTTA
>BCNH02000008.1:36760768-36816114 GCA_001662345.2 Metrosideros polymorpha var. glaberrima
TGGGGATAAGTGTATCTTTTTATTTCAAGTGGAGTAAATGTGTCACATAAGTATAAATTTGGAGTTTTTAGTATTACATAAAAAAGTTTGGGGTGAATGTGTCACAGAGCTAAAGTTTGGGGTTTTTGGTGTCATAAAAAAAGTTTGAGGTAAATGTGTCGTAGAAGGTAAAATTTGGGGTTTTTTTGTGTGGCTTTTTCCCTTTTTTTAATGATTCATTAAGCGAAAACTCGAGTACTTACCGACCGGGTTTAATACCCTTTGTAATAAAGCTGTACGCAGCGGTTCGACCGAACCGGATTGGGTCGGGGAAGATCGGTTCATATTACATCATTTTGGCTATCCAGCTTAGGGTTTCTCTCCCTCCCTCTCTCTCTCTCTCTCTCTCTCTCTGAGCGACAATGGCGAATCGTACGGACCCGTTGGCGAAGAGCATAAGGGGGACGAACCCCCAGAACCTGATCGAGAAGATCGTGCGGTCGAAGATATACCAGAACACTTACTGGAAGGAGCAGTGCTTCGGCCTGACGGCGGAGACGCTCGTCGACAAGGCCATGGAGCTCGACCACATCGGCGGCACCTTCGGAGGCAACCGGAAGCCCACGCCTTTCCTGTGCTTGGTCCTCAAGATGCTGCAGATCCAGCCCGAGAAGGACATCGTCGTGGAGTTCATCAAGAACGAGGATTACAAGTATGCTCGTTGATTAATCGATGTCTTCTCATTTAGTCATCTCTTTAAGCTGGTTTTTGTGACGGAATCGATAAACTCGAGAAGAATTTGCTGAATTCGGCCTGAGTGATATTGCCTTTATCTAACTCTTTAGCTGTGTGCGGGTGCGTGCGTTTGATTCGGGTTTCGTCTGTAACAGCGTAGGTAGTTGCCGCCACAGCGGGTGCAAAGTTAGGGGACCGTCGTGGTGATGTAGCTTAACATTGTATTGGAACTTGGATTAGGATTATGTCTTAGATGTGACTTTGTAGTTTAGGAGGTGATAATATTGATATGCTCATTCTTTCGGTCAGATATGAGGAAATAACGTGGTTGTAGACTAAGATTGACGCCGTAAATTTGTAATGGTATATGTTGATCTCTCGAGTTTTGTGCAGCTTAGTCTGCTGATACAGTAGGGAGAAGACTAAAATGATAGGGGACTGTCCTGTGGATGTTCTTTGCAAAACCAACTCGAAAAATATTGGAGACATGAATCCATGAAAGGCTGTGTAGTTTGGTTTTGAATTTGACGAGGCGGAGTTTCTACAAGGATTCTCTATGCATGTTCTGCTGTTAGAAAACGGATGCTGTGCTGTGGCGATGGTTGTATGGCGAAACCTAATTATGGCTATGAACCTTTAATTAAAGGTTCATAATATGCATTATTTGCTGACTTCAATATTCTCTGTTTTACCTTCACGGGATTTAGATTCTCCTACTCTTTGTCTTTGCAACTTATTCTGATTATTCTTGATGCTTATTATGTTGTAGGTATGTTCGTGTACTTGGCGCCATTTACTTGCGTCTCACAGGAACAGATATGGATGTTTATCGATATTTGGAGCCTTTGTACAATGACTATCGCAAAGTGAGGCAAAAGTTAACTGGTGGAAGTAAGAAAATTTCCTTTCTTTTGAAGTTTAAATGTTTAACTTACTTGTTTAGATATTCAGCCTTAACAATTAGCGTATCTTTTCGTAGCCCGATTATTAATATCAAAATGTTGTATTCTGTAATGCCAATTGCCATGGTTTTATGTTTTGCTCTTCTTTTTATCAGACTTTTCCTTGACACATGTGGATGAGATCATTGATGAACTCTTGACGAAGGACTATACATGTGATATTGCGTTGCCACGCATCAAGAGAAGGTGAATTTTTTATGGCTCTAGCTAGCATTGTTTTAACGTTTAGTCTTCTTTGTCCTTGCCAGTTACATGTGCTGTTCCTAGTTTTTTACACTGGATGTGACAGTAGATAACTAACTTTATTATTAGCCACAGCTTTTTGACTTGAGCAGTAGCTTGGCTGGAGCTAGCTATTGGCTTTTGGGGCTTATTTTACTGTTCAAAAGCATGATTAAAGCTTTTGCTTTTCACCCTCTTAATTTTCTACTGCATTTGAACGCAGTAGTCAATGGGATTTGTTATAATTTGGTTTGTTTTATCTGTTTCGCGTAAGTTTTTGAGTAAATTGTTCGGTTGTGACCTTGTGAGATTGTGCATCTCATGGTCCTACCATATAATAACTGCCATTTTGGTGTATGTTGAGGGTCTGCCTTAACTAATTGTCCTTTCTCTTCTTTGTTAGATGGACTCTCGAATCAGCTGGTGCTCTGGATCCCAGAAAAAGTGCTCTGGAAGATGATTTTGAGGAAGAGGAAGAGAAGGAAGAGAATGAACAACTTGTCGATGGGCTAGAAGATGGTGCTCCCGAAAAGGTTTGCTCCATTCTTGCTTCTTCAAATTTGCTCCATTCCTCTCTCTCTCTCTCTCTCTCTCTAATTCGGTTTGCATGAGTAATATCCTCAGAGATTAATGTTATCATCACTTTAACAGGACTATTATCGTGGACGAAGCCCAACAAGGGAAAGAGATAGAGATAGAAGGCGTGATAGTCACCGACACAGGTAACTGGACTGTTGGTTGCCTGTTTCAACTTAGATTCTTTGTGACCGTCACACTGCTGAATACCTTGCTAATGCAATTCTGGTTCCTAAATGTTTACTCTTTCTGTGTTTTCTGCTTTCAATATAGGTTGTGCATTTGTTTTTTCATTTTTTGGTGCCAAAAATGTTTGTGCAAATCGGAAGATTTTATTTGTGTTCCATATAAAACTTGGGATGCTTGCAGAGTCACACCTATATTGTAATGATGATAAGGGGATGGCGGAAGAAGTTGCGATGTTTAGATGCCTTTTGACTATGATTAAATCTTAGCAGAAAAATCAGTTCAGGATTGTGATTATGCACATTGAAATTATAATGCATAGAATATTGACACGTTAACATGGCTTCAGAATAATTGAAATTACCAGGCTTCTCATTGCGAATAGTGTCAGTGGTGGTAAAACTTGAGCAGATTGGGAATTTCATTTTGATATCTTTATTTGCTGGAAATCGAGTGTTTGTGTGGTTTTCTCGTTGGTGCTGTAAAGACCTAAATTTTAATATGACTGCAAGGTCGATTTGCATACTTAATCTTCAATTTGACTCATCAACTTCTCGGACTTACCATCTCTCAGGAGTGCAACCAGTGATGCATTACCTTGTGATAGGCATCATGGAAGCTGTTATGCACTAAACACTAGCACACACGTTCACTTCAGTCCAAGCATAATGCCAATATTGTGAGTCATGACAGTGTCACTTAGTGCTGTCCATCGTTCAATACAGCTTCCTACAGTAATATTCATGATCCTGCCAGGTTTCTCTGTACTGACAGTGTGCAGCGAGAAGTATGATGGATCGGACATTTTCATTTTAAGCAATTATGTCCTACTAGGCATCTATGCATTCTTTCTTGCTGGTTAATGTTCTATGTTTTCAGCAGCCAATGTGATAGTCTCAATTCTTATTGTTATTTAGATCATCTTGGGTGGATGGGATGTTTAAGATATATTGAGTCCTTAAAGCTTGTAGAATACTTAAAGGGTTTTTGCTTCTCTTCTGAGGCTAAAAGAAATGGTATACTGACGATCATTTCCCATCTGTCACAGAGATCGAGATTATGACAGGGATTATGATAAAGACTATGATAGAGAACGTGGACGTGGACGGGAAAGAGATAGAGATAGAGATAGAGATAGAGATAGAGACAGGGACAGGGACAGGGATAGGGACAGAGATAGAGAGAGAGACAGGGACCGGTATCGTGTGAGGGATGAAAGAGACTATGGTCGTGAGAGGGATCATGAACGAGAAGGTAGAGAACGAGACAGGCGAGACAGAGACCGTGGGCGGAGAAGGAGCCAGTCAAGAAGTCGAAGTAGGAGCAGGGACCGCAAGGACCGTGATGGTGGGGAATACCGTAAGAGACATGCACATGGCAGCACAAGTCCTAGAAGGCGTGGGCATGAAGATGGCCGAGAGGAGCCAAAGAAGAAGAAAGAGAAGAAGGAAAAGAAGGACGATGGGACAGACCATCCCGACCCAGAGATTGCAGAAGCAAACAGGTTGCGTGCTTCTCTGGGGTTGAAACCGTTGAAGCTCTAGGCGTGATGGTTGCAAAGACATGTTGATCGAGTGATTACTGACGTTGGTGCTTAATCTGATGGTTTGCACATCTTGCTAATATGCTATCTTTACTGTATAGATTGAGCGGTGAGCAATCAAATGTGGCTGTGTCCGTTACCTTTATTTACTTTTGACCTTGTGCCTGTAGTCTTTACTCTTTGGCACCATATACTCAAATCTTCAGAACATTTGTTATTTTTGTAGGCATGAAGCTGGCGTCTTGAGATGCATGATGGAATATATGACTGTCTTATCCTCTTCAATTGCATGATTGCGAGCTATAGATGTGAGTCACATGGTTTGAGTCGTTAGATCATTTGAGAACTGATGGAATCGGTCCAGTGTACTTGTGTCTGCAAACGTTTGAGTTTAGGATCTTACAAGACGGTGCTGTTTGTGTCCCTTGTTGGAACACGCGCTCGGTGCGATCAATGCATGATGACCATTTACGGCTACATCCGAACATGAGATTCAGCATCCATTTTTTATGCACGCATTTAGATCGAAATTAGACATTCGGGAAAAGCAGAATTTGGATCTGATAAGGTTTGCTACTACTCTAAAAGGCATTTGATGGAAGCATGTTTTCCGGCTATAAATTTACAAGCAACTGAAGAGGGCAGGTCTGGAAAAAAAGGGTAAATTTCTCTTTAATCATGGAAGGAACTCTGGTAACAAAATGCCATTGCTGTCATACTGGAGAGCACCAGAACAGTTCAGTGGCTTGCACCTCCTTCCCATCAGAATTCTCTTCTTGCACAGCTCCACTTCCCCACCTTCCACCTCTTCATTTGTAAGGATGAAGTGGTCGTCGTCGTCGTCGTCTTTGCCATCTACTTCCTTTCGTTCTTGTTCTTTGATAGGGATGCTCACTCTGGAGCACACGGTCTTAGCCTTCATCTTCTGTCGTGCGCACTGCAATTTCATCAACACCCAAGCTACAGCTCTAGCCCTTATGGTGGATTGAGGAATACCGCTGGCACACCTTTTTTCGGCACTAATGTTGACACTGTTCTTCCTGACCTTGACGTCGAGAAGTTTCATGCTAGGATTCTTCTTGAAGACAGTGGACAGACGAAGGATCGCCCTCTGATGCCGCTTACTCATCACCATCTGTCCATATGGACTGGCTTTCTCTCCACATCTCTCGCCGTTTTCCCTGCATTCGGAATCCGCAACATCTCTCAAGGAAAGTGGCATTGGCAATACTGGCTCCGTTCCGTAGGCAAATGACCGAATCGAATCTTCAAAGCGCCCAGTGCCGCCTCTACCAGAGCCGTACATCAACTCCCCCAAATTCAGCCCAGTCCTTCCCAAATCATCCTTCTTCTCATCCTCAGCAACACCTTCAATGCAACCATGAGCATCGACACGCGCGCTTTTGCTTCTGCCGTCACTAGAATAACACGCCAGTCGCAGTATCGCTCCACTGAACACACAGGATATCATGGAACGGGCTTTCCTCAGCCAGTTCTTCTCGTTCTCGCCTCGGTCGGCGCCATTTTCCACTCTGGGACGAGCAAGTCCCCGCATGGCCTTCGCTAGTATTCCGGGAATCTCGATACTTGAATTTGATTGAGGGAGGGTAACACTGGCGAGGTGCGAGGTAGCAGAGCTATGTGCAGCGATGGTGGCATTTTGATAATGTTGTGTCACTAAGCTTTCTCACTAGCAATGAACTGAGCCATCAGGTTTCTTTCTAACTGCTGACGGTTGACGGAAAAATGGATCTGCAGTCCTGGAAAATAGAACTGTTCAAACGTGGTTTTGAGAAAGGCGCTACTTATGTGGGAGTGGGGATCGTGCATGCTGCCTTTTAATCTTCGTGTCTTGCACACGAATTCTACAAATTCTTAAACTGATTCGAATGCACGATAGGCAAACATAAATTAAAAGGACTAGCTTGGGCAACGAAAAGGAGAAAAGAAAAGGGATTAAGGTCTTCGACTGTCGTCTCGTTCAATCGAATCCTCTAATTTTCTTTTGGATTTGTGCGATTTGGCCCTCTAAATTTTGTTCATATCAAACTAAATATCGACGTGGCACTGCTTATATGGCGGATAACGACACTCGATGCTAATGAGCAGAAAACAAACAAAAAAGATGAGAACGAAAAGAAATCTTCCGTCGACAACATTAGTTACCGTGGGCAAATAATGCGCTTGGTCGCACAAATCAAGAGAGCTAGAGGAGTTGGTTGCACGAAAGGTAACTTAAAGGACTAAACTACACAAATCCAAAAAAGTTACGAGGCTCGATTGCACTAAATATTCAATTCGAGGATCAAATTGCACAAACTCAAAAATTTGAGCCTCCAAATAAGATGGCATTTCTAAATTTGCAAGTGCACTGGCTGGATAATTTTTCTTTTTATTTAATTGTAACCAACATAACAAGAATAAGAGAATTTTTTTTCTTTTTTTTTCTCTGCCACTGATTAAATTAGTCTGACTCGGACATCCTTATATTTTCATGAAACTACCTTGGCAGTCGATTTTAGCTTCAAAAGCCACTCTGGTCTGGTGCCCCATGTGGTTGGTATATGAATAAAAGAAAAATAATAATATTGTGAAGGCTTAGCTTTAAAATACTTGAAATTACTTATGTTTATTAAAATAAAAGAGTTTGGTTTTAGAAAGCGATAATAGCAGTTTCCATCCTCTCCTTTGCTCCCCGGATCAAATGTCCATCTCACATTTCAAGACCCATATATTTTACATTTTCACGATCCAAAGAAATACCCGTATGCCCTCTGCGCGCTTAGAATCTACGTGAAATGCAATGTTGATGATGAAGTACCGGGAAAGAGAATGATGACTTGGTGTATTATGTATGCGTGAGGCGAAAAGCGAGGATGATAATCGTTTACGTTTGAACTTTGAGAATGATATTTGATGTAAGGAGAGAAATCGAAGATGACATTAGCAATTTTCTCTTTTGAATGTACAAGAGAAGAATTTAAGTTTTCATACAACTTTACTAATAAATAAACGATTTGCTCGTCATATTTAAAAATTGTCCTGCGTAATTTTAATATATTAAATTTTACAATATTATGAAAAAAGTGTGGTAGGGCGATGCTTCAACTACTAAATTAGGGAGAAGTTTTGAGAGTTTGGTCTCTTTTTTAATTTCCATTATTAGCCTTGCAACAACAATTGAAAATTAAAAACAACGCAAACAATTACAAGGTTAACATTAATCACGCACGTGATGTTGCGTTATTAACACTCCATGACAGCGACTACCCCTAACTTTTAGAATTTCCCTGGCAGGTTGCAAATGAAGTCATTAATAAATTGTCTCTTTTTATTCCTCTATTTTAATATTTTTTTCATTAATTTTTTTAAAGACTAAGAATCGTAAAATCGTCGAATACAGGCAGGTACCCACTAGCTAAAACGAAAAAAGGAAATGCTCAAAATTTACTTACAAAATGCTGGCAACAAGCGTAGCGTGCGTTGGTTTTAGTATACATAATTTGAAAGTCGAACGTTAAATACATAATATGAAAAAATAGGATAAATCATTGAAATAGTCTCCAAGTAAATTACTGGTTTAGCGAAATTAATTTCACTCTTCATTAAAAAAACGAAAGAAAGAAAGGGGTTAAGTGGGGGAAACAAACTATTTACCATGTTGAATTTATAACGGCTCCTTCACTAAATTACCTTAATTATTACATAATGGAAAAGAAGAATTAAATTACCTTTTAACTCTTTTAGTGCCCAAAAGGTCAGTAATGTAATTTCCCAAGATCCTAAAACGACTCTCCTACGGGTCACTCGGTTTCGTTTTTTTTTCGGCCATCTTTCCAGGTTCTAAACCCTAACTTCGCTATCCCATCCCATCTCTCTCGACTCTCTCCCTCACTCCTCACGCAGCCGCCCGGCCCGCGACCCTCCTTCCCGGCACGGCGGCTCCGTCGGTGGACGGCGACTGCGGCAAATCGACGACCTCGACCGGCTGTAAGTCAGCCATCCGCTCGCTCGATCCTCTCTATAAGTTCGCCGCGTGTTTTTCCCGGAGTTTTTCCTTCTTCTTTTTGATGAAGAGTTTTGATGCGGTTTTGCTTGGGTTCTACTAGGCGTTCGAGGAAAGGTCTTTCGTAGTAGATTGGGTGATTGTTGGATCTTAGGCGAGAGTTGAGAATCCTCTAGGTTTTAGATTCGCAATACACAGGTTTAAAACTCGGCAATCATCGATATAGCTGGTAAATCTTCATCGTGTGGTTGATGGAGATGCATTCGCTTGTGTGTAACATCACCGAGGACCAACGCTTTTATATTCTTTATGGAGTTTCGCCGGCTTATAGCACCGAAATAAGTTCTTAAACAAGCGAATTTTGCAATTCCATGCGCATGTCGACGACCTGTTACCGATTAATTTTACTCCGCCCCGCTTGTTGTTGCTTTAGAAGGAATGGAGTGATATAATGGTTGTGTTCTGGTTCAGATTTCCTGTTGGGCCATTTGCGCATGTATATTATTAGTCGATGTTGCTGAATTTATCATTATACTTTGGTACGTGCATTGAAGGTTCTAGTGTTGGTGGGCAGTTTTGTTTGTTGAATGGATATGGGAGTGTGAATCTTGAACTTTTGCTTGTGCTTTATTTAGTTGTGGCGGTGTACTGGCTTTTGGTTGATGGGCTGATGAAATTGCTTACTAGGGGATATGGAATTTTAGGTGTTTGATTTAATGAAAAGGCAGGTCTTTCTTAAATTTCTTATCTCTATCTTCTATGTTTTTTTTCGGTTATTGTGGTTATTTCCTTGTTTCCTTCCAAACAGAAAATAAATTTATTGAAGCAATTGTATGTAATATGGGATGGTTCCAGCTTAAGGTGCTGCCAATTGTGCAACTTCATATGTTATGCTTGTGGCATCGACATTTTATGTTGCCTCTTTTCTTAACAGGCTGAAAGAAGAGTTGGAACATGTCGACTTTTGTGAAACCAGAGAATGCATTGAAACGAGCTGAAGGTAATCTTGAGTTTCCTCTCTGCCAAACATATATTCTAGTTTGCTTGAAAAAACTTAATGAATCTCATGCCTAGTATACTTTTTTTTTCCCTTTGAATGAGTTTTGAGAGAATAGCTAGTTATCATATTCGTTACAGTCCTTTTTTACAACATGGAGTTTTGCTGACAAAGTTTGTTATTGTGTGGATGCAGAGCTGATAAATGTTGGGCAGAAGCAAGATGCTCTGCAAGCACTTCACGATCTTATTACCTCGAAGAGATCCCGAGCGTGGCAAAAGACTCTTGAGAGGATTATGTTCAAGTACATTGAGCTATGTGTCGATATGCGGAGGGGGAGGTTTGCCAAGGATGGCCTGATTCAGTATCGCATTGTATGTCAACAAGTGAATGTCACCTCTTTGGAGGAGGTGATCAAGCATTTCATGCATCTCTCAACAGAGAAAGCAGAACAGGCGCGAAGCCAGGCGCAAGCCTTGGAAGAAGCTTTGGATGTTGATGATCTTGAGGCAGATAAGAGACCGGAGGATTTAATGTTGAGTTATGTCAGTGGAGAGAAGGGAAAGGATAGGTCTGACAGGGAGCTAGTTACTCCTTGGTTCAAGTTTCTATGGGAAACATATAGGACAGTACTTGAAATATTGCGAAACAACTCAAAGTTGGAGGCTCTTTATGCGGTAATTTCTTTGGGACATTTGTCACAGCATGTTGTTAACTATCTGTATTCGTAGAAAGGCAGTTTGAAGTTGTCGATCCATGTAGTCTCTCTAGCAATTTATGGTAGTGATAGTGTTCTTTATATACACTGAAGTTCTGATAACGTAGGCCTCATTTACCTGTTTTAAAATTTTTAATGCGATTGTCCTCATAGTTGCATTTTATTAGACATCCGGGTGGATGATAAATGAATATTGTCAGCTCATCTCTCTAGTCAGAATATGCATAAAAGTGTAGACCAGGAGACAACTTCTTGATTATCCTCATAGATGAATCTGGTTTTTCTCTTGTTTGTATATTGGTAATGTCAGCTATTATAGGATCAGGATGATAAAAGAGAACTGTCTATGGTAATATAGATGGGAATTTGTTGCTGAATTCAAGTATGGTGTATCTGCATTTATCATGACAATCAGCTTTCTAGCAGAAGTCTGCATTTTATAACGTGGATCTTGTGTCATGGACAGATGACTGCCCACCGAGCATTCCAATTTTGCAAGCAGTATAAACGTACAACAGAGTTTCGGAGATTGTGCGAGATAATCCGAAATCATCTTGCAAATCTCAACAAGTACAGAGATCAAAGGGACCGACCTGATCTTTCAGCTCCAGAGAGTCTGCAACTTTACTTAGATACCAGATTTGAGCAATTAAAGATTGCGACTGAACTTGAACTGTGGCAGGTCTCTGTATAGTTATGTCAACTTTGGTATGGTTTCTGTTCTTTTTAGTAGTGTAATTGTCGTCCTCATAGAGTTTCATTCTTTCCTGCAGGAAGCTTTCCGCTCAGTTGAGGATATTCATGGATTGATGTGCATGGTTAAGAAAACCCCCAAGGCATCCTTGATGGTGGTTTACTATGCAAAATTGACCGAAATTTTCTGGATTTCATCTAGCCATCTCTATCATGCTTACGCGTGGTTGAAGCTTTTTAATCTTCAGAAAAGCTTTAACAAAAACTTAAGTCAGAAGGACTTGCAACTGATTGCATCATCAGTTGTCTTGGCTGCACTTTCTGTTGCCCCATATGAGCGCACTCGTCATGCATCGCATATGGAACTTGAAAACGAGAAGGAACGCAATTTGAGGATGGCTGATCTTATAGGATTCAATGTTGATTCTAAACTTGAGAGTAGAGAGATGGTAACTATACTTCAGTGCTCCTCATAGTAATTAATCGTTGGTTTGGGCTCTTATAATATTCTTCTTTTTTTCTCAGCTTTCACGGTCATCTCTCCTGTCTGAACTGGTAAGATCAGAAATATCTTTTCATATCTACTTCTTAGTAGTTTGAGTGGATATGTACCATTGCTGTTATTTTGCGCCAAAATTCACGACTTTGCGCTCGTGGTAGCCGCAATTTATATTTTGTATAATCTAAGCAGTGCTGAAGTTCTGTTATCCCATTTTTGCATTATTCTGTCTAAATCTCATTGCTTTTGGTGCCTATTACGAAACTGCAGGTTGCGAAGGGTGTGCTTAACTTTGCTACTCCTGAAGTGAAAGATCTTTACCATCTTTTGGAGCATGAGTTTTTTCCGCTGGATCTTGCAATGAAGGTGCAACCCTTGTTAGCTAAAATTTCCAAACTTGGGGGTAAGCTTGCTTCAGCATCTTCTGTGCCAGAAGTGCAGTTGGCCCAATATGTTCCTGCCCTGGAAAGAATTGCGACCCTGAGGTTGCTTAAGCAGGTGCTTTAAAGTGCTCAACATTATTTACTGACTCTCATTATGGGTACTGTAAAGAAATATTTCTGTCATTCTTGTGGAAAATGTCGATGAATTCAATTTGTTCTTTCTTTCTTATTTCAGATGTCCCAGGTGTATCAAACTATGAAAATTGAGAAGCTATCGCGGATGATTCCTTTTTTTGATTTCTTGGTTGTGGAGAAGATTTCAGTGGATGCTGTCAAGCATAGCTTTATTTCTCTTAAAGTTGATCATGCCAAAGGTGTTGTTTTGTTTGGCAATCAGGTTAGTTATTGCCTGCCTCGATGTCTTGGTGTGATTATTTGCATGGTCTGCCAGGTTATAGACTTAGGGTGGGTTTGGTTCAGCATTTAGAAGGAACTTTCAGCCTGAATGCTCCTTTGCGAAATGCTGAACTGTTTGGCAAGTTTTTTCCAAGGGAGCATTCGGCCAAATGCTGGCCTTGGAAAGACTGAAATGCTGAATGTTGGTCCCTCCAACATTTAGCATTCAACATTCAGCATTTCAGCCTTCTCAAGGCTAGCATTTGGTCGAATGCTCCATTGGAAAAAACTTGCTAAACAGTTCAGCATTTCGCAAAGGAGCATTCAGGCTAAAAGCTCCTTCCAAATGCTGAACCAAACCCACCCTTAGTTTTTTAGATAATGTCTGTCAGTCTGCATTTGCTATAGAAGAGTTTGATGTGGTTGAGGTACTTATCTTGGAAAGCAAATCATGTTGCTTGGTGGTTCAATTGACTATTGTGTTGCTTACCCAAAAAAGAAAAAAGTTTGTGTCACCTTATCTCGAAGTTGAGTGTGTTTAAGGGTCTACCACCCATCTTGATGTAAGAAAGTGAATCTTAAGGAACAATTTGGTGGAGACTTGTCTTGTTATGTGATATTAGCCAATCTTGAAACCTTTGTTGTGAGTTTTATGCTTTCCTTCTTGGTTTCATGGCATATAGGTGGCTGTGTGGATGGATAAATACCATCAAGCTTCTCAAAAGTTTTTTTTCCTTCTACTTTTCTAGAGTAGCTTGTGCTACTGATCTTGTGATAGGGATGATAACAAGATTAATTTGCATGTGCTATCTGTAGTTGTGTTCTGAATTTCGCGAAAGCGCAGCATAAAATATTTGTCACTAATAGTGCATGACATGTTCACAATTGTGATTTTTGTAATATAAGTCTATAGTGATCTTTGCATTCCATCCTGATAGCACTGTTGTCAAATTGGTACTTCAATTCTGTGCATCATTCTTTTACTTTAAGTTTACTTGAGCTTTCGGATCATTTGAACTGTAAGTGGTGTACAGTGGTATTTTGCTTGTGACTATGGTGATGGAATGTGTTAGCCTACATCTCTATTTGAGACATCTGTCTTGTTGATTGTGTGGTTGCTGCCTTACTATTCTTGCATCATTCTTTTAGGGTCTTGAATCAGATGCCTTGCAAAATCACTTGGCACTGCTTGCTGAGAACTTGAATAAAGCAATGGCCATGATATATGCTCCTGTCAAGAAAGGGTCAAAGTTAGGTGAAATGTTGCCAGGTTTAGCAGAGACTATAGACAAGGAACACAAGAGACTTCTTGCTCGGAAATCAATTATTGAGAAACGTAAAGAAGAACATGAGCGGCAGTTGCTGGAAATGGTAACATGCTTTGCAACTTGATTCTGTTGCTTCGATGCTTGAATGCTCACAGTCTGCTCTATTGCTGTAAGTCATTCTCTTTTAATCTTCTTTTTTTCTCAAGGAACGTGAAGAGGAGTCAAGGAGGCTAAAGCTGCAGAAGATAACTGAGGAGGCAGAGCAGAAGAGACTCGCATCTGAGTTTGAGCAAAGAAAGAACCAAAGGATCCTCAAGGAAATAGAAGAAAGGGAACTTGAAGAAGCGCAGGCCATGCTTCAGGAAGCTGAAAAACGCAGTAAAAAGAAGGGAAAGAAACCGATTCTAGAAGGAGTATGTTGAAGATGTCTTTCATGTCCTATTTCTATAAGTGGGGAGATATCTTCTGATGCTTTTCGTGCAATTTTTCAGGAAAAAGTGACGAAGGAAACGTTGATGGAGCTTGCTAGGAGTGAGCAACTTAGGGAGAGGCAGGAAATGGAGAAGAAATTGCAAAAACTAGCAAAGACAATGGATTACTTAGAAAGAGCAAAGAGAGAGGAGGCGGCTCCATTGATTGAAGCTGCATTCCAGCAGCGATTGATTGAAGAGAAGGTGCTTCATGAAGACGAGCAGCAGGTGTGTTTTTGAACTTCTGCAAAAGCTAACTTTACATGTACACAAGGTGGTATTAAATTATACAGAGAAATGCACAAATGTGAGGCTTCTTCTGATAAAGTAGGTTGGCCTATTATGGAATACAAGAATTTGACATAATATAGTAGCGGCCCTTCTGAAACTGACTCAGATGGGTTCTGTAGTCTGATTATCGTTTTTCATGGTAATTTTCAGCAAGAAACTGAGCTAAGCAGGCAGCGGCATGATGGCGACCTCAGAGAGAAGAATAGGCTTGCCCGTATGGTGGACAACAAGGTCAGAGCCCCTCTTTCATTTTGGAGCTTTTTACGAAGTGTTTGTGTAGAGTATTCTTTTTTCTTCTTTATTGTCAGCAATATGAAGGCAGTGTTAGTTTTTTAGTTATTTACTGAAGAAGACATTTAGTGAACCTTGACTTGTGTTAGCTTTGACCTGTTTTTTGGTTTAAGGTGGGTTTTGTTGATCTGCAACTTTATCGGATTGATCTTGACGCTTGTGCCATCCCTTCTTCAGGTGATATTCCAAGAAAGAGTCATGAGCCGCCGTCAGGCAGAATATGACCGGCTAAGGGCTCTGAGTGAGGAGCAAGTTAGGGTGGAACTTCAGGCCAGGAAACATCAGAGAGAAGCAAAGAGGAAGAAGCTGTTCTTTTTGAGAGAAGAGGAGATACGCCGTCAAAGGTTACTTGAAGAGGAGGAAGCTCGAAGGCATGAAGGTACTTTACTCTAAATAATTAATGTATCTGAGTCCCATTCTCTCTGCTCTCTTCCAAAAGCTCCTATAGTGGGGAATTATAGTGCTTTTATAGTGCTTTGGCGGGCAACATTCATGGCCTTGGTTACAATGGATCTTTGAATTTTTATTTCTCTTATTACATGTTAGATTTATGGATTTGTTATGATTGCGCTGTAGACGTCCTCATGACTGAGCATTTAAAACTTGCAGAGGCCGAGAGGCGCCGCAAAGAGGAAGCTGAAAGAAAAGCTAAATTGGATGAGATTGCTGAGAAACAGAGGCAAAGAGAGAGGGAACTGGAAGAGAAAGACAAGCAATGGAAAGAAACTGTCTTGGGCCCCTCCAGGCCGGTGGAGCATCCCCCTGCTTCTATTCCTGTTGAGCCTGTTGCTGCGGCGGCGGCGGCGGCCGCCCCTGCTGCTGCCACCGCTCCAAATCCTGGAAGGTATGTGCCCAAGTTCCTCAGAGAGAAGACTGAAGGCTCAGGAGCAGCACCTCCACCAGATTCTGAGCGCTGGGGTAGTAGAGGCAGACAGGACGACCGCTACTCCCAGCCTAGTGACAGATGGCGCAATGATGAGCGTAGGCCCTCCGCCTTTGGCAGTGGTGGCGGCGGCAGCGGTTCAAGGTCCACCTGGTCGTCATCCAGGCCATCGCGCGGTTGAGAACGCTGAAAGTGGTAATCGCTGTTCACTCAAGTTCTCTCGGACCGTTCATCTTTTCGGGAGTGCAGCTTTGAAACCCCCATGTGGCTGGCTAGGAAATGGTTTTGCCATAATTTTGAGGAATGATTGTTAAGTTATTGTTTCTCCTGTCTACTATATGAGTAAAAATAATTTTGTCTTCTATTTAGAACGCGGCCTGTTGCTCGTGCATTCACCCGCTAGGGCATTGGTACCAGTGAATTTGTCTTGTGGATATTGATGTGTGAGTTTTGCGTTAAAAGGGACTTTTTGGCCGAATGTTCAAGATCTATTCTGTTCCCTCACTTTTGCACCTGCTTTATCCTGTTTCTCTTTTATATCGTGCATATCCATATGTCCCGGCTGCGAACTAGCCCCTGATGAGTCGGAGCCCCGGATATCGCAACATTTTAACCGACCGTACCACTTTCCATTGGACTCGAGCATCCAGCCCTTGGAGCGAGATACGTAGATCACTTTAGCACGGTGAGTTTTGGTCAATTGAGAGATATTGACATTACCTCCCAATCAGTTTGCGCAAGGATGACGAACCTTGCCTTAGAGATCCTTCATGACAATAATCATCCCATCCTTGGATTCTATTCGTAAACGCTTCAATGTTTCTCCAATAACTTAATTATATCGACTCTTGTGCATCTCTAAGATTTCAGCCTGATGCCCTGAAACCCTATTACCTTTTATTGCTATGGAGGATGAAGTAACGAGATCGTGGCACTAGCTCGGGAAAAATTGTTAAAGAAGTCCTAAACCTATTATACTTTTGCCAATTTAGTCATAAATCTTTTAAGTTTGCCAATTCAGCTCTAAATCTTTTAAGTTTGTTAATTCAGTTGTAAACCTTTCATATTTTGCCAATTGAGCCCTTCTGATCGGATTTCACTAACGTAGATGCCAATCGTCTTATGTGGCACAACCATCGCTGACGTGGATAATTTTTAATAATATTTTTATTATTTTTTCGAATTTTTATTTTATTTTTTCTGTTTTCCTTCTTTATTATTTTTTCTTTTTACATTTTCTTCTTTCCCCTTAGGCAGGGGCCACTTCACCTAGACTGGCGAGGCTAGCCCCTCGCCTTACGCCGGCGAAGGTAGCCCTTGCTTGGGGGAAGAATAAAATGTAATATAAAATAAAGAAGAAAACAAGAAAACAAAAAATTAATAAAAAATTTAAATATTATTAAAAATTATTCACGTCAGCGTCGGCTACACCATGTAGGATGGTTGACATCTACGTTAGTGAAATCAGACCAAAATTGGCCGGACGGACTCAATTGGCATAAATACAAAAGATTTAGGACTGAATTGGCAAACTTAAACGGTTTGTGACTGAATTGACAAAAGTGTAATGGATTTAAGACTTTTTTGACAAATTTTCCCACTAGCTCGCATTTAGCGGAAGAGAAATTCATCTTTAGACGATGCTATATAAAGTAGCGAACAATGTTATGCATCGAAACAAAGGCCGGGCTATGTGACATACCATGACTGTTCTAATATCTAAACAAGAAATCAACAAAGGAGATTATTGTAATATTCTCAAGCTTCAATTGCAACTGGATAAATGAAATATTAAAAGGGTTGGGCTGTTTGCGAGGTTGCTAGTTGCTGCGTACTCGCATCAATTCAAAGTACTATAAGTCATGGTTTGCTCACATTGAAACAACATGCGTATCCTGTTAGATGCAAGGCATAGGTTTAATTTTGCATTCGATAGTTCCATATTTAAAAAATTGTCAAAAAAATCCTAAACTTATTGCATTTTTGCCAATTTAATCATGAACTTTTTAAGTTTGCCAATTCAGTTCTTAACCTTTTAAGTTGTATCAATTTAGTCCTAAAACTTTTAAGTTTGCCAATTTAGTCCTAAACCTTTTAAGTTTATGCCAATTCAGTCCTAAAAATCTAAAGGAGGACTTAAAAGGTTTAGGACTGAATTGGCACAAATTTAAAGGTTTATGACTAAATTGGCAAAAGTATAATAGATTTATGACTTTTTTGACAATTTTGCTGTTCCATATTTGAGAATTCTATACTGATTTTTTAGCTTAAATTAGTCTTGTTTCATGAAATTCACCCAAGAAAGAAAAAAAAATTTCACAATCTGCATTTGAAATAGAAACTCACATTCCATTTGATTAAGAAAATGAAAAACGAGTGAACGTCTAGGCGGCTGAAAAAACATTATTTTAAAATTCCAAAATTGCTTTTTGCTTTTACCATTTTAATATTTTCCGTTTATTTGCTATTAAACATTTCAAGTACTTTAAAATATATACGTTTAAAGGTATGCAACATCCTTTCGAAGAAGGAAAATGATACAAATAATCCATAAATTTTGACTTAATGTGCATTATTGTCTTTGAACTTTTAATTTTTCAATATAGTTCACGAACTATAGCCTAATGTGCAATGTCGTCCATAAAATTTTAATTTGACAAATGTGATCTTTGAAATTTTGGTACATGTTTAATTTAGTTCGCGGACTATATGAATATGTTCGATGTTGTCTCCGAACTTAAATTAATGAAATTGGAATATTGGATATTTTTATACAATTTAGCGACTAGCTTTAACATTTACCAAAAATTCAAGCATTGGATTGAATAAATAGAAAGTTAATGGATGATAATGTACATTGTGCTAAAGTTAAGAGACCACATTAAATAAATAAAAAATTGAGAGATGACGTTGCATATCGGGCCAAAGTTGAGGGACTGTTTGCGTAATTATCCCCTTCGAGTGGCATAATTTTGAACTTTGAGCGGAGGCGGGCCAGCTCCGCATACCGATTACCGGGACAGATATCCGACCCGATGTTGAACGGGGCCGCTCCGATTCAAGCGGCCATTTCTTAAACCCTGCTCGTACCCCCATCTCCCTCTGGTTCTCTCCTCTTCTCTTCGCAGGTGGAAAAGTGTCTGCTCGGGAAAGCGCGAAATGAACTCCCTCACCGCGAGATTCGCCAAGCTTCTCAGAGTCTCCACCACTCAAGGTTGCGTCTTTTTTTTTTAATGTAATTTAAGCAACAGGACCTCCGTTATCTGTTCCTTTTCTCGTTTAGTTTGATGTCTGGATACGTGCGAATGTGAGTTTGAGGATTGCGGGTGAGATTTTGGGAATATAAACTGAAATACTGTTGTTCCGACAGTTGGGTCATAGCACTTCGTGTTTTTCGTTTTTGCTTTTGGGGTTTTAGTGACAGAGAAATCAGTTGATGCGGTTGATTATTTAGAGTAGCTGTGAGCTGTACGAAATGGTGGGTTTCTTCTCGGCGGTGTTTTCCGTCGAGCATCTTATGTGCGGGAGGGAGAGCTTACGGTTATTGTAGGTTTTCGTGCATGCATTTCCGCATGATTTATCAATAGAGATAGCTTGCGTGGAGTAGTGAGCCAGCGGGCTTTGACCTTCTTTGTGTTTGCAGAGTTGGGTGTGTGCAGAGCGTCAAGGTGGTGGTACTCGACCGAGGGTTTGGATAGCGAGAAGGATGAGGAGAAGAAGGACGACAATCTGGACAATGAGGATGGTGACATTCTAGGCGACAAGAAGGAGTTACACCCGCATGGCGTGGATCCAAGAAGAGGTTGGGGTTTTCGTGGGGTACATAAGGTAAGTAACGGTCTCTTCCGTGAGGAAATATTTGAACAGAACGATATATGTAATATGATTGAGCAGGGCAGCCGTAAATTCTGCAATGGAAGTGTTCATACCGGAGTTTTATATCATTCATCGGTCATAGTTGCTTCTCCGAGGAGCTAAATTTCTAAGATCAGTTAGATTTATATCATCGAACCTTTGTGATTTATGTTCTACTTTACACCAGACGATGTCAAACCAAAATATGTGGTCAAAGTCTGTATTTTGATGATCCCCCAAAGATGTTTATTAAGATATCTGGTTTACATTGACAGCCGGAGGCTTGATGAGTTTTATGGGATGTGAGTTAATTTAAGTTGGTGGGTTTACATGCAGGCAATTTTATGTGGAAAAGTTGGGCAAGCCCCCATCCAGAAGATTTTGAGGAATGGTCGTACTGTAACTATATTTACGATCGGAACAGGGGGCATGTTTGACCAAAGGAATGTAGGAGCGAGAGACTTACCAAAACCTGTTCAGTGGCATCGGATTGCTGTGCATAATGGATCTCTTGGAGCCTACGCAGTTCAACAACTTGCAAAAAAGTAAGTCCACATCTGCTGTAACACACACAAACCCACCTCTCTCTTACCTCATTCTCTCTCTCTCTCTCTCTCTCTCATTAATTTACCCTTCATGTAGCTCGGCAGTTTATGTTGAGGGTGACATCGAGACTAGGGTATACAATGACAGTATCAATGGTGAAGTTAAGAGTATTCCAGAGATATGTGTCCGGTTTGATGGTATGCTATCTCCTGCGATCTCCTATCTTGCTGGAGTTTGTGCTTTGCACCATTGTTTAGTAGGTATTTTTAGTGAGTACATTGGGAGATTTATAGCTGAATTTTAATGTAGAAGATGATTCAATGAGTAGCTGTTAATTGTACTGCAGAGTTGGGATCACCTTGAAATTCTCTCTCTCTCTCTCTCTCTCTCTCTGTATTATTCTTCCACTATGTGGATGCTTACCAGGGATGACTACTTTGATTCTATTTGCCATAATTCGCTTTATAGTTGCGGTTGTGGAAGATCTTAAGTTGTCTTCATGGTGCATGTACACAGCATCTCATAAATGTGCCTGGAATGAATGTTTTAGGTTAGATGAGGACTATGGAAGTCCCTGTTTCTAGTTTGTTGTAGCAGTATTTGTATATCTATTTAGATAGCATCAAACCATGCCTAGGATGCAATATTAAAGGGGAAATTATAACAAGTAGCTCAGAATGGTAAAACCTGTATGTTGAAGTAAATAGTTAATGAGAGATTTTCGCTTGTATCAGTAAGTTATCTGTTCGGCACGTCTCTTAATTTTAAGATAAGCTGACACGATAAGATTCCAAAATCATCATATATTAGCAACAAATCCCACTCATGATTCTTATTTTTATTTTATTGAAATGTAAGATTGAACAACTCAAACATCAGTTTTAGGTGGAGGCTGATCTGATCTTATATCTCGGTTCATCTCATATCTCAAGTACAACTCATTTCTCAAATTTATCTATAAAAGAAGTTCTGTTTCTTTGTTCTGCATGTAGATCAAAGTTTGGCTTTACTTTGGCAGAATCTGGATAGAAGTTAGTGGATATTAGAACCTGAAAAAGATGTTCATGGATAGGTTTAACATTGTTGTATTCGAATCTGTTTATGCATTGTTCTGAATGATGAAAAGTGGACAAGAGTCTGTTATTTCAGTCAGTATCAAAGCTGCATTCTTTATGTTGGTGCTACTGCATGATTGTGAATTGCGAATTCCTGTGGTTGAGATTTCACAGATGACATTTGGCTTTTTATTTTGCTGCTTACGTCTTTTTCCAAACTTCTGTAGGTAAGATTCGCCTGATAAAAGCAGGAGAAAGTGCCAGCAAAATTTCTTTGGACGATTTTAGTGAGTTCTTTTCTCATACTGGTTTTGACAACTGTCCTAGATTTTGTATTCTATTTCCTTTTGTTATTAAATTTGAATCTGAGTGCAAGGAGAGAAGAACCTTCTTCCTCTTCTTCCTCCAATTTGGCAGTTATAGGTTACTTTTTGTTTCTTTCTTTCTATTTTCTTCATATTACTGCAAAAGAATATATACTGATATGCCATCACTGTACTATTTTTCCTGGCAGGGGAATTATTATGACCCAATTTGCCCTGCTGTCCAAATCTCATTCTCTGAGACACAACAGCCGAATCTTGATAACACCCTTGTAAGAAGGATGTCTTGCTGTTAACTGGCCGAAGAAATTCTTCACTGCTTTAATGTTTTATTACAGCTCTCTCTCTCTCTCTCTCAATATTAGGTGGGATTACATTCAACTGCACTGGTGAGATTACCAATTTATTTCTATGTAATTGTTGAGTATATGTGACATCAGAAGCGCCATCAATTTCTTTGGTTTGTGAATCAGTTGCCGCACTGTTTCTCTTGTTAATCATGCCTGCAGATCATCAGCTTTACCACCCAATTCCAAACCTGGATAATTTTAGTTTTGGATAGTTATCTTAAAAAGCCATAACTTTGGCTTTCTATGCAAAGTCCTGTTGTCAGTGAGCTGTATTTTTGCGTTTGCTTCTCTTTCTCCATAAAGTTAGATTGAGCTCGCTGAACAAGGATATGGTCTGATATATGGCTAGTAAATCTTTTCTTTTTGACATTGGCGAGCTGCTTTTTAATCTGCTTTGTTTGGAGTTGATCTTTGAGAGGACTTCTACAATGTTTCCTACAGCTTCATATTTCGTGAGGACTCTTAGACATAGCTCATCACATATGTTTTTGTCAGGGTTTACTCTTAAATGCTTCAGACGTACACTCATAATGATTAGCCTAGGAATCGTGGCATATCTTAACCTTAATTTAAAGCTTCCCACCATCTTTTCTGAACCTTTGTTCTTGCCAGAAATTGTCATAAACCTATTAGTTTATTGATTGGACACTGCCCTAGTAAAAGGGAGCCCTCAAAAGGCAAAGAACCCCATTAAAAAATTTCTAAAAAGGAAAGTGGGGCTGGTGGTCCTCCTATTTTATGATTTTTAGTGTCCTGACATGTGTCCTTTGGGGATGTGGGGGAACCTGATGAAGAGCACTAATTTGAGAGGAATGAAACACCTTGTGAAGAGCTTCCTTCGTCTTCTTCCTTGGAGCACTTGTTGGCGTTAACATTAGAAACGTCACAACTCCTGTCCTTTGATAAACCAAACCCTCATTTCCATATAGTTCTCAGTTTTTTTTTATACAATTGTCCTAAGGCGAATAATCTGGAAGTTAATGGCTACTGGATGGTGAGTACATTCCAATTGAAGTTATTGGCAAAATAGGATGGACACGAACAGTTACTTGCATTAAGATGAAGGATTAATACCATGAAAAATCTCAAACTGATATACTTGTAACAAATTTGTCCCAAATTACTTTTTTTTACCACAAAAAACTCAAAACTGGCATACTTGTGATAAATTTATCATGAACTAATTTTTTGACCACAAAAAATCATAAACTGGCACACCTGTGACAAACGAAAGGTAAAACCTCAAACTGGTAGATCCTGTCAACTGTTATGTGTTATCAAACTCAACAATTTGACGATAAAATTTGATGGAATCTAATGGAGGGTAAATTTGTCACAAGTGTACCCGTCTTGGGTAAATTTGTCATATATGTATTAGTTTAGAGTTTTTCGTGATAAAAAAAATAGTTTTTGGTAAATTTGTCACAAGTGTATCAGTTTGAGGTTTTTTATAGTATTAACTCTAAGATGAATATCTGTATTTTGTATCCTCTCTCTGTTTTTCTATTTCTTTTTCTCTTCATTTATGTTAATTACAGTGGGATTTTTTGTTTCTTAATTAGTGCCAGCCGACTGACGTTTGTCATTGGGGTCCTCAGACCACATAATGGCATTTATAAAAGGACAAGTAGAAGTATTTAGTATTCAGCAGGAGTTTCCATTGGTTAACTATTAGTACGTATAAACTGTTTACCCACTAATGACATTACAGATTCATGGATTTGAAACTAAATGATAGGTTACCCTGCATTATTCCAAAGAAATAGCCGAAGCACTGACAGGTGTCTAATCATAGTTCTAGTGATAATTGTACCAGCTAAAACTGTACTATGGGTGGGATTTTAAACAATGGTGCCATTTCAAAATGTTTTGGGTCGTGCTCCACAATCCCTTCAACTCTCTTACTTGAGAGATGCTATATATAGAGTGCCCTAGCTCTGAGCTTTCCATGTTCTAAACAACTTTGTTTTTCACTCACTCCAGCTTCTGATTGAAGATGGAGGTTGTGATATTTCTCTTGCTCATTTCAGTGACCCAAGTGTCATCTCTTGGTGCTTGCGCTAAATGTGGGAGCATGGAGGTTCCATACCCACTTAGCACAGATGACAGCTGTGGGGATCCTAGGTACAAGGTGTACTGTAAGAATGGAGATCTAGAGTTTCTGTCAGCTGGAGGACTTTACTATGAAGTCCTCAGCATTGACCCTTCTGCTTATAAACTTGTCATAAGTCCACCCACGATTCAGAAAGACACGTGTTATTCGTCTGACCTTAGTGTAGGAGGCTTGAGTCTGGATGAGAACTTGCCATTTAACATATCCACTCACAACACCGTGATTCTGCTGAATTGCTCTTGCAACATCCTTCTTTCACCATTGAATTGTTCTTCAAACAGCTTTTGTAGGGCTTATGAGGACAATGCGGTGGAAGGAACAGGGTGTAGAAACACTCTCTGCTGTCATTACTTGAAAGATTCAGCCATGACTTCGCATAGAATTAGGATTAGGGTTGGAGGGTGCACCGCTTACACTTCCATGGTGAATATTAAGCCTGACGATCCAGTCGGTTCATGGAATTATGGTATTGAGCTGCAATGGGTCCATCCAACTTAAGGTTATCTATCAAGGTGCAGACCAAATTCAGTACTGTGTAATTGTTTTAAAGGGAGAGGTTAAAAGTCTGTGTAGCTGTTGCTTGTTTGCCATTAATAATGCGGGGTGTCGTATCTCCTCTGAAGTGTGTCAAATTTGTAAAATGTAAGATGGTCACGTGTTCTGTCATGTCTTGTCATTGGTCGTGTTCCGCATCGTCTATAAATGTCCATGCTTAGTTAGGTCCTGAGTGTGGCCTTCTAATGGAGTAATTGGAGCTGGAGGTGGTTCACGATGCTAAGAATAATGATGTTATCTTGGTCTTCTCTGCATAAATCTCAATTTGGCTTTGTTTGCTGTTGCCATGCATGCTTCATGGTTACTTCTCAAGGCAATAAACTTGCTTCTTCTGATGCCTCTCTCTCTCTCTCTCTCTCTCTCTCTCTCTCTCGGTAACTCAAGCTTTGGATGGCAAATAAGCCACGGAAATGCAGTCAAGGTGTCCCCTCGTGTTCAGCTAAGGACAGTTCTTTTTGCGCCCAGCCAATATATATAAATAACACCACTGGAAGCTTCCACTAATTTTGACGAAGCAGATTTATATAGAGAAACATAAAGAATTGACATGACAGGAACACAGTACGTTTAAATTTTAATCATCACCTGTAAAGTTTAAAACTCGTTTTAAAACTAACATTAACCTTCACGTCGTATTACAATTCACACTAGATGGTGTGTTAAAAATTAGGGTTAACACCATTAAATATCCCAAATTGATGCTCTCATGACACATTTATTCCAAAATTAATTTTCGTCTTACAAAAAATCATAAACTAATACCCTTGATCCAAATCTGCCATTCATTAGCATTTCGTTTAATATTCTATTAAGATGTGCAATGCAAATATACAAGGCAGGTGACTGCAAGACGAATTAAACGTGGAGAATGACAAATCCGACATGGAGAATGACATGCATTTTAATGGGATATTGGATAAAATGCTAACTGAGCGTAGATTCAGATTATAAATACCAATTTGAGACTTTTTGAGAGACAGAAATTGTTTTAAAATGTGCCATGAAATACCACTTTGGGATTTTTGTTAACCCAACTCACACCGAACAGGGTGATTTGACACCAGTATTGTTCGGGCTCATTTAGACTTTGTTCTAGGTCAATTTTAACACGTGAGAAACAGGAGACAAGCTATGTATTGTGTTGAACCATCATGGTTCAAGGTTCAAGGTTTAATTTGAGTTGACAGACAAGAATTTTATGCCCAAATACTCTTTTTAGCTGGATCTTTTTGTGCACTTGAAAGCGAAATGAGGCTCGAGTACCTTCGTTCTTACTAGCTCTTCCTTTCATTCTCTTCGGACTTTTCTTGATCTATAAAGTGATGCAGATCGCATCGCTTTTGTTGTTTCGAAGTCACAACATTTAGTAAGGCTGTCAAACTGAGTTAAAACAGACATACTTTCACCATCTTTACATAAATTCCAGAAAGGAGGTGAAAACAACAAAGAGAAAAAGCAAAGCGTAAGAACATCTCAAAGCGTAAGAACATCTCGGTAAGTACTCGATACAGCCAAAACAAAAGGGTGCCACATTGTGAACAACAGTCAGTCACTATGCTAAAAAATACCTAACTGCAGATGAGCAAGTTCAGGTGACAACAACATCAAAGAGAAGGTGAAAAATTGGTAAAATTCATAGTGCCACTTAAGTAACATAGAGAAACATAAAGATCCAGATTGCCAGAAACCATAAAAAGAGAAACAAGGGGCAGAAAGACAGCAAACTAATGAAAACGAGATTTTGTATTATAACGAGAAAACCCAATCAAAAGTCTTACTATTCAAGCTTCACTTCTTTACACACGAACTCGAGATGTTAGCAAGCAAACTATCACGACCATACTTAACAAATTCGAGGTGTCTTCTTAGTTAGTCAGTCCAACAGCAGAGCACAAACTGAAAATCAAACATTGACACTTGCAATCTCAGAAAACACCTGCTCCTCTATCTCAACTCTCACACGTTTACAATATCACCACCGAAACAGGAAAACCAGGCGCTGCTCACACTGCCAGGGAAAAAAATCATATGACTATTTACTATACCAGACAATTTGCTATGAGGGCACCAAAGATCTGCTTGGCTTTTTTCCTTCCATGGCATCTTTCTTTTTCCGACAAGTTGTGCAGAGGAATGGCCCTTCACATGACTTTGATGCGGGGGAGAAAAAGGGTCCAGAATTTGCCGTCAAGTTGTTAGCAGGAGGCTGATCTGCTTGGCAAACCGCACATTTAAAAGTCCCCGGGTTTTGGTCTGAAGGAAAATCCTTACCTAGCCTGCAGTAAAAATTACAGAACATTTACAGCAGACTAAAGACTACCCATCCTTGAACTTCCCCCAGCAAGGCACCCATCTAACTTCACCATACATTCAATTTTTCAGGACCTATTATGCACACAGGAAACCTCTAATTGGCATGAACATCTCAGCAATCTACGACTTTGAACAGAATAATGGCAGTAGTCAAAATGACATCTTTTCATTACTCCTTCATGCTCATGTAGTGTACATCACCAATACGTGCAACATTATCTATAAATGACACGGACACTAGCACAAATCATTAGAAAGCAGTCCAATATAGTGATTTGGAATAGCTATTGATGTTTCTTTCCAGATTTTTGCCTATTAATTTGCCAAATAGTGATTGATAGATGAGGAACTAACCCTGATAACAAGACATTGCTAAAGTAACCTTTCTCATCGAATGTTTGAAAGATTTCATTTAGTTTCGGGCCAAGGGTAGCTTCATGAGTTGACATACTTCCCATATTCATCCTCAAAAACAGCACATTTATTTTCCGAAGGAAAACTTCACCTTTGCAAGGAAGATTAAGTACATCAAATATATGTTAAAAGGATTACCTCTCCGCCAGCATTGCAGAACCCTCTTCAAACAACTCCTCCACAGCCCCAACAGCAGAAAGCTTACTGTTAGCTTTATTCGTACTCTGGGACTTCTTCCTGGGCAAAAATGAACTGAGAAAACTTTGCTTCTTTTTTGGTGTTAAAGGTATAACGGGGATATCAGATGGAATAATATCAACAACCAGGCAGGTTGTATCATCTTTCAGGCCTCTTGACCGAAGTGCGTCCTGAACAGTAGAACAAGCAATCAGATAACAAACACGGAGAAAAGTCATAAACATTCCACATATCCTAGAGATCACAGAGGGAATCACCTTAACAACTAACTTTGCAGCTAGTTCTGCTGGTAAACCTCGACAAGACTTGGCAGCAACATCAGAAGATAAAGCATCCCAGATACCATCAGAAGCAATTATGAGTCTTCCCCCAGCATTTGAAAGCTATGTCACCAGAAACGAGGTTTTTCAATTTCATCGTGCTTAAAAAGGCTAAGCCAATTCGACCAGATCAACTCACCTTTACTTGCTTAACATGTGGTATTGGCACAATAAATTCGCCTACATCTGTGTCACCTATCGACCTTGAAAGGCATAATCCACCAGGCCAACAACGCAGGGGGCCAACCTGTGAACCACGATATAGCAGGTAAGGACAGGGATTCCCTTTTGTTTGGGTTTGATGGATCAAAGCGCAAACAATCTTGTACCTCATTTCCACCGAACACATTCAGTCTTCCCACTTCACCTCCACTTGCAGTGACTCGTTCCCTCTCTTCTACATTCTCTTCAAGCCGATGATCAACAGTCAAGAGAGAAACCACACCTCCCTGTGTGTCCAATATGCATCTAGAATCTCCCACTGATGCAACAGTAATTGTCCACCCATCAATCACCACGAATGTCACTGTTGTCCCAGAAGTTTCACCTGTCACGCAATGAAAGTATTAAGGTAAGAACAAATGGATAGCCTTTCAATAAAAAGGACAAGATGGTAGTAACATGCCTCTCTGCTGAAATTCTATGTCAGTCTTGACAAAACCTGCAACAAGGGCCCGTGGAAGTGCTTGAAGCCAGTCAT
This sequence comes from Metrosideros polymorpha var. glaberrima, assembly GCA_001662345.2. Taxonomy (NCBI): domain Eukaryota; kingdom Viridiplantae; phylum Streptophyta; class Magnoliopsida; order Myrtales; family Myrtaceae; genus Metrosideros; species Metrosideros polymorpha. The sequence goes on from BCNH02000008.1 coordinate 36,788,609, forward strand.
CTCGACTAACCCCTTGAGGGATAGCACTCAAAACGTTAGCCAATAGGTTCTCCTTTGCAAAGATAGCAGCCGATATGCCATTATGTCCGTCAAATATCTGCACAGAGAAATAATACTAATTTGCTGCAGGTGCCATGAAATAGAAAAATGCAGAATGGAGGTATGCTATCCTTGAGGATATTACACAAAGAAAAGGAATAAACAAAGAACAGAGAAAACGAGAATTTCAGTCCTGGAAACTGTTTAACTTGACGCGTACACTTCACTACGCCATATAAACAAACAAGAGTTTAGTTGCATAACTATTTGACATTTTCAATTCAGGAGCTTCTTGCACTGTGCTAAAGACAAGTTCCTGTTTTTCCTTTAATGAAAGATATCACGAAGAGTACCGCAAACACAGAAAATGAGGTTGACAGGTCCCCAGCAATCCTCTCACAGTCAGGTTTTGTCAGAAAGTAGTCCTCCCCTTTTTTCGCCAAGGCGGCCTGTCCATATTTCACAAGAGGCTTCTCAACTTTCCCACCTCGAATCTCACGACCAATCAGAGTCGCAAGCGGAACAAGAGGAGGTTTCATCCTTGATACTTCAGCCTGACTCATGTTCTACAGTTTGGCATTTTGCAGAAACCAGTGGTGAGACCTGAACATCCAGAACAATAATTTCAATAAAGAGCACTCTCCATATCAATCTCTCAACAAGCTAACTAACTATGATGATTGTCACGAATATATCAAGCTGCTTCTGCTTTTGCACTGAAGCAAGAGCAAAAGCTAAAGGAGCAAATAAACAGATGCAAATCCATCTCCCGCAGTCCACACCATAATCTCGCGTAAATAGATCAGAGTACATCCACATACTCGCAGAAGAAAAAAACGACACAACTAACAGAGGAACACCATCATACCTAAAGTTAAAAATGCCAAAGAGTTTGTCACTTTAAGCTGCAATTAGCTTGGTTTTCAAGAGTCCTGACAGTCTAAACATGCTTTCACAAATACACACCAGTAAAGGACTAAATCAATGCGCGAAATCGACGAACACCACGTTCCTCCACTGATATTTTCCGCTCCACCGGGCATTTGAGCACTTCTGATTAGGAACGACACGGATCAAGACAAAACAAACGCCTGTAAAGTAGCTCACTTTGGCAAACCCTAATGCATCAGGAAAAATAACTCGAACCCGAAACAGACGCAAGAAAAAGAAGAAGAAGAAAATTCACAGGTAAGACCCATAATGACCTTCAATCTTCACCATACGAGACGTTACGTTTGAGAAAAATCGACCGATGAAAAGAAATACCAAAATGCGCTTCGATTGAGGTGAGCAAAAACGGAATTTACTCACGAAGCGACGCCACCAAATCAAAACCTAACAGACTGAGGTCACAGCAATCGGGAACAATGCAACGAAACTTGATCCGACCACACCGGCCTGCGCCGATCTCTTCCGAAAGCGCCTCAGTAATCCGAGACCGACCTCAGGCCGAGCGACGAGCACAAGCGACTGACAAAAATCACAAGCCCCCGCAAAAAAACGAAGTTGCAGACAGTTCGCGAGTCGAAAGGCGAGAAAAAGGAACTGTCGTATTCCCTCTCCGGCGGAACTCACATTGCGGCGGAGCAGCCAACAGCATTAGCGGGTCGAGCAGCCGGAATCCGTCGCCGGAAACCCCCCGGGGAAGGTCAGCTCAGAGCTCCGTCAGTCTTGCGCATTCCCTCGCGCGACCCCGTCGACAGTGGCGTCAAAAAGGCGCCTCGCAATCACAGGCGAGAACTGAAGGAGGAGGAAAATGTGTGCGAGAGCGAGAGCGAGAGCGAGAGCGAGAGCGAGAGGATTCCTCTGCTACTTGCTTGGGAGAAAAATCTAGAGAGAGAGAGAGAGGCAGGGAGGGGCAAAAATGGCGATTTCGTGCGGGGGATTTTGACAATGACCTTCATGTCCCGATCGTAGTTGTAACCAGCTAGAGGAGACGGAGCGGAAATTACTCCGCTGCCCTCGATTGTCGAGGGTTTTTGCCTTTGCTCCCACTACCGTGACTGAAATGAGCGAGGGGAGCGACAATCCTCCCGAGGAAACTCTTTTAGGAGCGTTCTACATGTCATACATTTACCTTCCATTAAAATTTTATCATATGATTTTTCAGCTAAAATAATTTTAACGATTTTCTTTGATGGAGAATAAATATGTCATAATGAGAATAATCTAAAAAATTTTTTATGGCTTTTGTCCTATTTATTAAGATAGATTGTTGGTTAATCAAGCCAATTATCAAGTAATTAGAACATAATTATGCCGATTAGCTCTTGTACATCGATCCATTTTCAATCATGCTGCAAAATAGTAACAAACCATCCAATTCAAAAGGAAAAATCAAGAAATCGCTCGAATTACCCCTGAGAAATTTCTGTATTCTGACTCTAGTTGTCATATTGGGGCAGTTGACTTTTAATCAACCTGAATTGTAATCCACCATAGGAAAATGGGATTTTTTAAAAATTATTATTGCACATATGTTTGACGCGGAATTATTAAGAAGCGAGAGAGTGCTGAGATGTAGGGGTTGGCAAAAAGAAATCATTAGGTGGGTCTTAGAATAAAGCAAAAGTAAATTGAAAAAAAAAATTGATTAGGTGGGGTTAGCAAAGCAAAGCTCGGTTGTCAAACCTAGACTGAGCAAAAGCCACCTAAATATTTTTCAGATTATTTTAATTTAATGGGAAATTGCATGGTACTAGTCAACCGGTACCACATGTATCACCACATTTTAAGTCCGATGTTAACTACGAATGGATTTCATACTTGTCTGAAATTCCTAAAAGCTGATATTTATAATTTAAGCTTGAGGAATATTTAGAAAAAAAATATATTAAAAAAAAAAGTTGAATTTTTCTTTTTTTAACATGCTGTGGACCAAACCAAACCCCGGCTTGTTGAATAATTAATGCCTCGTTGCCGAAAGAGGGATTTTAACTAAGCAAAAGAGCCGAAAGCCGAGCTGGTGGCGACAAAAAAAACCCAAGTGATTAGGGACGGAGAGTTCGGAGGAATAATGCCGGGGCCAATGTGAAATTGCCTCTCTCGGAGAGTACCTTGTTAGGTTCTTTTTGTCGTAATCGTTACATTTTCATGCGAGATCACATCGTGTCGTATCGTAATGAGTATCGAAAGGAGAAAAAAAGGTTAATTTTATGTTGATCCGATTAATCTCAGTGCATTTTATTTTCTAGTTCTTGTAAGCTTCTAAAATCTTGCAAGAGCAAAAGATATATTCACCGCTCATAGGTTGCCAGTGGCTTAAAGAATGTTAGGTCGATCAACTATTCACTCAATAAACCCAATAACATGTTAATTAAGTTTTCAAAAGATAATTCGATTATTTTTTTTATTCCTTCTTACTTCCTGCTTGTGGTCGGGAAGGGTCGCCGGAGCTCGTCGGCCACTGGGCGAGGGTTGCGGGCAAGGCGGCAAGGTCCTGGCAACCTTTGCCCACAGCTAGTGAGGCGACCTCGCCCATGGTCGTGCCTCGCGGCCATGGCCTTGCCAATCGCAATTAAAAATTAATTCAAAAAAATATTAAAATATTATTATTTTGGTCACTCGATGTGCCATGTCAGTATCGATTGGTCAAATTGACTGAATTGGCACAAACACAAAAAAGTTTAAACTAAATTGATAAAAAAAAAAGAAGAAGTTAAGATTAAATTTTCACAGCTATAACCATAATAAATTTATGATTATTTTGGTAATTTTGTCCATTATAATATATAAGGTGAGTATTGGTGGGGGCAAAAAGACCGATCCATGATGATGAGTCGAAAAAGTCGTGTGGGCAATTTTCGGGAGGCGAAGCATGCACTCTCCCCATGGAAAAAGACACTCAAACATATGTTCTCCCTTTTCTATGCAAAACCAGAAAAAAAGAAGAAGGACATATCCTAATCCTAATCCTAGCGCATATAGCAATGGCCCCCAACCATCGGCTGACGTGGCCACGTGCCTGCTGGACCCCACCTAGGATTCTCGATTTGGCCGCTCGCCGTTCCGTCGTGGTCGTTGTTTTTTCCGGGGGGCAAATCCCGGATTGGAAAGATGACGTGGAATGATGGAACTTGCCCCATCGACACCGTGGACTTTGGCAATAATTCCAAAGTGCGCGTAGCCCATGCACTTTTACGCACATATGTTTCAAAAACCCACGCCAGGTCCATGGATCGGATACGACCTATGAGGGGGACATCCGATGATAAAATATTGTACACACGTGTTTGCCACGTCATTTTTACGCAAATTCATTCTGTGAGCGACACGTATCTTATTTGAACTTTCGTGTGACCTCGAGGATGTAGGGGCTGAAGGAGGGCTTGGGGTTGTAGGTGATGATGACAGGGGATTTGGGCTTACACTTGGACCTAGGGGGCGGCAAATAACCTCAATGGTGGAGCCGTCGCCAGAGGGGGGATCGTAAGGCAGTGGGGAAGGCAACGGACGAGACGGGGCGTGGTTTGCATGAGAGAGAGAGAGTGGAGTCGTGAAGAGAAGGAAAGAGAGAGAGGCTTTTAAAATTTTTGACACGTGAGCCCAAATGTGACACATGTCGTCATTGAATGGACTTGTGTAAAAATGACGTGGCACCACTTGTGTATACAATATCTTCTAATAACTCGATAGCGTGACTCACCCCAAACAAGAAGCAAGAGACTCGTGGCTAATCGAAGGTTTAGAGGACCGGATGTCCGACCGTTAGGAACGGTTCTTGAAGGGCGTTTTTATGGGCGCAAATCACGGATATGCTATTGGACAAGGGGACTGACGTCTCCAACTTCTTTTCCCCTCCTCTATTTCCATTTCTTTCAAAAGAAGAAAGTCAACATACTTAGTGAAAGAGGACAAACATATGAACAAATTGGATTCGACGAGGTGACCACATAAACAAATCATCACCAGCACCAAACCATCGACACTTCTATATTAACACAGCCCCTCTCTCTCTCTCTCTCTCTCTGTAATACATTTAGTACACAAAGAATAAAAAAAGAAGAAGACAAGAACCAAAACTCAGTACATTTCACTTCCTATATACCACCTCGTTGGTACACATTTACTTTGCACAACCGTTTCTTCGTCTTCCATCGGTTGTCGTGGACTGCCGAGCTTTGTGCAGCGGCGGACTGACTCCGTGGGGCAGTTTCCTCGACGCCGAAGGAACTAACGTGGGAATCGAACTCCTGATGAGAAAGATCATTGTTACTTCTGCTACGAATGTGTCCCAAATCTTGGGAGGCGATTCTAAGACTCTATGGTCGATGGAAATATACATGACGTGTAAACTTCCCCTGGGATCCTCTTCGAAGTGCAAACTATTCAGGAATATACGACTTGCAATCATAAGTAATCCTTTTCTCGATCTATTGGAAGAAATGCTTATCCAGTATTAAGACGATTACCTTGTCTCCGCGTTCTTCGTTGGCTTGGGCTGAGGTTTCTTGACCCTTGACGCCAAACCATTCTTGGCAACTTTAGAAGCGCTATGTTGCCAGAGCAAGTCTGGTTCAGAAGAGTCACTTGTTGCAGCCTCCAGGTCATCGGAGTCATTATCGTTACATTGATCCCTCCGCACATCACAATCTTGGTTGTTCTTAATTTTGTTTGGTGAAAGCTTGTTTTGGGATACCATTGATGGATCTGAGTGGTGTCTCTGATATAACATGTGAGGCAAGTCTCCATTTTCGGCCTCCCAGATAACTGGTGGATGTTCCTCTCTACTTAGCGCGTTGTGCTTTTTCACCATTACCTTATCAACCCACTCACCTGAAACTAGTTCTTTCTCATCGTCCTTTCCATTTAGTCCAGGATTGGTAACTGGCAGCCAGGGAGGTGAGTTTGCTAGCATATCCTGAAGATCTAAGCTCCGTCTTTTCAGCTTGGGTTTCGATTTGTTCTGGACCTGCACATCAAATCGTCATTAGATGATTCTAAGGATTAATGGATGTGACAATTTCTAATACAGTCAAACCGCGAAATTTATGTATATGGGACCAGCAGTGGAAAAATTACGATTTCAACTTGTCCATCCACAAATGGCTGAGAATGAATGTTGTGTTATCAGCCAGACAAGACAGAGAGAGAATGAAAGTCATATTATCAAAGAAGAATTAAAGGTTGTTTTGACAAGAAGAACCCCCCAGGAGACTCCACGTCCTATTTTGCCCCCTTTTTTTGTATGATACTCTATTACCAGTTCTCCTCTATATCATATGATAGTAAATAATAAATGCCCAATCAATCTTTCCTGTCATTCCTGACATGGAAGAGAAAATAAAAGTCTTTTTCTTCCAAGGGATGTAGTAAAATGGAACCCCGAAATAAGTATTGCCAGTAAAACACTTTTCACTACACTTCAAATTCATGAAATTATATAAGGACTTGTATGTTATGAAGCGACATACATGCATATCTACAGTTTCTGAGCCATCGCTAAATTACTTCCTGATGTCTTGGCATGTCACAGTCGGAGCATAGAGAGATAACACAATTATTACTGGTTCCGGAGTCAATAAGGGAAAGTAATGTTGGATGTACATGCTGACAGTGGAAGTTAGGAAACTGTTTGTATTTGTCATTCTTCTTGATTCGAATGTCCTTACCTCTATATTTCCTACATCCTCCATGGGTTGTCTATGACTAATTGCCACATGTCCTGGACCCTCCCAACTAAGTTGCATAGAAAGTCCCGTTTGTACTTCAAATCTTTCTGGACTGCTTGACCGGGAACTATGAAGCGGCTGTCTTTCTACCTCCTTCTTTGCAAGAGCAGCCTTAAGGCCAGCTATCTACATCCAAAGACATTGGACATTAGATTCATTTTTCTAATAATCAAACCTACAATTCTCAATAAGACAGAACTTTTAAGATTTATTTTGCAAAAGTAAACAAGGCAGTGATAGAAGCAAAGGGCAAAGAAAATATCAACAACCAGTTGCAAGCTTAATTTTTAAGGGAGTAGACATCTTTCTTCAGTTAATCAATCGGGTAAAAATTGAAGTTCGCTTGATAAAAAAAAACCTGTTCTTTTAGCTCTTTCACATCTGCACTGTCTTTATTAACTCGAGCAGCACCAAGTTCAACAGTAGACACCCTTTCAGCAAATTTTAGTGTACTAATACTTTCTCCTAAAGCATCAGGCTCAGGACTTATGTGCACAAACATGAGTGTCTTGGCTTGCCCTCCTGGTAAACATGAGGTCCAACAACTTGATTAGAATGTTAAAAGATAAAGAACATCTTCATCGTCCAACAAGCAGAGTTACTCTTACCAAGTGAATCTTGGAGCAATTGTGTCAGCTTACTGTTCCTGTAAGGAACATGTGAGTTCTTCTGAGCAAGTGCAGAAATCACATCTCCTAATGCAGAAAGAGATTTGTTAATGTGTTGCGCCTCCTTCAGTCTATCCCCTGTCACCTCGGATTTGTCCACTCTTTCGCTTCCTGCCAGATCAACCAGATGCATGCAACCACGGAGAATGGTTCCAGATGTTAGCACTTTTCCTTGGATGTGAACAGTCAGGCAGCTGTCAAATGTTAGCAGATAAAAGTTAGCCCCCATAAAGTTAGAACACAATCAAAATCTGATCGATCTGTCTTCACTTGAATATTGCCGAGCAACATAATATTGTAGACTATATTTCTGGTGACTTTACACTTTCTTAACAATCGCCTGGAGGAAGTAGTAGGGACATTCAAGGAAAATATCATATACCTATGTGAACGGCTGCTGCGGTCATTGAGGGCAGTAGCACCAACTGCACGATTACAATTACCGAGGTTCATCAAGTTCAGGACGTCTGATGACGACGACACGGGCACAAGGTTTGCGTCAGGTACATTTATTCCATTTTGACTGCTGTTACGTATTTCTACTCTTTTGTTCTGACCATCAGTCACAAGGAGATCCCTGACTTGCTCATTATAAATCTCGATCATCTGAACAGATACCTCGTATAAAATGGAAACCTTTCTCTGCTCAGAGAGAAGGAATAGATCACTTAATGCTCTGAAGTTTACACCCATGCTTTCCTCAGTGAGCTCTTTCGGTCCAGTCTGGGGAGAGAGAGAGAACAAATTGATTATGCATCTGTTAAGTCAAAATTGGGTATTTACTGAGTCTAAAATGAAAATGCTTGTTTGACCTGAAAAAAATTTAAATGAATCTCTTACCATGGTATATGTTTTGCCAGATCCAGTTTGGCCATAAGCAAATATGCAGACATTGTAACCATCAAGAACAGACCGAATAAGGGGCTGAGTGTCTGAGAATACTTCCTCTGCAGAGAAGACAACAAACTTGAGCGAAAACATTAGCGGAGAATCCCAGAATACCCTTGAAAAAAGTGTGTGCAATAACCTTGGGTTGCTGAAGGACCAAATACTTTGTTGAATGTAAATGACTTCCTTGCCTCCTTCCCATATTTAGAGAAGGTATTCACTGTAATATTTCCTTCCTCTATGCGGTCCACAGTGCTCAGACGATTTGCTTGCCCAGCTAAAAATGGTCTCACACGACAATATACCCTAATATTTCCTACTCAAACACACAAGGAACCATTAGACTGTTGATAGAAAGTCAACGCATGAGACATCAAGTACTTTTATCCCAAATTGACGATGAAATCCTAGGAACAATACCTTTCAAGTCTTGCACCTGATTATACAACCTGCGATTTTCCTCTAGAACCTTTTGATATCCAGAAGCAGCATGAGCTAGACTATGTAGGTGTTTACCTATTCACGAGGTTATCAACAAGAAAGATTAGAAAAATTGGTAAAAGCACTGCAAACAAGTGTGAACTCAGTTAGTTTACCAAGACTGGCAAGATCCTCCATATACTTCATTCGGAGAAATTGCATTCCTTCTTTCACTGTACATACAGTATGCTTCAGTTCCTGCAGAATAGCAATACAGTACCATAAAGTAACCTCTTGTAAGCATTTAATATTTTCTTAATTACATGTTTGCACTGCAGATACCTGAATATCTTTCTGTTGCTGGTCAACCAGCAGCTGTTTTTTCGAGAGTTGACCTTCTGATGCCTCATCATCAATCAACTTTTGACTGTACTGTTCCTCGGATTGAATGTGTGTTGTGGTTTGCTCTTCAATCTAATTGATACATCAATCTCAAACATTGTTAGATAAAATGAATCATTTAAATGTATGCATGCTCATGATGCAACTTCAACTGTTGCAAACCTGTATATTACAATGCCAAATTGATCAGAATACCTTTGTGTCCTCGGATCCACTTGTAGAAAAAGACTTGTCGCAGCAGGATACTACCTCATCTCTTGATTCAGTTTTCATCTGATTAGATGAGAGATAAAATAAATATGTATTTATAGAGAAATTTGACTAATGAATACAGAAACAGAGGCCACCAGCACCATTGGTCCCTTAAAGGCAAGGAAGCAGAAGCCCACATTTGCTTAGTGGGGGAAAAAAGAGCCCATGTTTGGTTTGGATTTGTTACAGGTGCACGAGCATTTAGCACTGCGTAACTCTACCAGTTCAGGTGGAACACAATCAAAAAATGGAAAAGAACTCTACCCGAATCAATATCTGTGCTTGTAGACGTAGTACATTGCAGAGAAATAATAGCTACTCACCAGTTCACTTTGACTTGCTAAACGTCGTTCAAACTCCTCCATGACTTTACTCAACAAAGATTCCACAACCTGTTAAAATTAGGAAAATAGAAATTTTCGCTTAATTTGCTCTAGCATAGGGGATGATAATAGGAACACTAAAGTGGAGCCTGATGGAAAAGATAAAAAGGAGTGAAAGACGATTTGCAAACTGAGCTGTCCTATAATGGCTGCAATCTAAATTTATTTGAAGTTCCATGTCTGAATCAGTTATATCATGTAAGGGCTCTTACAATTGGAATGTCTTCTTGTTTCTTATCTGAAAGAACTTGCCGTACTAACATATTCAGAGAACGAGATGATCCCTGCAAATTAGAGCGCAGAAAAACGTTAATGGCCTGTTCTTAGCTTCACAGCAAGTGTAAACAAGATTGACGAGAAGAGGGAAGCTCACTAACTGCAATATTGAGGTCCTGACATATATCACCATGTTCACTTAACAATCCATCTAGAGACTTCTCACTAGCGGAGGAGGTCCTCGAGAAGGAATTCATGAATGGCTCTGAATTCTTTCGTATGAATTGTTTACTAGAAGGAATGGGTTTAGCTCCAGCAAGTTTCCATGATCCAACTCCACCTCTTTGTTTCCATTCACTATAAGCTTTTAGTGCCAGGACACAGTTCACAATCCGAACCGATTTTCCTCCCTGAATGAATTTTAAGGAGTGCGACAAGAAAAGTCTCCATTCAAATGCAATTATTCAGAAATCAAGCTAATTCATCACGCATTTGTGATTGAGTGAAAGAAACCAAATCACTTGCCAAGCCACTGGAGCTTCAGTTAAAAGATAGGTAAGAATGGGAATCACTCTCCAATGACACCTACCTGTTCTAAGTCAGAGGCTTCAAAGGTCGGAATCCCCATTTCCTCCACAATTACAAGAAAATTCCTCACATTCTCAAAATACTGATAAGCTGAAAGTGCTGCTCCATCGGGAATGATAACAGAGTCGGATGGGGCTTCAACTACCTAATAGTCAGAAGGGTGCACAAGGTCATGAAACCCGAAATGGTTGCTCATGTGACTGCGCCTATAGTAGAAAGAAAATGCAGCATACTTTTGGTATAGCCCCGGGTTGCACTTTGTTAAGAACATTGCAAAGAATTATTCCGCTTCGCAATCCAAGCCTGAACTCTTCTTCAGAAGGGTGAGCAGGCAGATCTTTGCCCCCAACCACTCCAACAGTCTTTCTCAACCATCCAGCGGCTTCATACCTTCTCGAGGCTGCACAGCAATGTCAGCGTGTCAAATTCAACACTTTGCAAGTTTCAAATTTCAAATGTCATTAAAAAAAAAAACTCAAAAATCTACGCAACTGAAAAATTCTCCCGCTTCCACTCAAACAGACAAATTCATAAATCTCGACTAGGGGAAACTTGTCTCGTACAAGAACAAGAAATGCGCCTAAGCAGGACAAGATCTCTTCTTGTTTTGCTCATGAGAGTTCAAGATCGATCGTTCATCTTACCAACGATTAAAAAAGAAAAAGAAAAAGGCCGGCTAGAATTATCAAATTCTCAATGTCTGAGCAACCAACTACTACGCAAGCTGGAAACGATTGAATCGTAAAGATCGCAAAACCCAGCAACCGTAACCTCCAGGAGCGCACAAAAGGGAGACAAGAACATGCGCCCGCCCGCTCGATCAAATCAAAAAGAAGAAGAAGAAAACAAGAAACGGGCCAAAAGATTCGCACAAGCTTCCTCTGCCTTTCGCGATGCCAGGTTGCGATCGCACAATCGCGTCCCGTGCTGCCGAAGCACGTCCTCCACCACGGACTCCACGGAGAACGCCGCCGCTTGCTCCGTCGCCATTTCCCTCGCGGGGAGACAATGCGGAGCTCGAATTCGAGACCAGCTCCTGGAGCTTCACGAACCGAACCGAACGCGGAAGAAAGAAACGGGGGCGAGATGTATGATAACTGTACAAGGATTTCGATCGGAGTTCCCAATCCCTCGGAGGAGGAGGGGATCGGGGTTCTCCGAAAGGGAGAGGGAGGGCCGCCCTCGAATGGAAGAAGGTGGTGGGAAAGGGAGGAGAGAAAATGCGCGTCGATTTTCTCAGGACTTGGCCTCTCACTTTCCCTCTCTCTTTCTCTCTCTCTCTCTCTCTCTCTCCTCAACAGCTTTCTCTCTCTTTCTAAATATTGGCTGTCGAAGGGAAAGAGGCACCGCACCAAACCTGGTTCCGAGCCTCTCGGGGACAGGAGGCTTTGTTGACGGTTTATATATTTTGAGAGGGGGAGCGGGGGCAAAATGGGTAAATTCCACCTCTCTTTTTTTTTTTTTTTCTCTTTCCAAATATTTTCCCCGGAAATACTATAACTTACAAAAGCAGCTTCGAAAAATCGAACGGTTACATTCTTCAAAAACTGCGTGACATGATTTGTTAACCAAAGATTAATGGCGATGATTCGAGTTATCGATGGCTCGGTACTAGATGGATGATGTTCTTAAACTGCAATTACTATAATAGCAGCAATTATTCTTGTATGAAGATGCAAGGGAATGCTTCTTACGAGAGTTTAATTGTGTTCCACGTACGATAGAAAGTTGTATGAAGTAAAAAAGAGAAACTTTGTAGATTGATAAGAAAAGACAATAATTAATAGAGAATTAATAACTACATGCATCAATTGTCGTGGAATTTGAATCTCAAATTCATGACTCGTGAGCGCTATCGACGTGTCAGTGCACAATTTAACCAATGTAGAGCCATTGTGCCAAATTAGAGGAAGTTGTTTTTCTGTGAAGCAGGTCATTATGTTGCTTCTGTATATCCATCTACAATGAGATGGATTTCATGTTGCAGTAATGACTTTGTTGTGCTTGTTTTAGGGGAAAATATCATAATAAAGGAAAATGTTTTCAGAGAAATCATTTTTCAGGAAAACATTTTCCTCTCTTCAAATAAGAGAATTCATTTTCTAGCTTTAAGTATACACATTTTCTTTCACCGTAAATTGTTTTCTGTTAACCGATCATTTTCAGGAAAGCAAATGCGTGAAAATGCATAAAAGTAATTCATTGAATTTTTTTTCACTAAAACAAATACACCCTTAAATTTAAAAACCCTTTGTGGATGCACATTGTGATGAACTGTTGAGATGCGAAGGTGAAGTCTCCTGTTTCTCTTCTCTTATTGCAGTTTTCCTTTAAAAAGACATTGGATATTGACTACAATTAGCAAATGATCTGAAAGTTATGATTCATATCCTATGGATTCAGTAAATGAAGCTGACACAAAATGATCTCAATTTGAAGGCCATGGTGGATCAACAATCAAGCATGTCCAAAATCCAAAGCAAGTTGTGCTTTTTCATGAGCCTCCCTAACATCATTTTATCACCATACTTCAATAATGGTCCTGAATCTCGAAATCGACTATAATCACCTAGCAATAACTAAACGTTTTATTCTTATCGTCTCGTATTATATAACAATCAATAAACTAAACTACTCATACTGGTCTCATTATCTCGTCAATTAAGCTAATGAGATTTATAGAGCCGCTCAAACTTTTCGTATAAAATAGCCCTATGTTCATAAATTGCCTGTACATTACATCTAATGCAAATCAGTGGGTGGATTGGGTTTGATCATTTCTTGCTCATGCCTAACCCTTTGCTTAGAATAGAAGGATTAACATGTGATTATGATTAGTGAGAACTCCCATCTAAGAATCCCAGAAGAATAAAGAAAGAACTCTGAAACCTCCAACATTGGTCACTTGACAATATTATGTGACCCACAATTTTCCTTAAAAAAATCAACCTTAAATTGAGGTTTTCTTTTTTTCTTGGGCAAGGTGGTTCTTCTGTAAGTAGGAAGAGTGTCATTTTCTATTATCAGTACCCGGTTACTATATGTTAACCACCCATTCATTAGGGTAGGATGTAATTGGAGTGAATAGGATTGCAAGCTTTGATGAGAATATTCTACAGGTGGTTTTTCAAGTGCGTGGGTGTGTTTATATATATATATATATATATATGTATCTAAATTCTTGAGCACATGCTCTATGCACCATCCCTCATGATTTAGCCCACTACAAGAGAACTTTGTTTAAGGAGAAAGCAAGTGCTCATGGGATCTTTGGTGCCAAATAATTTAACTCAAAAAGTATAAGTTCGGTTCAACTTCAAAGCAATTGGACCAAATCATTAGTCAGCCATAAAGATTTTATTAATGTAAGTGCATGATGTTGATGTTTAGAGTCAGAGAGAAAATAATAATAAGGTGTTTATGGTGGCTCAATCCTAATTAGGATTGTATGATATATATTTATATGAGTAACTAATTAAATTAAAGGTATAAATAGAAATATAATTACAGAAATACCTCCTTATACATATAAATGACTGAATTGAACCGATCATTAGAAGATTGCCAACCCGGTTGATCAAGCGAGAACCGTCCACCTTGTCCTCGACCAGATCTTCAATCCCTGGAATTACGTTCGCCTCGAGACCCTTGAAACGGTGGATTGGGTGAAGTGGCATGACCAAACAAAGCATAATGAATATCGGATGAAGATGAGGAATTCGATTTTCGAGGAAATCGATCTTCTTGGATGAGGAGGCGTGACTGCAGATCACCGAAGGAAAGAATAGTAGGGCCATTGATGGCCATTGTGACGAAGGGATCATACTCTAATGCGAGCCCATTAAGGGCTTGAATCACCGAGTCCTTAGTAAAGACGGAGCAATTGATTGCGGTGAGATAGTCTGCAATTGACTTTAGATGCCGAAGATAATAAGACATTGACTGATCGAATTTCTTAATGGCGTTTTGAAAATCAAGTTTTAGTCCAATTTCCTTGGCCGCGCAACGATTAGTAAAGCATTGTCCTAGAGCAAGCCAAATCTCCCAAGAAGTTCGAAGGTCGTGAACTTCATGGAAAATCTCAACTGTGAGGGTTGAGTTAATCAAACTACAAACGCATTGATCTAGCTTGACCCAGGTGGAATCGGAGGTATTGATTACCACAGTGCCATTCTGATCATTGATAAGTTTCGACAGACATGGAAAAGACCCTAACACATAGACCAACAAATCGTTGTAGATTAGAATATGTTCAAACTGAGATTTTCACAAAAGATAATTGTCTGCATCAAGCTTGATGGAGACAAGACTAGTGTTGTTGGGAAGAATAAGAGACGGCGGGATTGATTGCATGGCCACAATTTGAGCAGCAGCAGTTGAGAAGAGGGAAGAAGAGGTGGGCGTGGGCAGAATGTTGTTGAGAGGTGATGGAAAACTGGAATTAATAGAAAGAGAAGATGATGGCCAAAGAGACGGTAGGTGAAGAAAAATTTGGAGATGTATTGGACATTGTTGAGATAGTAATTGGAGCAAGGGAAGTGTTGATTTGGGTTAAAGATGTTGAAGATTTTGATGCGTTTTCCTACTCTGATAGCATGTTGATGTTTAGAGTCAAAAAGAAAATAATGTCAAAGTATTTATGGTGGCTCAATCCTAATTAGGGTTGTATAATATGTATTTATAGAAGTGACTAATTACAGTTAGGGTATAGATAGAATCATAATCACAGAAATACCCTGTTATACATATGAATTACACATTAATACATGACACCCACCTATAGCTTAAAGGTTATCGAGTCGAGACTTGTTTGGAGAACGGAACAATCTCAAAAGCCCCACATCACAACATGTATTTTTTTTTTCAGGATTTTACGATGATGAGATGTATAGAAACTTGAATCTCATTTGCATTAATGTAGACGACATACTCAAACAAACTCACATGAAAGTAACTTCCCCACGCCCTCGTGAGATTTTATGCATACTGATAAACGTTGGTCTCGTTTCTTTCCTAAATTTAAAGATATTGTGGGCACCGCACAACGACACCATGAAACATATCATCTGTCTCCACTTTGCCATTTTCCTCATATATTGCCTATTCGCAATCGCATAACAACGTGGGTACGCAGGTCAAATGTCGGATATGCATTGTTTAATACAGCTCATATATTTCGTTACTCGTTGAGGCTCCATCGAGAAAATGTTTTTAAATGTATTTGAATCTCTCTGGATTGCTATGCAGGGATTTTCCACATCTTCTTCTCTAACTCTAGGCACTAAGTTCGGTAATCCTACACGTTGTATATGCAAATATAGAAAGGAGCTCCGTTTTTTATTCAAACGGCCATTCCCTCCAACAGATATTTAAATCCATGGTTTGGATACGAACCTAAGACAGGTTCGGCGACGAGTACATATGTATATATAAAATAGAGAGAGATATTAATAAGAGTGGGGCCCACACGCGGAGTGGCCAGAAGCGGGCCCACAATTTCCCGCCATGCCGGCAATTGAAAGTCAGCCGGCCCAAGCCCAACCTCGCAAAAGTGGGCTCCACGGGCCCACTCGATGACCCGCCAGAACACGTAAAATAGAAGGGGAAAGAAGAGGAGCAAAGTCAAGCCGAAAAAAAAAAATGAAAATAATTTCGCCATCAAATTTTGGAATTTCTTTTTTCAATTGTTATTGAGGAGAACTCTCAGATGCCTTGATTTTCTCCTCTTCTTTATTTATTGAGGTAGACAGGTCAATAATAGACCGAAAAAGGTTGTAAAAATTTGCAAGAAAAATCAATCTTTTTCTCTATTAATACTTTTTTTTTTTGGTCTGACTATTAATACTTGATAGTGACAATATATATTTGAAATTTGAAATGCGACAACTTTGTTAGAACTCTCTATTTAAGACCTTGTAAAAGAAATATGAAACGCATGACCTCCTCAAATATCCAACTGATTCAATAATATATATATGTGTGTATATATCTAAATATGAAATTGCCCAATTAGAGTACTCTTCTCAATTTTGTTAAAAAAACAAAAGAAAAATTCATATGAGTCTTGTCTAGAGAGCCATGCCTAGGAGTTTTGGGACAAGGCCATGTGTGGTAGCAACCCAAACTCCCAAAGCGGTTCTTTTTCTTTCCATTGTTTTTGGGGTTGCTTTGGTGCAAGATGGGAACCATTTCCAAACTGAGTAAGTAAATTGTCTAAAGTGGAAGGACACCCTTTTCGGATATGGGAGTGTTATTATCTAAATTCCGAGGAGCACTACTTTATGATAATTAAGTGTTGTTGTCTAAAATTTCAATAATTTTTTCCCTTTTTCCTGTAGATGGATAAAGATAGGAAGCTTTATATTAAAGTTAAAGTCTTGTTTGGTGTGGATTAGGACCTGCATAAAGGAGGAGGAGGGAGGGGACTTGAGGCTTGTATGTTCAACAAGTGGCTTGATGGCAAGAAGAGCTCAAGCCAAGTCACCTGATGACGTCATTTCTGAATCGGTCCAAAGTCCTATCTTGACTAAATCTTTCATTTTCATTCACATAATGCAATGGAAAAGACCCTAAAGTTCCGGATTGCGGTCTGCTAAAGAAAAAGAGAGAGAGAGAGAGAGAGAGAAGAGAAGAGAAAGTCAATGTGCTGGCCTTGCTGCTTTCAACCCTATTTTTTCCTCTCTTTTTCTTGGGGATGAATCTGTAATTGAAAAAAAAAAGAAAAAAAAAAGAAAAGAGAAAGTTCAGATCTAATTGCTGTTATCATAAAATGTTGGTGTAGTTTCTGCTCAATGGATATGGCAAAAGCCACGATGTGATTGAGAGAATTCAATGATGACCCTTTTTGCTAGACCTCCATGTGATGCTTCTTTAGCCTGCATAAGTGCCTGAACATTCAAGAAGTTTATGATTAAGTGCACAAATCAGTGTGCTTTAGGAGGAGGCAAAATGGGTTTTCTTCTTTTGAGGGCTGGTTGGTTTTGGATTTGATTGAAAAGGTTTCACTTTTAATACATCAAATGTGTACTTGGATTAATTGAAAAGCTTCGTTTTGGACCACAATGTTTTGATATTTTTGACACTTTCTTTTTCTTGACATCTGCTGTCTCTAAGGTCTTACAAATAACAAAGCCCCTGTGTCTTAGTAACATCAAGGATGCGATGAGGCCAAACGCATAAGACGATGACAAAGCCAAATCAACGGTTTAGATGGAGAAAATTTTTCGGGTTAGACGAATCATCTCGATAAAGCGATATGAAGCCAATTAAGCACCCTAATCGTAGGGAGCTAAATTAAAAGCTCTGAGAAAACCCTTTTGTTTTCGCTTTGATTTGCAATCAAATCATGGAATTAAGGTCCAATCTACTTTAACTTTGCACACCAAACTCCACACTGAGAAAAAGGGAAATCATCAAAATTAGGGATGCGAGAGAGAGCAAGAACATGATCACACTTTAGGCCAAAAGTGCTAATTGCACTTATGCTAAATTAAAAGAAGAAGAAGAAGAAGCAGAGATGGTCCCACGGTATGGCAAAGGGGCTCAATCAGTTCTCCATGCAAAGAATTATAAGTTGCATAGGCACATGACAGTAATAAGCACTCGAAGTCACTGAATTTAGACAGCTCAACTGATCTCTTGCTGGTCTTTTAGGCAGGAAAAAGAAGATGATGAGCTGCTTCTAGAGCAAAAAAGTGTTCCAAGACTAAAAAAAAGAGGACAATTATGAGCATGGACTCGTGCACTTTGAACCCACATTAGTGTTTTGGATGAAGATAAAGATATTGTAGGATGGGAGAACAAAAAAGAAGGGACAAAGGATATGTTTAAGAAAAGCTTATGGTATTGAATATAGTTGAAGGGGTTCAACACCAAAACCTTGGAGAAATGCATTGTACAGGTTGTGCACGTATTGGATGACGGAGGGAAAATTACCAAAAAAGTCCTAAATCTATTGTATTTGTGCCAATTCAGTCCTAAACTTTTTTATTTTGCCAACTAAGTCCTAAACATTTTACAATTGTGTCAATTCAGTCCATTTGATCGGCCGACATTGACGTGACGTCACTGATGCCAACGTGGACAACTTTTAATAATATTGTAATATTTTTTCGATTATTTATTCTTTTTCTTTTTCTTTTTCCTCCTTGGGTCGCCAACCTTCTCGATGGCCAGCGATCGGCCACAGCTGAGTGCCGACGAGGGTCGACCTCATCGGATCTGGCGAGGGTGATCTCACCCTCGCGGGTATCTGGCAAGGGTTGGCCTTGAGCGAGGCTCGATAGGTGTTCCGGGTTTTGATTTTTCGGGAAAATTCACAGAAGAATCTGCCGAGTAAAACTTGTGGGCATTCGTTCTTGGTTCATGAAACAAAGGTCCGATGGCCAAGACGATCTCGACCACCCCTCAGTCGAATTCTTAATGACGCGTCACGATCTTGGGGGTGATAAGTCGACGATCTTGATTCACTCTTGAATCTGGAAAACCCAAATCCTATAGATAAATCTTGATGCCGGTCCGGTCCAGTATCCAAAGTCCAAAGTCCAAAGTCCAAAGTCCTACAACTTCACATAAAAAAAAATAAAAAATACCATGCACTTTGTAGTAAGTAGAAAGAAATTCAGAAATTTTCGAGCCTCAACTTTGCTGACTAATTAAGTGGATTTTTATATTATATGTGAAGGAGTGACGCAGAGGAAGATATATTTAGAAAATGATTTCAAAAGACAATGTTTATTCTGAATAATGAGTGCGTTTACAATGTCTTAAGTGACTATTTATAGAGAGGTTGCCCTTTAGAAAACAATCAAATAATAGAAGTCAGGAAAAAATCGATAAAGGGAAAAGTTTTCAAAACGCATACCCAAAATATGCAAAATGCGTCCGAAATCTCTGAAGGTCCAGAAATCAAGGAAAACGCGTGAATTTGGAAATCAAACATTGCCCAAACAAGCATGGCCAACCTTTACATTTGAATATCTCACGTTCCTTTTTTATTTGATATGTTGTACGCTTTACAACCCTTTCCGAATAAAAAGTTATGACTGTTTGAAGTTGACCCGCTCTTATGACGTTTGAAGATTTCCATATAAGTATTTGCCAGCTATTCTAAATCAGTTCTTGAGATTACTTTGGTGATGTCTTCTGCGGTTGGGGCTTAATTTCTTGCGCGAGTCTCCCGAACCTCCATCAATCGAAAGTGCCCTCTTAACCCATTCCTAAGAAAACAGTTTCAAAGGAATCTTTGGTACGATGGAATCGGCCGGGAATTAAATGTAGATTCCAAAATTAGGCACAAAAAAAACATTTAATGTTTTTTTATTTATTAATATACTAATTTATTTTCTATGCTTTGATTCCAAAATAAGGCAAAATATAAGCAGATGGAGGAACAGAAGCGTGGACCCTTTTCTTTTCTCTCTCTATCTTTTGGAATTATTGTCACCCGATTATCGGAAAAAAGGGAAGGAACCCCTCAAACCAAGTATCTCAATCCATAATAAAGTGGCCTGTGGCCCGATCCATGTCCCGTCGGTCCAAACTCGAAAACAGCTCCCGTGGGTCGCGGCAGCCCGGCCCGGCCCCACGAGGGCCCTGCGAACACTTGTGGGGTGGCAATGGCGGGCTTCGGGCCCCATCCATGTCCCGTCGGTCCAAACTCCAAAACCACTCTCATGGGTCGGGCAGCCTGGCCTAACCCGGCCCGGCTTGACGAGGGCCCTACGGACACTTGGAGGACGGCATCGGCGGGCTCGGACGATGACTTGTGGGCACGGAGCCAAGGGGGTCCGACCCGGTGCACCCATCGGTCGTCCCAGGTCAATAACGAACCGATTTTCGTGGCACTGGTTAAGCAAGCGAATGGATTGAGTAGGAAGTTTGAAATCGGGCCTCCGAAATGCTCTGAATTCGCGGGCCATGAGGAAGTTGGAGATTCGTAGTGGGAAGAGGCCGAAAATGGTTGTAAGAGCCGAAGACGAGGGCGTGCCTTGAATTGAAGGGGAGAATGAGAAGGGTTGGTCGGTTAGTTGGTTGGTTGGCGTACTGACGACCAAACTTTGGGTCGTCTTCGACTGCAAAACTCGACAGCTATTCGTGTTCTGTTGGCCATCACGAGCTTGACATTTCAGCATGATGATCTTCTACGACATCGCGTCCTATGTCAATGATTTCTTGTGTACAATACAAGGTCGAAACAAAAAAAAACTCTGTTGTTGGTCGCACGTGGCCACATAGCTACTAGGCTTTGTTGCTATTTCCTCGAGGTAAATAGCTCCATCAAATTATATACATATATACATATGTATGTACATGTGTATCTCTTGTTACTACGAGAAATCGAATCTCGGGCCGTCGAGGCTCGGCAACCGAATTAGATTCGGCCACTAAAGGGGTTTCCGGTGGCCCGAGACAAGTTTGATTGAGAAAAAAATGTTGTTGTATCAAGATAATTCTAAAGGTCATCATGCTTAACAAGATGCGCGCACAACTTTATATGATGGGCTCTATCGAATTCGGTGATTCGGATGAAAATGGCACAGGCAATGATTTTTTTAGGGAAGTTTGAGTGGTTTCTCACGTAATCATATTGAGACTAGACCAATCAAAATGAGTCACGAACCCATTTCTTAACACATATTTAATAGGCTGAGTTGTTATATGAGTTAATTATATTCTGTAAATAGATTTTAAATAACTTTATAATGGTAAAACCTAAAATAATATGAATGTTAAATTGGTTCATAATTTACTTAGATCCAACCCATTTATATATCTTTTTCTTCAATCCCTCTCTTTCTCTCTCTTGCCCTCACTTGATCTCACCTCGTCATTTCGAGCTCTCGCCTCAGTTTGGGTATGAGTTGGATCGTATGTAGTACGAGTCATCAGATCTATATTGCATGGGATTGGATGAAAAATAGGTTGAATTGGTCAATTTGGATCAAACTATTTTTTACTAGACCAAAATCCGATCTGACCCATCCACTTGAACGGGTCTAATCGAGACATGGCTGTAAACCTCGATGTATTGACCACGTGGAGTCAGAACTATCTTCACGTTCTGGTTGATTTTCAACCGGTCAAACCGGGCATGTTGGTTTGCGCATCAAAGGTTGGACAGGTCGGCAACGTCGACGACGACGACGCTGAGAATCGTCTCTTGATGACTTCGTTGGGCCAACTTTTCAGCCCCTGGAAATAGCAGCAAATCCTCGCGCCGAAGCGCGCTGTTTTTTCCTTGCTTGTAAGCAAACTTCGTTTCCCAGTACGTCGACGTATCTAAACGAGCAAGCAGTTTTGCTCATAATAATAATAATAATGTCTTTATTTCGAATTGTGCAACGGACCCATTTCGAAATTTTTCTTGATCCGTAAGACCCCGAAACTTTCGATCGTGCGTGTACTCCGACATGTGGCTTCTGTCTGAGCAGTTTTGTTACTCTATAGCTTGCTAACATCGTTAGTGTCGGGGTGCGTATATTTCGACGCGTGGTTCGTGTATGATTGCTTTTATAATGGTTTTTTTTTTAAAAAAATTTTGGCAGGCATTTTGCTTTTATTGAAGTATGGATTTTACCAGAATTTAATGGAATATTAAAAAGAAAATAATAACGGCAAAAGGTGCTTTGTAGAATCCCATGGTCATGTCACAGCGGAAGCGGTGGGCGGTGCGCCGTTTTCATTCGCCGACGAGAAGATCTGACGTGGCGACTTTCTTTGTCTGTCCACGTCGGATGCTGACAAGTCCCACCGTCCATCTCTCTCTCTCGCTGGTTGCTGACGCGGCATTCGTCCACGTCACTTCTAGCCTGATTGCCATTTGTCTCCCCTTCTTTTCCAATCATTTTCTGCGGTAATTTTCACCCAAAACGGAAAGTGGAATAGGAAAAAGGCAATAAAAAACCTTCACACCACGCCAGCTTTCTTTCTTTATTATTTTTTATTATTTTGACGGCCTTCGTTATATTTAAATTTATTATAACCACGAATGCTAAAATTACAATTTGGTAATTTTCAGATTAGGAAAATATCAAACTTGCTAAGTGACGTGTGAGACTATTATTAGTTCTTAAATTATGGCCAATTTATTTAAAGAATTGCTTACAGTCTAACGTATCAATGTATAAGTTAATTTTGTAAATCGATTTTAGTGAGTCTAGCGTTGCTTTTTTACGTTATATTTTTACGAATAACTAATTACGATAATGATATATATTTTTCTTTATACCGCGCACTTGTGAATATGAATATATGTGAAATCGATGGGCCTTTCACTTCAACTGGAGTGCTTTGAACCTGGATTTCCTTCCAAACATGGAAAAGAATAAGAATTTTTGCATTGTTTTTTTTCTTTCATGGGAAAGGAAAGGAAAGAAAAAAAAACACCAGTTGACCAGGCAACTGCTGCCAAGGGAAATAAATCAAATAAAATCGTCAACAGCAATGCAATAAAAAGCATGAATTGTTTTGTTTCTTAATCAGCACATTTACACACACCTTCAATTTATACCAAATACATAATGCGGATTTAAAAGATAAATTAAAAATTTTTAATGACAATTTGGCTATGAAGAGAGACGAAATGAAAAAGACTGATAAAGTCAAATATTTCTTATTATATACTTACTTTCATGCGATTAAGAAAAAAAAAACAACAGATTTCACGAAATTTTATTAGTTTCATACATAATATATGCACAAAATTATTAAGAGAAATTGCAAGTGTGTATATCAAAATTATTAAGAGAAATTGCAAGTGTGTATATAAAAGTAATTCTAAACGTCGAAGGATTATTAGTCCTTATATTTTATTTCAGTATGCAACATGGTCTCTAAACTTTTAGTTTGTTTAATGTGTCTTTGAACTTTTGATACTTAATCAATTTAGTCCATGCACTTTATCAAAATATTCAATATTATCCATGAACTTGAATTAGTCGGAGCACAATATTTAACATTTTCATATAATTTAGCAACAAAATTAGATATTTATAAAAATTTCACGAATCATGCTGGACAAATTAAAACTCTAAAGATCACATTGTACATTGGGATAAAGTTCAAAGATTGCATTGAACAAATTAAAAGTTTAGAGACCACATTACATATTAAGCCAAAATTCAAGCACCGTTTATGTTCCTTAATATAAAATCCCAATGATTGAATCTATAAGGCTAAGCTGCTCAATGATAACCAGAGGGGCATTTGCGTAATTGCGCACCGCCTCTCCGTTGACGATGTTGCTCTGTCGCGTCCGCACATCAAACAGTGTTTTCTCCTTCGGACATAAATAAGAACAAGAAACCACCCGATTTAAATAAACGAGAAAGAAAAAAGATAATTTTTTTTACAAATACAAGAACTCAATTTCACTTGAACTTACGAAAAGCTTTTTCCTTTTTCGCCTCCTCTCTCTCTCTCTCTCTCGCAGGTGAGCAACTCCCTCTTTCTTTCAATTGTTGTCATCGACGACGCTTGATTCGTGAATTCCGTCCGTTTATTCGTGCGGTGGCGTGGAATCGCATTAGTTGATTGCTCTGTTATTGTGGGAATTTTGAGGCTTTTTCTCGTTTCCGGGTCTCTTCTTGCTTGTCGTGTTCGTCGGCTGTTTCTGCCCTTGCTCTGAATTGAGCAATCCCCTCCTCCTTCTCTGAATTGAGCTTCTGGGTATGTGTTGTTTCAGCCCTTTATCCAGGGAAGTCTTCGTCTGCGCAGATTGTTCTCAAATCTTGATTTAGTTGATCTGGATTTTGTTTGCGGTTTCTGGGTTTGCGTTAGCTTTAGTCTATGTTGGAACAGATCGAAAGAGATATGGAAGGGGCGGGGGGAGGGAAAAAATTGGCGGTTGACTGATTGTGTCTTGAGATACTGTGAAGGAAACATTTTTTTGATGTAAAATCTGGAGATCCGTTTTGATACGATTTGATGTTATAGACGCTAAGACCATGGTATGAATTGCTTCTGCTGATTTTGTCTGCTGATTTCGATTTATTAAAACTGGTAGATTGTCCCTCTTTTTTCCCCCCGCATTTGGTGAAACAGATGGTAAGGGGAGGGAAGGCTGGTTGCAAGAGAAACCCGAAGAAAAGGGCCAAGTCTAGAGACCAAGGTTCTGACGATTCAGATGAGGATTATGTGGTTTCTGATGAAGAAACCGATGCATCTGATGATGCTGTGGGGGAACTAGAGGTGTCTGCATTAGAGGATAGTTTTGATGCTTTCGTGGATGATGAAAATGAAAATGAAAATGAGGAGGAGGACGAGGATGAGGACGATGAAGATTATGATGGCAATGGTGCGGATGGTGCTGGCGACGACGACGACGACGTGAATGAGGAGGAGGAGGAGGAGGATGAGGACGGAGATACGAAAAAGGTTATCAATTCAAAATTGAAACCAAATTCAGGGTCCTCCAGACAGAGGAAAGCTGGGAATAGCTTATCACTGAAGAAAGGTAGTGATTCCTTCGAAGATGACGACGAGGAATATAATGTGAACGACGAGGATGATGAGGAAGATGATGATGAATTTGCGCCAGACGAAGATGACTATTTGGATGATGAAGAAGATTCTGTGGCGAAGAAGAGCTATAAGAGTAAAGTGAACGCCAAAAGAAGGAAGTTGGGTAGAAGAGGCTTGCGGAGAAAGGTTTCTAGAGGTCATAGAAAGAGGAAGAAATCATCTACTTCAAGAAACCTTTCAAGGAAGATGGGAAGGAAGCGTCGCGTGGTACAAAAGAACCCCAAACCTGTTGATGACCTTGACCTCGATGACGGTGACGATGAGGATGATGTTGATTTTGTTGGGAGGCATAATGTTTGGAGAGAAAAGAGGAAGAATATTTGGGGAAGAAGAAAGAGGAGATACGTAGCAGTGTCGGATTCAGATTTTATGAGTTCTGGGTCTTCTGGTTGTGACTACACTATTTCAGAGGAAGAGAGAGAACAGGTGAGAGAAGCTAATGAGTACTGCGGGAACTTGAAACCTCCCTCAAGGAACTCATTATCTTCCAAGAGATTGAAGAAGGGTGGATGCTTTTCTTTGAGAAGTTCATCTATCAGTAATGGTACAAGAGAGAATCTTGATCCAGATCAACAGACAAAGCCTAGTGGGATAAAGGGAAAAGAGAAGGTAGAAGAAGTAAACATTGTAAAGCAAGTCTGTGGAATTTGCTTGTCAGAAGAGGACAAAAGAAGGGTTCGCGGAAGATTAGACTGCTGTAGTCATTATTTCTGTTTCAAATGTGTCTTGGAGTGGTCAAAGGTGGAAACTCGTTGCCCTTTATGCAAACAGAGATTTCAGGCCATCAGTAAACCCGCGAGATCAACTGTAGGAATTGATCTGAGAGATGTGGTGATACCAGTACTAGAGCGGGATCAGGTACCGTTTTGCTTGATCCTTCGCTGTTGGTTTTTCTGTGACAGGCATGCTCTTGATGATTTAGATTTACGTATTGTTTTGGTGTTTCTGGATATTAAATGGCATGTTGTCTCTACAGGTCTATCAGCCAACTGAAGAAGAAATTAGGGGTTATCTTGATCCGTATGAGAATGTAATTTGTACAGAGTGTCAACAAGGCGGGGATGATGGTCTTATGCTTTTATGTGACCTCTGTGATTCTCCGGCACATACATACTGTGTTGGTCTTGGGAGGGAAGTACCTGAAGGCAATTGGTACTGCGATGGCTGCAGACCCGTTGCCCTAGGATCTTCAAGATCTCCGGCTCAAGATGCTTTGCCCAATCAAAGGACGACAAGTATGAGTCTGTCTAGCAGACTGTCGCCCACTGCCAATGCTGTGGAAAGCTTTGACCTCAATGTGGCTCCTCCACCCCATCCATCATATAATTTAGGATATGCGAATATTCAGTCTCCTAGGTTTCCTGGTGGATTCAGCCAAGCAACATCGCCGCTGTCTGGAGCAGGAGCTCCCACACTATCGGGAAGGAGATGGCTATTTCGTCAGATTCAGCAGATGCGCTCTGCAAATAGACCAAGTCCTGTGGCTGTAAGAGCAGATGGAACAACTTCTGCTAGTATTCGGTTTGGACCATTAAATTATTCCATTGATCAGGCTAGGCAAATGGGATCTCATCATACAGCTCAAGAAACAAGGGAGTCCTATACAAATCTATTCGAGGAGAAGGTACAGGAAAATCAGTCACCGTTGGTTCGAAGTAGGGATAGCTTTGATTTGGGAGCAGGTCACTTGAGAAGGCAAGCAGTCAATGACCATGACCTTACTTTTACCCCTCCAACTCCCAGTACTTCTGGCCGGGCACTTCTGGACGAACGTGCAGGGATGAGCTCAACTATTGTTCCTGACCAGCATCATCAGTCCAGCACCCGATCCAGCCTCGGTTCTGATGGGGCTGCATCTCCTTATGCAGGAAGAGAAGATAGCCATTTTCGTAGAGCAAAAGAGGAATTGCAATCGATGGTCAAAAGCCATTTGAAAAGCCTTTCGAGAGAAATTGGTTTAGGTATGCAAGTTACATGTTCTACTAGATTTTTGGTCCTCTTATTATACATTTTATGCTTTAGAATCCCTTGCTTGTTCTCTTCACGACACTTTCCTTTAAGTGCTTATTGCATTTGCTTTTTCCTGGGTGGGCAAGGTGCCTTGCGCGTGGTGAACTTATCGATATCATCGTCGATGCAGGTCAAGGTGAGTTTAAGGAAATAGCGAGGTGTTCCACTCATACCGTCTTGGCTGCTTGCGGCCTTGAGCACAGGAGAAGCGAGGTCTACGCGGTCCCTCCACTGTCCGTTTGTTCCCACATAGACAAAACAGCAACCGGACAGACGAGTCTGATGAGAGGAGTTTGCTCGACATGTTTCGACGTGTTCATCAGAGACGTAACCCAAAACGTAATGAACACAAGACTCCCACCGCGTTGGCTAAGTTTAGGTCTTTAGGAATTGATAAACATGGGCTGCCACTTTTTGCACGTCCATCCTTTTTTTTTTTTGGGGGG
>BCNH02000008.1:36816127-36837545 GCA_001662345.2 Metrosideros polymorpha var. glaberrima
GGGGGGGGGATTTAGATGAGAAGTAGGGGGATTTTTGTCCATACTGATACTAGACTGACTGTTCCATGGTCCCAAGAGGATCCATTTTTCTGTGATTACATTGATGATATTTATTTTTGGCTGAAGGGGTCCTATTTTTGGAAAGAGGTGAGTCAATCAATCTCAATAGTACTTTTTTCTTCCCTGGCGGTTCTCCTCTCTCTTTTCCGTCTAATTCAATAGAATATAGGAGTGGCTGACTCACTTTTCAGATAGTAAATTCGACAGTTGAACCTAGTCAGAAGTTTAAACGTTGCATGGAATAATCTCGTTCGTATGCACTGTGATTTGGTCATATTTTGGTGACTGGAAACAGAGGAAGACGTCATCAGGCGAGACTAGCATTGACTGAAAGTTTAAATTCAACAATGCCTGAATGCTGGTCCATTCCTAATCCTTCCAAGTTCCAACTACAGAAAGTTGGTTACTCTCACTTAATATTCTTTGCTTCTTCGACAGTGCTTTGATGAGTTTATGAATAATACAATACACAGACGTAAAGAAAAGTTCTTCAATATCGTTGCTTTGAGAGGTCCAAGCGTCACACAGGAGCTATGCACGTCAAAGCACGTCATTCTCATTTAAACTTAACATTGATAAATAACAAACAGGGACGATACAGCAATTTTCCTCGGGCCCAAACCGAAGTCGACAAGCAATGAATTACGTTTTAGCTTATAAACCCTTATTCCCTCGCTTCCTATATTAATACATCGGCAGATAGCACGTTCACCCCGGGCCAACCATAAAGATTGCAGGGCCAGATTCTTGGTCGCGTAAGCTCCAGATCACCCGCCGCCCGTTCTGCACCTACTCATAAGTTATCGTCGATGACGGTGGACCATAATAGCTCAGACACAAATTCACATCTTTTTGCCCTCTCTTCACGATCCTTGTCCGACAAAGGCGATGCTTGACTGTGGCTGGCACCAACAAAAAGCACACATTAGAAACAAGAACACCACTCTCCCAAGACAAGTCATGAAAAGTTCAACCAAAATGTCGAAATTGTTCACGTGCTTATTATCTACGTGTGAGCTCAACTTTCCTGATATGACTGAAGCACCCCTTTTCCCTCATTTTTAAGAAAGATAATTACTAGGACAAAAAGAACAGTGCTTTCCCTGACAAGCTCCAGCAGGAAGACCGGGTCATATACTGGAAATTAACTCATTACCAGACCGCAGAAGAGCCTGTTAGAATTATTTGTTATAGATTTCATCAACCTAAAAAACTCACACCGGACCATAATTCGCTATCCACCAACAGCCGAACTCAAAAGCATCTCACTTCCTTCAAACTAATACTACATGCTGTAGTAACTTTCAAATAATTGTGTAGAAGATCATGCAGTGCACCATAACAATCAATAGGAGAACACTGCTAAAGACAAGGTATTTCTCCGGAGCAGTAACACACCTTTCTGCCACATTTTCATTCAAACTTTTCTTGGCTGAGCTTGTTTCTATTTGAAGGGATGGCTGAGAACTGGAGAGGTTCCCAGCAACAGGCAAAATAAAGGATGATAACAAGGGATCTGGAGCCACATTTGTTGAAGAAAGCATACTGGACGAGCCACCCAGAAGGGATTGGAGAGTCCCTTCTCGTAGTTCTCTCCTCAACAAAGAAAGTGTGGAGTGAGATCCACCTTTACGTGATTTCCTCTTACGCTGCATGTAACTCCTCGTTAAGGGAACATAGTTGTTGAGTGTATTTGACATAATAAATTTCGTGGAACTAATCGATGGATTGGAGAAATGCATGGCTTGAAAATTGACCACAGACACCAAAATGGTGAATCAACAATGATCAATTGGACTTGGGAGCACACATCAATATAGTCATATCATCATAAGTCATAATCTAGGTAATCCAGAGGCCCAGTTTCAAAGTATTGTGTGGCAACTAGAAAAAGAAAATGAAAAAAACTAGATGAAACTTGGTGGAGGCTAAAGTGAATTTTTGTACCACACGTCATCCCACAGGAAGTGGAAGTTAGAAAAGAAAGCAAGGTGCATCACAATTCAGCACCTTCATGAAAAGCAACTAAATCAAATAAATAGCAATTTGCAAGTGGAGCAAAGAAGATATAGCAAATAGCTTGTGTAATAGCATGTAAGGAAAGAGTGCATGAAAAGATTGAAAAAGGATATCTTCAAAATATTTCCATGCTGTAAGGTTATGTGTGCAACCATATCAAATCCCACTCTCATTTCACAAACTGGACAAACCTGCAATACAGAGCTCAATCAGTTAGGATTAAGAGTTTCGACATGCTTTCTTTCACATATTCTAATTGATGTGGTTTTGACACACAAATACATGTTTGCTGTGACCGAGCAAGGTGTAAACATAACTTGCAACGAGCCATGTAAAGTGCACCACATAGCCATTTACAGATATAATCCTGTCATTGCTGAAAGCACCCTAGGTAACAACTAAAAGAATGGTTCACCAGACCACCAATGTTTTTTATATAGACGGACCAACCTAAGAAACAGTCAGAGTTGGTTGATGAAGTTAGATGAATAATATCTTAAAATTATAAATTGGTCCGTCGCTTAACCATAACAACCTAGTCGAGCTGGTGGTCATAATACTTTCTTCGTGGAGAAGGTGGATGTTTCAAATCCCCACTCCCAACATGTTCTTTTCCAAGATGGCATTTTTGTTGCATAAATAAATTATTTAAGGCAAGATAGAGTTGCGATGCCACTATAATGGGAGATTGTATATAGCATCCTTCTTACTATTGTCAAATTGAAGCTCACTTGTTGGAGGATACTCACTCATGAATGCTAACAAGCCTTTCACCTGAATGTTAACTAAGTTTATCCAATTCAACATTCTATGATTGCAGTTTCAGTTCTTCACAATCTTCCAAATATGAGCCTCTCTTCTTTTATCTTTTTACTGCAATTTCTTTCTGGGTGCAAATGATTAATTATAAAGCCGCAGCTATTGCTTGCACCGAGTTCTCCAAATCAGACAAAGTGTTCAGTTAAGTGCACTAGAGACCAACGCAATGAAAGATATTAGGGCCTCTCAAGGAAATGCCAGTGAAAAAATAAATAATAACAAACTTTCCACAGTTAAGAACTGAGTCGTCGCCAAGACTAACGAAGAAGTTGGTTCACTTATTCATGACGTATCAAGAAATTGCAAGACCTTCATCAGGGAAGACATGTGTATACACTAACCATGCAACCAACTAACATGTTATAAATAACTTGTGTGATGTTGTTATCATCAACATATGAATTTGAGGAATACCCCATTCTTTGCCTCCAACTGATGCTCATCATCTATGTGGCAGCACAAGCCCAGGATGTCAAAGAACTCGGAACAGAATGGGCAAGGAAACTCCTCTCTTATGTCATGATCTCCATCAAATTCTTCAAACCCCATAAACATATCTGCATCCACACAATCCCATAACATTAGATAAGCAGAGAAGCGCACCACAATCACGACCTACGATATATGTAAATAACCATCAGCCTTGCGCAGAGAATGAGGGAAAGCCCACACTTTATGGGTTCACTCATTCTCCCAACTCAACCACTGCGAGGGATTTCGCCATCTAAATAAGACAGACTGCTCTCACTCTCGGGCACAAGAGCAAAAGGGGGACTTTACTAAAGGAAGACGCTAGAGGTAAACATTGAACATTTCGAAAGACACCCTCCTAGACGAGGCAACTGGAGAAAAGGAAATTTTATCTATTTATCTGCCAATTTGACTTTACATGCTAATGCTATACCGTCTCCCGTATGTACCCACACCACAGTTGCTCTATCAATCATCACGGTCTAAGCGACTGGCTATATAGCAGTAAAACGCGATCAACCAAAAAGCAACAAAGCGAACCATTTCTTCTTTCCATCTATTTCCAGGCGACAGAGCAGGAAAAGAAAGACGATAAAAAAAAAAAAAAAGGCAACACTCTTTTGCGATGGTACAAACAAGACGACCTCACTAACGTATTGCTCCAGAATTTAAAAAGAAAAAAAAAAAACGATTGACCACTCCATCGGACCACGCCATGCACAGGAGCAACCCAGAAAGAAGCGAAACGGGATGTGGCGAGCTGACCGGATCTCGATTGGAGAGCGGATTGGTATCGCTTCGTGACCGAGGACAACCGCGCGCTCCACGAATCGCCGTCCATAGCTTCCTTCTCCCGAGCTTTCAAAAGTCAAAAGGGCCGAGGAAAGTCGCTCCGAAGCCGAAGTCCTGCTGGCGCGGTGACGATCAACTCCCGCGTCGCACGCGCCCGGTCGGGGAGATTCAGCTCGAGCGATTGGAAGCCCTAGAAATGGAGGAGCAAAGGCATGGGATTTGGGGGTTTTGAGAGCAGAGAGAGAGAGAGAGTGAGAGCGATGGAGGAAGCGACGGTGTAGGTGCAGGGGAAAGAGGGGTCTCGGTTGTGGCGTGCTTGAGACTTTATATTCTATTTTCCTACTTCCTAAAAAGATAAAAATAAAATTTGGAAAATGGGAATTTGCTGGGAAGTCCCCCACTTTTTTTTTTCTTCTCTATTTTTTGTTTAAATTTTTTTTTTTTTTTTACATTGGTAGGAGACCTTTTGGCCGGATCAAATGGGAAAGTAGAAATTATTTTTGCGTTTTCTTTTTTTCCTTCAAAGAGAAATCACTGTTGCGAGTCTTTATTTTCATGCGGTTTATTTTTATTTTTATGCCTGTTTGTATTGAAACTCATTATTATTTATATGCATTATTTGCTCTTATAGCCACATGATTTTTTTTAAAAAGGGGAAACCCTTCTTTGATTTATTGAGAATTTGAACTGAAATAAAGAAGGAGACCCTTCCGGATATTTCAATTCTTTTTACGACATTAACTTTCCGTTATTTTTTTCGCTAATAGGTAAAGTGCACAGTGACTTTTAAAAGGTAAAAGCGTATTTTCATCTTTCTTTCTTTTTTTTAAAGGAAATCTCTCTCAAAATATGATAAATATATTAATAGAGTTAAAGAAGATGTCTTGAGGAAAAGATACTCAAATAAATAAAGAAACGAAAGGTCTCGATAACAAAATAATCAAATGACATAAATTAGATTATCATTGTGTATTCCTAATTAGTTAATTAATAGAAAAAATGATTGGTTAATAAAAACACTGTATGGAAGAATATAACATCCTCAACTTATAAAAATAATTAACCGAATCTAAGGTCAATTTCGCAAAATGTTATTTTATTGATCGACCGGTCTTTATGTTAACTAATTAGTTATGTGCATTGTACATGCTAACGCAAATGATAACGGCGAGGTTAAAGGTCGTAAGAAAATAAAAGTTTAGGGATAGTATGAAACGGTTCAAAATTTGAGGGTAAATGTGAAATTCTCCCGAATTTCAGGCAGAATTCCATGTCATAGGCTTAGCATGCTAATGCTTGAATGGGCTGATTCACAAATACTTTGAATTGGCAAAAGTCCATTATAGTAATCAATTTTTATGTCAAATTGGCCCCTCTCTTTCTCTCTCTCTCTCTCTAAAGATTGTATGAGCTCTTGTGCTACCTTAAGTCTTGTAAAATATCTATTACCACATGAATGTGAAAACTGTAGGATGATAACAATAACATGATTGTTTACTTTGAGCAGGACAAGGGAAAATCACTCATGCACAAATATGTGCAAGAGAGAGAGAGGTTAAAGCCCCAAAGGCAATTGAAATTTCATTTCTTAAAATAATGATAGGTCATAAATTACAACAATGGTTGCTTGGAGACTGCTAATCTGACTAAATTTCCATGCCCCAGTATTTGTCATGGGCAGCAGCCCGCTCCTTGTTGCTCTAGCATCATTCCTGAACATCTGCTTGAACAGGTGATGAAGCATGGATAAGAATCAGCTTGAACTTCTCTTCTTCTTAACACTGTTGAGATCTGTGGCTTTGAAAGATCTCTGTACGAGGTCAGAGGGGAGAAGCTGGAGGTCATGCGTCAACCTCTGAAAAACGGCTGACAATGAGTTCACGTCCGACATAGCCCTATGAGCTGGACCAGCCAATGGAATCTTGTAATACTCGCGAAGGGATTGCAACGATATGCTTGAGGGAGGTTTCAATCCTGTCGAAAAAAGGCAGATACATTCAAGTCTTACCGTATGTACAGTAAGTGGAATTCATCAGTGAAGCAAACCATTCATGTGCACGTGCAGAAGTCATTTGCTGCATGTACACACATACAGAGAGAGAGAGAGAGAGAGAGAGAGAGAGAGAGAAGAGACCTTTAGATTTCATCAACTCACGTCCCAGAGAAAGTGTGTCCACGAATAGCCAGTTTGCAGGAATCTCAACGGAGCAGCGATTAAATTCCTCCAACAAAAAAGGCACGTCAAAACGTCGAGCATTATGAGCGATAAGCACGACAAGTCCCCCAGGTTTTTGGCGGCTCCTCACATATTGCAATAATATCGGTATCAAGTCCTCCATCCTACATAAGCAAATTCCACTTCTGATCTGAGAATAGAATTTCAGCTAAAGAGCATAAAACCTAGATGCCTAAAATTGAGGAAGCTGAAGATCAACAGGACAACCATCAGCCTGGTATTTCATTAAGAAGACAATCCAGCCAATAATGCACATAACACAGCAATGAGAAACCATGTCATGTCACTTCATTATTTTCCAAAGAAAAGCCAAACTATGAAATCACTCCATTTCTGCTCAACTAGCTATAATCTTGTGAGTACGGGGTAATACATAGTGACTGGACATCCAAACTATCAGTTGAAGAGGCGCTAAAAATACAAAACCAAGAACAACCACCAGGAGAAGACTCAACAACAATAAGGAGCTTTTCAAAGGAAGAACTCCACATCCATCTTCTTGTTGCGGCCTACAAGTCCCAAGCATGAAAAGTCCTTTCCGGTACCAAAGCTTCTACTTTTTGAGGGGTGCACAAAGGTCACTATTGTCTTCTAAGGTGATAATGACAAGTCTGCTTATAACTAGGACGGTCAAATTTGAGCTAAATCTCGAGCATGGCCCAATGGTTCATTTTAAGCCCCCACAGGAGCACCTGTTCTCTTTGGAGCTCATGAAAGTGAAACACAGTTTCGGCAGTTATTACATCCTCATCATTTGCTTTTCCTCTTCACACACACACACACACAAGAAAAAGGCACAGGCAACGAATCAGCACATACATCTAATGAAGGTTGTCTGAGGTATCGCTATCACATGCACCTGGTAATGCACTCAGAAGAAAAGCTTAAGGACCATTGCTGGTAACTTTTTGCCTATTACTCCATCAAAACACGTTAAACATAATACACAGCTTGATAAGGACACCGTATTTATAAATGAAACATGGACAAACTTGATCGGAACCATTAACAACTTTGAGAAATAAAAGATGCTGTAACAGGAATATACCACTTGAAAGATATTCGAGTATCCTTAATGTTGGGGAAGCTTTTATCACATGATCTATTTCTTGTCACTTTACTTCATGGACAGAAGTTGATAACATACAAATTCATACTAGCAAGTGATTAGATAGATACCTGGGAACATGACGCCTGTTCACCATATGGGTTGCAATGCCATGAACATGGGCATTCGGAACATAACGTCCTGGATTAACAAGCGTCTGGAAAGTGCTATTCTTGCCCCCTGAAAGATCTTGCAATGCAATCTCAATGATTCTTTCACTCTCTCTACTAAATCCTGTAGTCTCCAGATCAAAGACAATTAGGGTCAAGAGGCTGGCCAATTCTTTGTTCTCGGCAATCTTTTGTTGAATATCAGAATACTCAATTTCGTGGAACTCGGTTATTTCTGCTTTGTCTATGTTTAACGTCGTGCTTGCAGAGACTATAGCATCCGAAACTCCATCCCTAACATCACTGTGTTTATTGCCTTGGGTCTTGTTCCTTCCCCCTGTTCTTGTGGAAACTGGTCTTCTTATCCATTTCCTACTGTATCCTCCTTCAAGCCCAGAAGTCTTTGAACTGAACAATGTAAAGTGAGAACCATTCTTGTCAGGCCTACTCAGAGTGTGGAAGCTTTCACGCCAGAATCCAGCCAATCGTGGTATTCCAGCTCTTGAAAATTGCAAGATTGAGAAGCACATGGTGAGAGTTCGCATCTGAGATTGAAGGACAAATGATTTGGAACCAAATAGGAGGAGAATTCGACGTCACTCCATTGCTCCAGCTATTACCTATGGTTCAAGGAAAGAATCTCAGAAATATTGAACTCGGAAGACAATCAGGTGACATTCAACACCAGTGCAAAGTAGTGTGATGAAGAGACATCTGCAAGCACGCAAGATATAGCATATAGAATGCAGACGATGCACATATTTATTCCAAACAAGCATACCAATTAAGACAAGGTTTTTCCTTATCTTTTCAAGTCAGGCCATGTTTTTTTCCGACTGCTACATCCCAACGGACTGAAACAATTGCAAATTCAAATTCAATCCATGCAACACCCATGACTGAGTTAAAAAGGGTGGAAAAGGCTCAGTTCCAGTGGCAAATTCGTATTCCTCACAGTATTTCACTACCTCCTACACAAACTACAATATGAATCGAAAGCAAAATGAATGCTTAACATCTGGATGCAAAGTTCAAGCAGCAAAACTAGAAGGAAACCAGACAATCGGATCCGCCGAGAGCACTTTAGCAAGAAACCTTTCGTAATTCACATAGGCTATCGTCGCATTCAAAGACAAGAATCAGCAAAAGCACCCAGATTTTGTCAGCTAACATGCAAACAAAGGGGACCAACTTTATAATCGGGGCGACTGAAGCTCAAAGCTGGAAGCTTTAGCGACAAGACGATACATTTCCATCAGGGGTCACGTTGAATCCAGGCAAAATGGACACTCAGCAATTTCAAGCTCATATTACTCCCAACAAAACTTCCGTGCCGTCCATTATCCGGTTGCGGATTCAAGAAGTCCGAATCTCTGTCCGAAACCTTTCTTCCATTCACTCCCTATCAGCTACCGAACGGAGCGCGGAGATTGGTTGGCCAGCACGGAAAGAAAAGAACAAACCCAGAAAAGAGAAAGGAACAGAGAGAGAGAGAGAGAGAGAGAGAGATGCCTGGTCGTGTGATGATTCGACGCTAGGAGAAAGAGAACTACGCCTTTGAAGGAAGAAAGCTTCTGAATGGGGGGAGCATTTATACAGTCGGGAAGGAACTCCTCGAGAAGAGAGGGAAACGTGGGAGTCGAAAATGGAAATGTGGGGTGAGAAGCGATTTCGGAGGAGAGAGAGGGAGAGGGAGAGAGAGTGGGGTGAGTGGGGGAAACTGGGAAAGGAAGGAAGCTCGAGACGCCTCCCGCGACTTTCGGATCGAGAGCGTCCGGCTGACCCGATCCATGCCTCTCGGGTCCGCCCTCAAAACCCGGGTGACATTGTCAAATGAATTTGCCTCTCTCCATAAAAGCTTTTTTCGCCCTCTTCAGCTTGGTACACCTAAGGCTTCCCAATGTAAGATTCTTCATACGTAAAGCAGTGAATCGGACAGTGTTTTAGAATGAAAAAACCTTAGTGAAAGAGCATACAAGGACCGACACTAACTACCTCTTTGGGCAATACCTTAAAAGTGTCATTCGTTATAAATATTTCAATTACACCGTAACTATTCCGCACTCCTATTGATCGAAACCTGAGATTGGTGAGCATGTTACAGCGGTCGCACCAAAAAGTTGATAGACAAAGGAGTCTCTTGACATGAAAATGCTTCGGCCATGCTAAGCACCCAACGTGAATCAATCTCGTTGGTTCGCTAAAATAGTCTTTTTTCTTTTTGTTGGGATGCGAAGTTGTTAGCACGAGAAATCATGAAGATTTTGACAAAAATCTCTAGCTCATCTTCCGTTTTCTTCTTGTCTTTTCCCTATGGTAAAGACTTGCACGCACCTCCTGCCTTCCAAATCTTGAAACGAGACACAAACTCTCGAGAGTTTTGCCCAATCACTAAAACTTGTTTCCAACTCAAAAGTTGAAATTCGAACTTAGAGGAGGACATCATGATGTTCCCCTTCTGTATTAACGTGCAGA
The DNA here is from genome assembly GCA_001662345.2 of Metrosideros polymorpha var. glaberrima. Classification (NCBI taxonomy): domain Eukaryota; kingdom Viridiplantae; phylum Streptophyta; class Magnoliopsida; order Myrtales; family Myrtaceae; genus Metrosideros; species Metrosideros polymorpha. The sequence continues at coordinate 36,826,218 of BCNH02000008.1, forward strand.
CACCACCTACTCGTGTCTTTAAAAACGCAAAATAAGTTTAAGACCAAGACCCAATAAAGATCTGGTTTTTAGATCCAAATCCACCTCAAAATCAAGTCTCTCTCTCGGGTCTTGAGACACAGAATTGTCGACTCAAATCCAGGTTAGCTTTGCCTGCACAAAAGCGGAGCACATGGTGGTTCCTTAGTTTTTAAGGTAAATATGTCTCCTGCGTATATCCGTTTGCTGAAGTAAGACACCCAAACACTCCAACATCAAAAGGAGTTAATGCCCTGCAAGTTAACCCCATCTTAAGTTGAGTCAAACACAAGATCGTCGTTCATAACGCTATCTTTTCCTGTAAGTTCACATGCTGTTTCAGCTGGAAAATAGACAAAAATATGGTTTTATCAGTATAAATGACTTAAAATTTGCAGTCCGAATAAACAATGCCGATCTTTCAACTGGATAGGCATACCGCATGTGGTCGGGTGTCGAGCGGATCAATTAAAAAATTGTCTAGAGAAGCCAAAGCCAAAGGAACCATTTATTCACATCTTTTGCATATAACATAAGAGTTGACATTTCGACAAATAAAAGGCAATTGCTGCCACGCTCTGTCACAAGGACAAGAAAATTCGCATGAACAGTGAGAAAATAACTATAATAGTGACCCTTGACAACTGTAAACAAGTGAAATACCGCTCAAGATTTCAGCAGAGCAATATAACAACATATCATTGTGAAGACAACAAGACTACAATAGCCCGACAGCAATTACTTAAAAACTGCAAGATTCTTAACAGAAGAGCCCAATTGACAGCGACGACCTCTTGCAACAAAAACTTCAACCAAGAGCTCTTTAGCTGCAGCATCATCAATCCACATACAACGACACTGTATTGCTCTCTTCACAAGCTTAATCCAGACCCAAGCCATTCCAAGCATGACTCCAAAATCTCATAAAAACTGGACACAACAGGGCGGCACTATGAGTGACACCTGACCTCAATGCAGATTCCAACCCTCCGCAGTTTGACAACTTTATATAATTTAGCAGCAGCTTTCCCTGCAGGAGTAAAATTGCAAGGACAAACAATATCAAATTTAGTAGGACGAGCTAACTGAACCCAAAAAACAAAACCCCCGTGGGTCTGCACCGAAAGCATAACATTGCTCATAAAAACCCGACCTTAGCCAAACTTGAAACCACCAGATGGAACAGGGGGTAGCTCACTCGCTCCAAACTGTAAACCAGGTTGGGCAGAATCCTCAGGAGGCATCGCATCATCTTCTTCTTCCAACCAATATGTTTCAAGAAGCTTCACTGCTTTCTCATATATCTCATTATTGTCATGACTCTGCAAGTTCTCAATCTTCTCTAAGCCCTCAGCATCGTCAATCATTTGAGCGTAAAGATTCACATCACCAGTAGCTCCCAGGTTTTTCTCAGCTTCCCCAACCTTCAACATGTTCTCAAGACCTTCCAAACAGACGGTCACAATTCTTGGATCAGAACATGTGAGAAGATCACACAGGGGCTTGATACACCCTTGACTAACAAGGAACCTGCAGCAACAAAGTGAAACCAAAAGCTAAGAAATAGCACTACTTAAAAACAAAAGGACACTTTATACAAAGATAACTCATACTTTATCTGTTCATGAGAACCGCCGGATGTAGCATTGGAGATTGCCCATGCAGCTTCTTTTTTTATGTCGAATTCAGCATTTTGAAGTAAATGAACGAGTGGAGCAATTAAATTAGCCTCTATGACAGCCTGTAGAGTATCATACAAACAAACAGTCATGCACAATGAAGATGTTGACAAACCACTATGCTCTATATAAAACTTCAGGTTGCATTAAATCAAGGAAAACAACAAAAAAGAAAACGAAAGAAGAATTAGAAAATATCTTACCTGAATCTGCTCCTTGTTTCCAGCAGTGATGTTTGAGATGGTCCAACACGCTTCCTTCTTGATGCTTTTCTTGTAGTTTCCAGTCAACAGGTTAAGAAGGCATGGAAGTGCTTGGTGGTTGATGACGCACTAAATCAAAGGAAAAAATTACGACAAACTGAGTGTATTCCCAAACGTACTTTCTTGTAAGGATGTTGCAACTACATAACCCTTTCAAATACCTGAGTTTGTAAATCATCCCCAGTAACGATATTTCCAACAGTGCGAAGGGCAGGAATCAGCACTGACGGAGATGGATGGCTGACAAAATTAATCTTACATTAACCATCATGTACAAAAGGGAAAAAGGATCCAACCCAAACAATGAAGAGACAACAACCCAATCTACAAAACAGTCTAGGAAAAAAAGAACTCACAGAAGCAGCTCAATAAGCCTAGGACAAACACCAGCGTCTATTACAGCTTGAATTTTGTCATTTGTTCCATCAGAAAGATAGGACAGTGCCCAACATGCATCAGTCAAGACCTCTTCATCATTTGAATGGATAAGACGTTCAAGAGCTGGAAGTGCAGGCCTAACCTGTCAGCGAACAGGAAAAAATTGGATGTCAAGGCAAAAAACTGTCATCGCTGAAATATAGTCTTAGGTGAAAGACTGCAGACGTACTTTAATCAGCAGAGAGGTTGACTATATCCATATCAATTTATCAAATCATTTAATACAGTCTTTAAACAAGGGGCAACAGGCATGAACCAACCAACCTGATCAAAAGGAGGTTGTGGCTTTCCCCTACAAAAGTTCGAGAGAGTCCAGGTAGCATTTCTCAGCATAGACAGCTTAGCATGCTCATTCAACTGTGCCAATAGAGGAATCAAAGCTCCATTTGCAAGAACAAGATCGCGGCATTTGGGAGAATCACCGGCAACATTTCCCAGTGCCCACACAGCCTGTACCAGAAGAGAAGGTGAATGGAGTCAATTGAATATTGGATCACACACTTCACAAAACAGTCCAAGTTCCAACTAACATGTAAGGTGGGAAAAGCAAGAATAGAGATAAAAGAAAGTATGGAATCATTAACACTATACCTGCTCACGAACATCATCACTATGAGAAGCAAGAAGTTTAACAAATATAGGGACGGCTCCATGATCAACCACAACTTTAGTGTTCTCAGATGTCCCAGAAGCAATATTAGTAAGAGCCCACGCTGCTTCGAACTAGAATTTGGCAAAGGATAAAAAGGTTAGCACCAAAGTAGAGAGAATGTCTACAAAAGTTTATTAACAATGGCATCTCACAATACCTGTAGTTGAGGATAATCCTCCCTCATTAGAAACTCAACAAACCGCGGAACGACTCCAGATTGTATAACTTCTTCAATTGGAGGGCTGCGTTCTGACAAAGTCAAGCAAAATATTATAATTTACATATAAAAAGAAAACTAGACTTTGCATAAAATGTCAGTTCTTATTGTGTAAGCCTCTCAACCACACAACAAAAGCGACCGCATAACGTGCACTATAAATTGTAAAAACTCACCAATAGAGAGTAATTTTCTAAATTGAGTGGTCGCCTCCAGTTGCAAGTTATTATCATCACTATATACACCACCAATCATGGAAGGCAAATGTTCCAGCTGATGTTATGTATTAACACCAAAAAACTGTCAGGATAATTACTCCATGAACACAAGTATGATTACCATTAGCATAATGAGGGAAAGTGATACATGTAAAAAGCATGAAAACAGTTTCACCACAGCATTTTCTCTTAATTCATTAATACAAGAAGGTGCAAACACATAAAGTTGATGGGAATAAGCAATATGTACCCTGCCAGAACAACTCTTCAAATTACCTAGCTAAGTAAAATTTTGCTTTTTAAAAAATAAAATTTCAACAGGTCGACCTGGTTGCCAGCAATGACGTATTTAGATAGAGGGACAGAAATAGCTATGCGAGTAGTTACCCACGTCTAATTCCTTCTATTTTCCCATTCTAACAGAAGCAAATTAAGTGCCAATATAAGCAATGCTAAAATGAAGTATTAAAAAGAATCAAAATAAGGGAGCTCTCCCTGGAGATGTGACGGACAACCTAGGAGACAGCCAACCACTACATAGATCATATGTTGCTTTTAGCATCCAAAAAGAACTCAAACATTTCTTTTGATAGTCAAACCGATCAGTGAATTCCAAGCGAAGCTGCTCTTCTAGTTGTATCTAGTTCCATCCCGAAGAAAGAAAATCCATAAGCTAGCAAAGATCACAAGTATAATTTCTCATATGCAACAAATTCTTTTCCACTTTAGCTCTATAAACAACTGATCCTCACAACTTTCTCACGAGTTAACTACTCCAAACTAAATCGTGAGAAAAAGAAGAAGACCCAGCAGACAACTACAAGATTACAGGACCTCTCTCTCTCTCTCTCTCTCTCTCTCTCTCTCTCTCTCAGCAAGGAATAAGGTCATCTCACATATCCCAGATTACTAAAGATGATGGACGCTTATAATGTCAATAAACCAAACTCAAAACTCGATAAAGTAGCTCACTTCTCAAGCAGTTTATCTTCCTTACCTCCAATGGCTTAAGCCCCCTATGCAGTTAGTCACATTTTTAATGAGCTCAACACACCACTACACTGGTTCTGCAATGACACTTCCATTTATCAAGAATCGCATACCCAACTAGAATACACAAATAACATACACGAGGCGATCGATGTCGTTATAAATCTGCGAATTTTATATTGCGATAAACCCAATTTCCATCAGAAGCAAACCAAAACTCCTTCCAGATGAAGGCCTTGATGACATACATTCAAGCTCAATTATAGGTCTTCGATCTATATCTGAATAGCCAGAAACCAGTCTCCACTTTCAATAATAAACAAAGCCCTATACAAATGAATCCCATCCTGACACGGTTATAACCGTCACTCGATCAATCGGATAGAATCGTCCAATCAATCAGTCGCAAAATTAACTAAAGAACGAAACCAATTGCAGGCCGCACAAAACCCTAATGATCAAATCGAGGAATAGAACTTCACCTTCTTTTCAACAGCAGAAGAGTGAAGCGAAGGCGTCACTTGCTGAGCCTGAAGACCCTCCCGCCTCTTCTTCTGCAGGCTCTCCTCCCTACGATTCTTGCGAATCTCCACCATGTTGTCCTCCCTCCGCCGCCGCCCCTCCTCCGCGTCCACCGCCACCTTGTAGCGGTTCCGGCGGACCTCGGTCCTCGCGCTCGGTCGGAGCGACATCGTCAAGGGATTGGTGAAGACGAGGTGAGGAGGAGGGGAGAGACAAAACCCTAGAGAATGAGAGAGAGAGAGAGGGCGTGAGGGTTTTAGAGAGTTTGCGATCGATGAATAGAGCTGGAGTGAAGAGGACAGGCTCCAATGGAGAGGATTGGTTATATAGTGGGTGTCCGAGAGGACGTCCCGAAACAAAATTGGGCATGGATCGTGTCGAATCTACGAAAATGCCATTTTTTTGAATTTGAAACTGTGGGAAAAGGTTTTTTTTTTTTTTTTAAAGTCATAATATAATACCATATATTTGTCAGTCCCTATTGAACGATATATATGAACCCCTTATTATGTCCTTCTATAGTGACTTATCCAAAAGAATTCGAGTACTAAATTTTCTCGAAAAAACTTGAAATCACGGAATAAAGACGAGAAAAATCATCTTAGCAAAATTGATGATAAACATAATAAGGAATTAGAAAATTTCATCGTGACAAGATAATGCATACATAACCCATTCTTAGCTTAAAAATACAAATTTGAGACGGTCGCTTTAAACGGAGTAAAGAAAAGTGCAACCGTTCGTTGACATGAGTTTTACGTGTCAAATACATTTTCAAGGAGACTTTTTTCTAGGGATCATAAATCACTGCGTACTTCTAATTTCATTTAGGAAATTTTTTCAAATAAAGACTTGATTTGGAGTTATTTTTTTAAAAGATAACTCATAATATATATTGTCTTTTCTGCTCGTATAAGGGCCTCAACCCATCGACCACCCAAATCTTATATCTGCTTGTATCTTTTTTTAAGTTTCTTGGCATAGTGCATCTGAGCATTAGCTAATGTACTTTTTAAGATCGCTTGTTACTGTAACAACACAATAAACACAATTGGGCCTTTTTTTTAGGGAGTTGGTCAGTTTTTCCCCAGTTCAACTCGGAACTTTTTTTGGACCAAATTACCCTTGCACTAGGCATTGGAACATGCTGGCCGACGAAGACTTGGCTTGCCAAGAATTCAGGCCCTTATTTAAGATTTAATTGGTCACTTTACGCCCTTATTTAGAACAAGGCATACTCTTGACTTTTTCTTTTGTTGAGAAAATGGCTCCATTTTAAGCTCTTATTTGAAATTCTCCATTCAGTTACGTGAACAATTAACTCGATGGTATCATAATTAAGAATTACCTTTTTATCGGAATGGCATGAAATTCATCGTCGCGAACTATTTTGGTGGAGCCATTCGAGCTTCTTCCAAACCGACTTTACTCGAGCCGATCTCGGGACTTCTCTTTAATTTATGTGTGACGACATATAGAACAATTTCGGCGCACGCGGTGTTGCTTGTGACTCAAGGCACTTTCCCCTGGAGAAAGATTTTCTCCATTCCCTACCAGCAGCTACCATTTCGCTGGCATGGAACATGAGATAGTGTCAATTCCGATCAGGACATCACAAGAACAGACACCAACAATACGTGTGGATCAGCAGCAAAATCTAAAACCAATCATTCCACAAAAATCTATGGAAATCTGAAGCAAGTTAATCATAAAACTCTTGAGAGACACTGATTTTGAAGACATTAGACATTCATGTCACATGATCTGATTGATCTACACGGCTCTTTTGACTGGCCTTTCCTTTGAACTTCCTACGAATCTACAACTTGATACAGAAGAAGAAACTATTGCAAGGAAAACGGCCCGGAATCTAATCGATCTACATACAGAAAACGATGCCGCGTTCTTTCGGCAACCCTGTTCTGTAAAATCCTGTGGATTTACAACCTAATGCAGGAGGAAATAAAACGGGCAAATAAAAATAAAGCACGACTGAGCGACATGTTTTCCCCCCCGAGATGCTTGCAGGGACGGGGATCGCGGTGGATGCTCTAAAAGATCCTCGGAATCTACATATACAGAAGGCGGGGCGCCATTCTTCTGGCGGCCACATCACGCCTGACCGATCCCCACATGACCGCAGCTCGAATCTTGCACCAACCTGCCTTAGGCCTCGCACTTTTGCGGATATGGACACCGATGTCCGGGAAAGAAGAAAATATCCCAACTTCAGCCTCATCCAGTGAACCGATGAATAAGCCATTTCCCGGCGTCCAAGCTGGAGAAGAAGTCGAGGGCAAACAATACTCTTCGATTTGTGAAACATTCATATTAGCAGCTAAATGGCTGTTAACCTCGAGTGTCTTTTGTGAATTATACTGAGAGTTGTTGTCTCCACTGTAGAGCCCTGCCCAGGCATTTCCCAGCGGGAAACTACTTGTGGGAATTGGGTTAGAAGCTTGCGCTGGATAATAATTATGCCAGAAGGGGACTTCAGATTGCTGTCTCTGAACAGCTTCGCTGTTGTATGATGTTGAAGCAGACGAATGGTTGAATCCAGGCGGTGGTCCTGCTGGATCTGCATAGATAACAAAGGCTTTAGAAAAAATTTGATAAGGCCTGAAAGAAATCACTTCAAAAGACAAAAGTTTTCGGCATCACAAGATTGTAACGTGTAAACTATTTCGAACCTTTGAAGTCTCCAGTGCCTTGGCACGAAGACGGGAAGTCAATGTGCGGCTCGTTTGAACTTGAATCGATGAATGAATCTGGTGTTGGCAAGCTACTCAAGGCCCTTGGAGGAGTAGCAATCGAAGGTAATCTGATTTGTCTCAATTCATTCACATGTAAGTAAGCCTGCTGCTTTAGATTGCGCACCAAATGCTGCTAAGTAGATGAGGGGATTCTGTTAGAGATGTGATCATTCCAATAGCAACAATAGTTCGTAGGTGAAGATCACTATGAGTAACATATATGCTGTACTATTGCTAAACTCGATAGAATGTCGTATGCAGCACGGCATTGAAAGCTGTAGCTTTTGACCATACGTATATGACAGTTACTGAACTGAATTAACAGGCGCATCTATGTTTTTCAGATTGTTGAAACGCACCTTCTGATGAGAAGTCAAGTTTTCCAGTGGATGGTTATTTTGGCCATCGAAGGTTGCACTGATGACTTGGTAGGTCGAATTGAACAAAAGCCCGGCGCTCTGTGAGTCATCGAAGTAGATGTACCCCTCGTTGTCATCTATGATGCAAGTCTTTGCATGCGCAACAATTGCTACCCATGTCTTGTTCGGCACGTTACCTAATATCTGCAGTTTCAGCAACAGATAATTTAGGTGTCAATAAACTCAAACTGCTTCATAAAATGAATGATAGCCTGCAAGAAAGTTAAACTTCTCACGTGTCTTAGATGGATTGGTTCCGTTTCGAGCTTACGCAAGAAATCCTTGATAGTGTGAATTCCGATGGAAGCCAACCTAGATTGGAAGGTACCGTCTTTTGATATTTTCTCGAGGCGCCATACTTTATCTTCCAGGTTTGGAGGGTAATGTTTCTTGTACACTGCAAAAACGTCGTGCGTAAGTTCCATTAGTTCATTGGCTAGAGTTAACCACAGCAATAACGCAAGAAGATAGAACGGCAATAAATAAACTTTTCAAGCTGTTTAAACTTACGCTCCCCACGGTGATCTTTCACTACGAACTTTCCACTTCTGCCTTCCCTTATTCGTACACCAGCCGAAATCTTCTGCTCGATTTGAGCACCTAACCTAAAGTTCCGGCTCCTTATCCAGCTTGAATTATCAGTGAACATTATGTTAGTAAGATAGCCGACACCTCCTTGCAAAGTTATGCTCCGTTCTCCAATCACCAGCGGTCTTCGATTTTCTCTTTGACGCACGATATTGGCCCTGAACTCTGTCTCGCTCCAATCTTCTTGGTCATCAGAGCCAAAGTCGCCATTGAGGACCAGAATCTCAATTTTAGCTGAAGACAAGGGACCGATTCGAACAATAGAGTTGGTTCTGGTGTCAAATAGTTCGATTTTGATGGGAGAACCGTCTTCACCTCGGATCTTACAGCTCGTAAAAACCTGAGGCATCAACTGACTGACAAAACGCAACTGCAAACCTCCTTGTCCAACGGAATTTCTGGCTGGGTTGATCGAGGGCAGCCTGAAAGAAAGCACAGGAAACATGTTACTTGATGGCTTCTGAGGAATCCGAACAATCGGGATCAGACAACAGAACTGAAAACGGATGGTACAAGCAGGCAGGCGTTCACAGATCGAGATCAGAAACAATCAACTGCACTGGCTTACGCAAAAAAAAAAAACAGATCAAAAGCAGCTGATAAACAAGAAAATCCATGGCGATATGAGAAACAAAAAATTATGGAGACAGACAAAAGTTGCACAAGACAGGAACCAACCTTTGAGGTGTGTCTTGCATGCGCGAGAATACACGGTCCAGCTCCTCTCTTACCTGATCGACAGAGAAGGTGAAATTGCAATCCCATGAGAAAGGCACTAATCTAGATTACACAAAATTAATTCACATCTAGAGCATGCTAACGACTTAATTTGACCGATTACACCACCCTGAAAAGGCACCTGACATGAAGGGTACTCAAACTGTATTCTCATACACCTATCCAAATAGACTGGTTTTCAAAAAGATGAAACTCGAAAGCGGACATTTTAAACGGTTGCATACTTCGACGAGTATATCTTGTGAAGTTATCGTCTTTCTTATATCGTTTTAAGGTGAAATTTCTAGCTGCAAAACCATAGACAAATAAAGCAAGGTATGGAATGGATCATGAGACTATATAACTAAGTGCAGTTCACGCTCCAGATCCGAAAAACCGGCGACCAGAACTGCGGAATGCTTTCCATTGGAACAACCGAGACGGTCCGACAGGGATGTTATGCAAGACTCGCTATGCTTTAATTGTCCAATACACAAACTAATCAAGCAGCGCAATATCAGTCTATGCAAATTGCAAGCAGAAACTGAAAACATGCAGTTCATCGTCATCGACCTACCAGTCCGCGCAAGAAAGGCTCGATGGCCTGCGGGATTTCATTCGGCGAGAACCGTCCAATCACATCTCTCAAGGACCTGCAGATAAATTCAATCCAAATCCAATCCAAGTTAGAGGCCTCTCAGTTTCAGGGCATTGGTCACAAACTCCATTACGACACAAAAGAAGAAGAAGAAGAAGAAAAACTTTCTGGGGTGTCGACCTTCTCTTCGAAGCACCAGAACCCTCTTCACCCTCTTTCGGAAAAGACCTCTTGAACGCCATCATAGCGAGGAAAATCGGCTTCTTCCCAGATTACAACCGGAGAGTTCCGACGAGTCTTAAAGCAGAGCAGCAAGCAGCAAGCGACAATCAACTGTCAAGGGCGCATTTTTAAAACGATTCTTGATCTTATCATCGGACACCCACTTCACATCAACACGCATGGAAGGTACAGAGAAGCTTCCGTTGAAAGTTTGAACAGAGAGAGAGAGCCCCCACTTGAAAACTACGCGCTAATTATGAGAAGTCAAGCCACGAGACTTTGGCGGGTGGGCACCCAAATTAGGATCGAAATCAGCTGAATGCCCTCATGATATTAAATACACGTGCAGTACAAAAGATACTTCCAACCGCAGTTCCTAGGACTTTTCGGTTGACTCGGAACAGAGACGAAGGAGTCGCTGGAAAAATAAGGCAAAAAGAACTCGAACTCGGTGTTCATCAAAATCTTGGACAGAAACCACGAATGGCGACGAAGCCCAACCGCGTAACGACTGAAGAGACAGGTCTTGTAAAAATAGTTCTCCGCGCTTCGCAGAGGGAGAGAGAGAGAGAGAGCGAGGGGATACACGTTGGCATTGCGACGGACGCGTGAGCGAGTTGCTAAACGCGAGAAGGTCGTCGGAAGTTGCAGAGCGAGTTTCAGTGGAACCGCGTTTCTCGTGGGGGATTTTACGTGAAGGGGCGAGAGAGGATTTTGCATTTCGGGGTGCATTTGGGACGAATTCTTCCCCAAGTCGTCGCGCTTCGCGTTTGAAATGGTTTTTTTTTTTTTTGGCTCCATGTGTGATTTTCTCGATGCTCTGTTTTTCTGCTCGTTGGGAAGATTAAAAAAAAAAGTTACCAGTCATACAATTTTTAAAAACTACAATTAAATCATAAAATTTATCACAAAAGTACAATTGAGTCCTACACATCAAGTCCTAAAACTTGTTAAATTGATCCAATTAAGCGATTCTGTTGATCGCACTTTTTAAAAAGTTTTAAGACTTACTTGCATTTTTTGAAAGTTTTCGG
>BCNH02000008.1:36838470-36884177 GCA_001662345.2 Metrosideros polymorpha var. glaberrima
TACAAAAGTTAATGAACTGAAAATGTTTTTATTATTTACGAAAATATTTAGACGATATATTTTATTGACTATTTATTTCAAGTGATCATTTTTAGAATTTTTTTCAAATCATTTATTTTCCGTGAAATAAACGTACCTCGCGCAAAAGAAACGATTTGAAAGATATTTTCCCTTCGGCAAAAAAAAAAGATATTTCCTGAAAAAATTGATTGTCTATTCATGTTGAACAATAGTCAACGGTTTAAATTTCGTTAACTAATTTTTCTATACGATGTAAATTAATTTAAAAAATAATGAAAAAAATTTCGTTGATTAATTATTTTACACGATATAAACAATTATTTTTTAAAAAATTCAAATCTTTATTTTTTTCATAAAATAAATGCACCCTAATTGAAAAAAGAAAAAGGAATTAAAAGGATTGGGGAAGTAAACGATTGGTTTTGGTGCTCTTGTGTGCCGGTGTCGACCTTCACGAAGCGTGTGAATTTCCTACATTTCCTGGAAATTCTTGCCTGCAGAATCATCGTGGCACATATCTTTCGCCGTCGAATACAAAATTTCCTTGGCAATCTCGAAGGGGTAATCTCAATTACGTCACATTAAAACAATGACAATTGAGAAAGACAAAGTCGTTGCCTTTCATCAACGAAATGCTGTTCATCTCTCTCAATTGGTGAAGCACCCTAGAGAGAAATGCAGGTCATAGATAGCAAATTTGCCCCTCGCATCCATGAATCTTTGGTTCGTTCGGTTCTCGCTATTTGGGCCGATCATCGCGCGAGATAGTTATAAGATTAAGAATAGGACGATCCCGACAATATTTCAGAATGTTATATCTCGATGTTATGTAAGGATTTATCGATTGAAATCAGGTATTTTAGCATGGCGTATCGACTTTATTACTTTCCTAAACCGCACATTCGATAGCTTTCGAAAGTTCCATAAATACTATAACTCGTTATGGAAAGAAATAGTTAGGAGTGGCAGTAGTTGGTAATCGATTCCCTTTGGTTGAACATTCTTGATGAAAAACTTCTACAATTGCGTAGATTACTTCTAGGCGATAGCATCCCATTCCCATTCTTGAAAAATCTTCATAAGCAAAGATTCCACGTCAAAGACGGGTCTTGCCCTAGAAATCACACACACGTGAAAGAGACGAGACCACGTAACATGCTCTATTTGTTTGGTGAAAAATGAATAATTTATAAAGCATTTTCTTAAATACGATCGCTCGTATCACATACAAAAATGAACAGACAAAATACTTTCGTCGTTCACGAAAATATCGAGATATGAATTATTGTCGATAATGAAAACATTTCACGTTGATTAAGTATCTCAACCGATATAGGTGATCGCTTTTAGAAAAATATTTTCTAAATCGTTCATTTTTCGTGAAACAAATAGAAATATCAAAAGGGTGTTTGTGATTTCATTTCACGTGATTGAGAAAATGACTTTCAAGACGAACCCGCCTAAACTCGATACCTTGGTGCTCATGCCACATGATGTTCTGTCATCCTAAAACGAGGAAGTTTAACGTAACTTAACCGTTGAAAACATGTGTACCATCGTTCCTAATACTAAGTTCCTGTAAACCCTAACCGAATACCTAAGTCTATATTTGTCACATCTTCTGATCCATGTCCAACAAGTTAACAACCAAAACTCCCTTTCTCTTCTTTCGTTTTCCCCATCTCTCTCCCCTTCTTTACGGCCATCATTCCGCGCGGAGAGGGGAAGAGCGAGATGGAGGATTCTCATGGCGGCCGGAACTTAGAGGACGTGAATGCCGAGACTGGCTCCCAACCGCGGCGCCGCAAAGCGGCCAAGCTATCTGCCGCTGCCGCCTCGGGAGGGCGCGAGAGGAGCTTATGGTGGAAGGATGCGGAGGCGAAGAGGAAGAAGAGGGTGGCCAATTACAATCTCTACAAGGTGGAGGGGAAGCTCAAGGCTTCTCTCAAATCCGGCCTCCATTGGCTCAAGAGAAGGTGTTCTAGGCTCGTGCGTCTCCGGTGATCATCCTCCTATGCAATGACATTGTGAGGTGAGGTGAGATGTGTGGATGGAAGAAGTTCGTATCGAAGGAGACGCGAAAGTTCGTTCATGACACCACTCGAACCCAAAATAATTTAAAAAAAGAGAGAATTAAAAAGAGATTTATATGTTGAAATTTTAAGACCGATTGAAAAAATCGACAATGGTGTTGATATAGCGTAATTTGTAGCTAGATCTGATTTTTTTTTTCTTTTTTTACAAATTTTCTTGGCCCTCTCTATTCCTTTCTCTCTCTTGTATGATCGATCAAATTTCTTCCTTGGAAAAAGGGAAAGTCAGGATCGGCAAGTACAGGGTTTGATGTCCTTTTCATATATTGTTCAAATAAATTCTTAATTTCTTGTAATTTTTCTTCTTCTTCTTGTCTCATCTATTTTTTCCACAGTTTTTAATTTCTTTGGCTTCTTTATGGTTGTTGCTCGCAATCCATCGTCTCAGCTGGATAATGTTGATTTAGGGTTCTTGGGGTCTCGCTAGGAAAACCCCGGATCGCTATCGCTGGAGGTAGGGACGAGTCCGAGATCGAAAACTTGTGGGACAAGTTTAATATGAACAATCTCGTGTTATTAGTTGACGATCACATAATATGAAGTTAAATGATGTATTAACAACTAACACTTTAAGTTAATAGCTGTCTATCTGGCATTAGCCATTAATTAGGACGCAATTTGGAGAAAAATATTGAATTTTTTTCTTGGAAAATGTTTCATCAATGAATTAATAAAGTTTCGATGGGCCAAAACGAAAACTTCCTAAAGAGTGGGCATGTAGTATGAATATGACAAGATTTGGGGGGAGCCAAGGGCCTCCTCTCCCTAGATACGTCCTTGTCTATTGGATCGATTTAAGTGTCTAGACATACAATGTAAGACTTTCATGAAAAAATAATATGAGTCAAAAAATATCTTTCTTAAAACGACCGTTTGCATTGCTCGAAATAATTAATCAATAAAAAATACTTTCATCACCGATAACAATTTATGTCTAACCATCCTCATAAACAATAAATTCGTATTTGTCATGGTGTTTTTAACATAGAGTAATCTTGGGACCACACTTTAAGCCTTGAGGCCACACAAGTGTTCTATGTTAACGATACCAAGATAAAAGGAGATTGGCGAGTTGTCGTAAGGTCTCAAGATGGCAATTGTAGACCACCCTAAGATGCAAACAATCTTGTCCAACTATATATGAAATTATGAATCTCTCTATGTGGTCAAGGCGATAGCGACCCAATCGCATGAGACTGGTGAGAGACGCCCGCCCCCTTGCCTGCACTCTCCCTCCTCCCGACCTCTCTCTTCCTCAAGTTCATGATTTTAGTTTTAACGTTCTATTTTCTTTTTTAATTTCAAAGTATTAATACGTGATTAGAACAGAAAGACCCTTGTAACTGGTGAGAATTATGCACGTGTTTCATGGCCAGCTAATTTTTCGCAAGCAATCATCATGAAAAGGTCAATTGATTGGTGTCTGTCTAAGTATATGTAAATATCGAAACAAGTGTATTTGTTTGAGTGGAAGAATTTTCCGCTAATTAGTTTTTCAAATATTTACGTTTTTTATTTCCTGAAAATAATTAGTCAACGGAAAACCGGTTAGGAAAACGAATTCCTTAATAAAAAAAGAGAGAAAATATTTGTTGAAAAAAAAGGATTTTTCGAAAAGCATTTCCCTTTTTAACGAAGTTTTCTTCGAAATAAACACAATTTATCGACCAGTTTGGAGGGTTAATTCAAATTTTCCCCACGAAAGATCGCAATTTCCCTTTATTTTTTTTTTTAAGAAAAGAAGGTAAAGTTCTGGATTTTATGCATGATGAGCAATTAATTAATTATTTACTCTGCTCCTCTACTGCATCTCTCCGTCAATCTACCGACCGTCGGAAAAAATTGTAGTCAAGAAAAGAAGGAAAAAACCCCCAAAATTCTCAAATTGGCTAGATGCTCTCATCTGTAAATTAGGGCTCGTCATCGTCCCGACCCTTTCCAGGCTTCCATAGCCAAAATCCGCATACTCAGGCAGCTTTCTCATCGTTCTCGGCGAAACGAACGCCCGATTCGCGACGATTCTTCTAACGCCCACGCCGGGCCGAGCTGTTCGCAGCCATGGTCAATACTAGCAGCAACGTAAGTTCGTGGTCGATCGAAATCTTCTGTTTTGTTTAGGCAGATGATTAAGTGATTGTGTCTGTCGAAATTCGGGCTGTACGGACTGTGGATTTTGATTCCGGGATCGTTTTGGCTGTTCCTGTAGGCTGTCGGGGTCGACAACACTTTCCGGAGAAAGTTCGATCGCGAAGAGTATTTGGAACGAGCTCGGGAACGTGAAAAGCAGGTTAGTTCCTTACGACCCGTCCCTGTTTTTGTTCGTTTGGGAAATTTTCTTTTGCTTTTTAAGCTATTGAAGCTTTGGGGGTATTGGTTTTTTCAGGAGGCAGACCCGCGGCATAAATCAAAATGTGAGCTTTAGTTTATCTTTTGTTTGATTGGGTTAATTTGTGCATTGTTCAGTGGCAACTTGGATTTCCCCCTGAAAGTTGATTACAGTACAGTGGTAGCTGGTGCTTCTGTGTGTGATTGGAGTGTAGATGGTTGGAGGAGTAATGTGGATGTTTATGTGCAGCGAAAGCTCCACCCGTGCAGAGGAAGCCATTGAAGCATAGGGATTATGAAGTGGACCTCGAATCTCGCTTAGGAAAGACTCAGGTGAGTTAGGTGTTGGCATTATCTTTTATTTTTAGCCTGGGCCTAGATCGCGATTATACGTTAGACATGGACGTGGCAGCATGTTACGACTTCCTAGCTTTATGACATTGTTGTTTATATTACGTACATGGAACTTACAATCAACTCTTACCATCTCTTAGTGAGAGCGACCTGATTCCTACCATGTTGATCTCTCCCATGAACCAGCTAGTAACTCGTGGTGCACCCAACTGGCTGTTTTCCGTTTATTTGAGTGGGATGATTATTGACAAGCATCTCTATTCTGCTAATGAGAACTTGTTTGTTTGCTGGTATTGAATGGATTGTGTCCGCTGTAAGGGTGTTCCTTCTCAAACTAAAACTCTGTCCATCTATTTTTTTTTCTTCCTAGCAACTGCCATCATAATAAGAGAGAAAAAAATGCTTGAGCACTAACTCATTGGCATTACTTAGAGAAGCGACTTGGATACTCTTTTATAATCAATGATGTCAGCAATTAGCATGGAAGGGCCTACAGTGTACAAGCAAGATTATTGTCTCTGTTGTGATTCACCGTGAGTTCTTTTATTTCTAGTTTCTTTGTTTATGGAGTCAATTCTGGGTACCGTGTTTATCATTTCAAGCTTGTGCATTTGCCAAAATTGGCAGCGATGAACTTTGCTGGGTGATTCCTGACCAAAAATAAAAATAAAAGTTAGGGGGTGATTTTTCTGGGTCAAGTATAAACGTGCGAAGGAAACTTATTTATCTACATACATGTTGCGAGACTGTAAACCTTGGAGTTCGTGTATGCGGTAATTATCATGTCTCTTGTCAGTACTTATTTGACGTTTCCCCTACTTGTTTGTGCTTTGCAGGTGGTCACACCAATAGCACCTCTAAGCCAGCAGGTAATCTCTCATAATCTCGGCATTGGTTGTTAAGGGTTGTGTTTGACCTTAGGTTTATCTTTAAGGGTTGTATCCGTTGAATATTAGCTCAATACATCTGTTTTTCACCCTTTCATATCCAGTGCTAGATCAGAATAGAAGTTGTCTTGCTGGAATTTTCGTAGAGTTCTTTATTTGTGGGTTCAGATCTTTTGTGTGCTCTATTGACTATCAAGTTCTATCACCACCAATGAGACTGATTTTTCCCCTACTGCGTGCTTTGCTTTTGCATAGTAAATCACTGCTTCATTCTTTTAGCACAGTGCTTTGGCATCTGAGTGGATTGAATTGACCTTTCGTGTTGCTATCTTTTTTCGAATACTCTTGCTCAGGGTTTAGGAGAATTCCATTTGGAGTGTTGTTTAGGCCATGTAGCTAGTTTTAGCGGAAAATCATTTTAGTTGCTGACTATGTTCAGGATTATGATTTAATACTTTTGCATAAGTATTTTGTGATCACATCTTCCTTATTTTGCAGGCTGGGTACTTCTGTTCAGTTTGTGAGTGTGTGGTGAAGGATTCAGCAAATTACTTGGATCATATAAATGGAAAGAAACGTATGTGGTCACCAATAGCTTTCGTTTGGTCAATTTTTTGCAAGTTTCTCAAATTAGTTTTCATCCTCTCCTGATGGCTTGTTTCATTTTGTAATTTAGATCAAAGGGCCTTGGGTATGTCTATGCGGGTAGAGCGAGCATCTCTTGAACAGGTGATTCTCTCTCTTTCATTTTGCAGTGTGATTAAACTCTCTATATCGCTTACTCTGGGGCAGATGCCATTGTTTTCTCGGGGCATGATGTATGCTTTGCCAAAAGACAAGGTTGAGTTTAGGAATGGAAGGCTCATCTGCTGAAGATCTTTTTATGGCATGCAGGTCCAAGGCCGTTTTGAACAACTTAAGAAGAGAAAGCCTCCTGGTACCTTTACAGAGCAAGGTAACCCTTCCAAGGATGCAAACGTTTAAGGAGTAGACTTCATTGACGCTTCATTTAATCAGATGGCTAATGGAAAGTTCATTTCCATCTTCTCCATTTTACAGATTTCGATGAGCGAATATTAAAACAACAGGAGGAAGAGGAGGAACGAAAACGCCAAAGAAGAGAAAAGAAGAAAGAGAAGAAGGTTTGTATTTTTACTGGTTTTTGGTGTGGATCACAATACAAGTAGGAACATGTGGCTGTTAACCTATGCCTGCCTGTGCCACTGGTCCTGCGATGCTGGCTTTGGTTTTCTTTGTCATTCACTCATTTGTTCTGTGGATCAGAAGGAGAAGGCGTTAGAAGAGGAACCAGAAATGGATCCCGAGGTTGCAGCTATGATGGGATTCGGGGGTTTTGGCTCATCCAAAAAGTGATCAATCATCATCATACCTTCCTATCATTGGTGACATTCCCCATGTTATTCTGATCTTCAAGGTGGAAATGTCGTCTTGATCACAGCGGTCCTTTTCGAGGGTGTTAGTATATTCCCGTATTCGGTTTGTATCAGTAAGTACCACAAGATGATTTTCAAGGTCATCCCGAATTTGTAGCTTATTTATGTGGTGTCTATTCATCTTTATTTAGGTTACATGGAAACTAACTTCATTTAGAATGCTGTTCTATTATCAAGCTGTATCTGTAGGAACTTGAATGTTGCAAAGCAACTTATTCTCTGGCTTAAACTCCAACTGGAACTTGAAGGAGAAAGCCGGATGACTCCCAATTAGATTGATCATTATGGTAAATATGAGAATTTGGAGCGTTTCGACATTCGGCTTAAGTAAATATGAGAATTTGGAGTGTTTCGACATCCACTTGACTTTTACATTTCTATGTCGACGATCTAGTTGGTTCTAGCTGTGACTCTGCACGGTCATCTCCAAATGAGAAATTTGTTGGGCGGTTTGGGCCAATTAACTTATGTTTTAACCTAGAACATGAAAGTAAGAAACGAGGTCAACATGATACGAGGTCGCAAGGAGGTAAAAACCGTATTGATCCGAAAGCTTTATCTTGGGGGTCATCTTTAAAATGATATCAAATAGACTTCATCACCTTAGTGAAGCGGTTGCTCAATTCGACAGAATAGACTCAGAACCTAGTAAAGACATTGTTTTGCAACGAATTAATTTCTGGTCTCCCTTTCCTTGACATAGATTTTTGTTTTCTCGACTCAATTTGATTTCCAAAGCCAAAAGCAAAAGTTTAGAATTATAATTTCTGAATTTGTTTGCAAGCCACCGATAGGAATTTTTGCTCCAGGGAAAGGAGACGAGCTGAATGATATGTTCGCCTTGGTTTTTCTGTTTAAATGGCATGATGAAGGCCGCTAAAAGCAAAACAGAATGATTAGTGGTAATTTTGCCCCCATCTATGGCACTTTCATGCATTTAAATTGACACCATGATGTTCTGAAAATGTTTCCTTTATCTTTTTACATTTTTTGTACTCATTCTCATTAGATGTTACGGATATTTGAACCAGAAAAGAGTAGGATCATGAAGATGCTCGAGATGAGAGTGGAAAAGGCACTGATAGGAACTGACCTACGTGTTGGTCAGTTTTTATTAGTGCATGAACTTTGATTTAATGTGCAATATGATCAATGAATTTTAGATCAATGTGCAATTTGGTCTAATGTGGTCCTCCTTGGACTATATGACAATATTCAATGTTGTTCTTATAATAATTTAAGTTTAGAGACAATATTGAATATTTTTATATACTCTATGGACTAGTTTGAATATGTATCAAAAGTTCAGGGACCACATTAAATAAATTAAAAATTTAAAGATCACATTATATATTGAGCTAAAATTTAGGGATTATATTAAATAAATTAAAAATTTAGGAATTATATTACATATTACGCGGTTCAAGGACCATTATTATCCCTATGAATTAATGTTAGCTGCTTATTGGGCAACTTTGGACATATCCATTGGCTCACCAGGATTGACATGTCAACCTTTCCAAATCCGAAAACGACTGGTACGAGACAATGCAATCCTTAAGCTGCCCACCGTCTTCAAAACCACTGCCACTGTGAATGACCCCATCACCACCACCAAACCACTGAACTGCCAACAGATTCTCTCTCTCTTTCTCTCTCACGCACACTCCTACTCACCCACACAAAAAGCAAAGAAGGAAGTCCACTGACACTATAAAATTCACTGCAACCTCCACTTTGCAAACCAACCCTGTTCACAAAGAAGCTGATCTCATTCAAACGCTCGATCAATCCGAGTCTCTTCAAATTTTTGTTCTTCGGAGCGATAGAGATGGCTGGAGTGGAAGCAGAAGAGCGAAGAGTGCTGGTGGCCGTCGACGAGAGCGAGGAGAGCATGCACGCCTTGTCTTGGTGTCTCAAGAATATCGTTTCCGACAAGTTCAGAGACACCCTTTTGCTCCTCTATGTGAAACCTCCTCGAGCTGTGTCCTCAGCTCTCGATGGCACAGGTAAAAGATGTTATGCAGAAGGTACTTTTTTTTTAGTTCATACAGTTCTACGATCTTTGGTTTCATGAATCACGGAAGTGAAAAGATCGGTTTTTTAATTTTCTTTTTCTTGGGTCGTGTTCTTCGTCTCTGTTTCAGCTTACTTGTTTTCATCTGAAGTGATGCTTGCCATCGAGAGGTACGGCAATGAAGTGGCCGATTGTGTGATGGAGAAAGCCAAGAGATTGTGCAGCGAGTTCGGTGATGTGAGTTCATCTTATTGTTCGCAGCGCTTAAAGTTTGTATCTTTTGAAGAATATACTCGGACACCTCTTGCATTTTAGAATTGCACTCTGACCCTTCCTCTAAGACAAAAATATTTTTCACGAAAAAATGTTGATGTTGTTCATAGGCTGATGCGGAAGCCAGGTTGTGTTAATGTGGCACCCACCTCAGCTCACTGCACAACTTAGCAAATGAGACCAAAGGAAAAATAAAAGAGGAAGCTAGGAATGCACTTACAAATTACAACCATTTAACGAGATGATTCCAAAAATGGACTTTTCACAAGTGTAGCGATTAAAGTGAATTTAATAGATGAGCTGCTGAGTGAAGACAGACAATGACAGTTTTACTGTTGAGTTTTGAAACATGATGATAATGTTGGGCATGGGGATTGGGTCAGGTTAAGGTGGAGACAAGAATAGAGAATGGGGATGCAAGGGATGTGATCTGCAAGATGACAGACAAATTGGGGGCTGATCTGCTGGTGATGGGAAGCCATGGCTATGGCCTGATTAAGAGGTAATCATGATTGATCAGCACTCTATAACCATCATGTTTGTTCATGACAAATTGGAACGATTTTCGTTTTCATTTTCTAAATTTTGGTCGGAAATTGAATTGACTTTCGTTTTGGGTTGGGAATGGCAGGGCTTTTCTGGGGAGTGTGAGCAATCACTGTGCACAGAATGCAAAGTGTCCTGTGATGATAGTGAAGATGCCCAAGTCCACTTCCAGCAGCCACTAACTAAACCCAAGTGGTTCTTTGCTCTGTTTAGGCTCTTTTCTTGTGAAAACTTCTCTGTCTCTCTTGAGTTGTGTGAGCTACTGCTGTTGCCTCATTTGGTCAGGTTCAGGCCAACCAATAAACTTGTAAATGCTGTTTTCTCATTCACGTTTCCTGTGAGATTGAGCCGAGTATACATCTCTGGATTTCCCCTTCTTAAACACTCAGTGCATCACGGGATGCGTTAACACGATGTACTATAATCAATTGTGACATGGTCATTAGGATATAGCTTTTGATCCTAGAATTTGTTTAGAGAAACATTAACAATCTCATTGGCCCCATAAAGGAGCAATGATAGCCAAGACAAGTCATTTTTTTTAGCTGCCCACGTATTTAGCTTGAGAAGAATTAGATTTTTCCTTTCGTTTGCGCCTTAAGGCGAAATGATCTGACTACCATCTACTTAGCTAAAAACAGGTTAATCATTGTGGAGAGTTGTCAAGCGGAACAGTAGTAAGAATAATATGGATGGCAACTTCAGTCTTGAATTGAGGAGATGATTAATGGTAATTCCGTTCGTGTGCTGATCAAATGTTGAAGCTGCGTAATGTGTTGTGTCCGGCATGGAACTTAACATGTGAGAATGTAAGTCTTGTTGTCCTGCATCTTTTTCTTAATTCTGTCTCTAATAAAGATAAGGTTGGTGTCGACACTCCTTATGTTACTTGTGATTCTTGGTACAATATTTCGCAACACTAGTATCGGCATGCTAGACAAACAGAGCCTACGGAAATGCTTGCGAAGACTCGTCTAGTGCTCCTGTCTTCAAAATTGACATCTGTGATTCGATAACTGCAGTCTAAGAGGGTGAAGGCTTTAGCCTCGAATCATATTTGTGCAGTGGATGTATCATATGTTTGTTTTTGACAATGTTCGCTCGGTTTCTCTAAAGTCAAAAGCACTACTTGCTTCGGATAAATTTGAAGCTAGAAGAGCCAAATTGTGTTTTTTCAAGTATGGATCTTAGAAGTGGCCAAAAGAAATACGTATGGACCTCAGAAGCAGAGCTCATGTGCACTCTCACTCACTGATTCTGCCTCTCATGTTTTCTGCATTTAGAGAGAGAGAGAGAGAGAGAGAGAGAGAGTCATCTCCTCAATTTTCTCCACACTTCATGTTCATGGAGTTGGGATGATTGACAATCACCTAAATCTGATGGAATTGTTCCCTCGGGAGTGGCAATTCCTAACGATACGAGGACGCAACTTGACGTGAACATGATGCTTGTGACCCCTTTTCACCCCTTATTCTGTTTCTTCCATGACCAAGTTGAACTCATAACAGGTTGGATCAATGCATCCTGTAGCCGGTTACAAACAGGTACTTGAAAAACTGCACTTACGTTAGTTCATGGACGGCGACTCGCTTACGTTCATGACACCTGTTTCTCCAATTTTAAAAAAAAATCCATAGATTGATTTACAAGTTTAATAGGGCTCTGGATGCTGGCTCTCTTTATAAGTGAAGTCACAGCTTCAGTTGACATACTAAAGAGGCCAAGGCCGAAAGGTTAGAAGGGAAGGCACAGAATTTGTTGGATGAACCCACCATAAGCCATGAAGATCAACTTGTGCTCAAAAATCTTTTGGTGGCCACTATGTTCCATCATGATCCTTGTACACCCTTTCACTGCTTTTCAATATCCTGATCATTCTTTTACTCTGACTCTTTATGTGTTGTTATGTTAATTTTTCTCCCTTTATATTGCAGGTTCTCTCTAGTTTGACAGTTAAAAGATGGTGCCTCATAACAGAACAGACCCAACACAAGGTAGACTCCGAGGCTCGGGAATCATTCAGCAAGTCTTTAACCGAAATCGAGAAGATCGCGACTTTGCTACCTCCGCTTGGTTCATTGACAACGAATTTGGCAAGGGTGATAGGCTCGTACCTCGGTGGCTCTGAGCTCTCATTCCAATCTATTCAGATAAAGGTTTGACACAGTCCTAATGAGCTTCGATGTATACAAAGCAGCAGGAAAGACTTAACACTGTCTTTGTCATGTTCCTTTTGTCTTTTGCTCTTCTTCAGTTAGCACCAGTGCTGTTTCTAGCGCTTTCTACGATCCCATATCTGTCGCAGGTCTCTTATATTGGCGCAGATGGTCTTCTGCTTTCATACCACGGCGACAAGGATCATGCTTTTGTGACATATTCCAAGTCATCCTCTCCATCAGTCTGGTATACTCAGCCTGTTGACCGCCGCACAGGACAGCCCTTCGGAGAGGCAGTTACTACACAATCTATGATCTCGGTCAACGATAGCTGGTTTCAAGAAGCCTTGAATGACACTAGAGGCTACCCGCTCCTAGGAAATGCTTGGAACAAAAATCAAGACCTTCTGATTCATTATATTATTGCCGTGAATGGACGAAGGGGCCTCATTACCGCGACTATGCCAGCGAAAATCGTGGATGACTTGTTCTCGCTGTTTAATTTTCAAGGAGGGGACTTTTTCTTGGCTTCAGTGGACGGGAAAGTGATCATACCAACCGCACATCCTCACACACAGGTAGTGATTAAGGATGGCACAGCTTTAGTGCAGACACAGCAGCCTAACGGCCACACAAAAGCTAAAGTAGAAGTCTCCTGTGAGCTCGGTAATGGCAAAAGAGAGTTCGTCAAGGGCAACATTGGGGGCATGGAGAACATCTTTCACTGTTCAACCATTGAGATCATGGGTATTCGATCGGTATGAGATTTACATTCTTACGGTCTATACAAGAACAAGATCACACTCCAATTGCAGAACAAAATTCGAACTTCTTGCAATTGCTTATATTAAGATCCTGTCTGTATTTTCGGCATCGACAGGCGTAAACATTTGCTGCTTCTTTCTCAGGTGTATGTGCTGTCATATCCGAGCCCCGAGTTGGAAAGCCTTGCAGACAAAGACCTGAAGTTATTTGTCATGATTCTCGCCTTCGTGTTCATGTTTATAGGCATCTTGTTCATTTTTATAGGGTTCATGTTAGTATCGAAAGCTGGAAAACGAGAGATGTGCTCATGCGCTCCGCTCAGACAGCAAACAGAAGCAACTCTGGGAGCAGATTGCTTCGCGGCGAAGCCGCCGGCGAAACAATATATCTAGCATGAAGGCAATGGATGTGCTATTTCTAAATAAGGATAGCTTGAGGACCTATAAGATGCAGCATCAGTAATGAATAAATGACACAGCTTGCAATGTATCATGTTAATGCTTCTATCTGAGAGAGAGGAGTGTAGTTTGAGTGTGGTAATGTTGTAATACACAACTGATATAACTGGAGATATAAGCAAAAGCTACAAACAATATATTTTTGTGGTCTCTCTCTTTCTCTCTCTTTGCAATGTGTATGTTGTTGTTGCTTGTGCCAGATTACCACAACTATAGCCCAGGCCTTAGTGCATAAATAACTTCACTAGTGTAAAAAAGTAATATGTATTTTAGTATAAGTTATCGATTAAATGATATTCTATTTGATATAGATCTTCTTCTTTTGAACAGAATAGATGTGAAATTCATAGCTCATATTATATACTAATGTAAAATGTAAGGATGCTGGAAAATTTCTAATCATCATTGTTATGTGATATAGTAAAATTTTATATGTAATCAACAAAATTAGTGGTAGTATTGAGAGAAAATAATAAAAATCTTCCTAGGAAACATTTGATAGAAGAGTTACAAAAAAATGTTTAAAATATTCAATATTTCCTAATTTGTAACTCTTAAAACACAAATCCTAATTGGATAAAAATGAGTGGAGGATGCAAAAAAAGTATTCCTTATTGCAAATTCGAGTCTTATGTGTCTCTTAGAGGCTATTTTTAAGAAAAAGTTTGTTATTACATATTTCGATAAATGGTGACGACAAAGAAGGAAAAGAAAATCTATTGTCAAGGCATCATTCACACTAACCATACAAGAATTGCTTACTACAATTTCCTATATGATGGGTGCGTTTATTTCGTGGAAAATTAATAATTTGAAAAACGTTTTTTCTAAAAATTATCGCTTGTATTGCTTATAAAAAGGAATGGATGAATGTTTTTTATTGCCCATGAAAATGTTTAGATATAAAATATTGTTAATATTGAAATATTTTTCATTGAATAATTATTTTAAGAGATACAAATGATTATTTTTTAAGAAAATATTTTTCAAACCATTTATTTTCCGAGAAACAAACAGAGTCTAAAATATTAAAGAAATTAGTAATATTATGAGTGTAAAGTTTGGTTTAGAAAATAGCGTGATAAACTTGAAATAATATTTAAACAAGTGAGTACGATAGAAATTTGTCGTATCATTTATAAAATAATTTTGCATATGTGTTTTCACGTGCCTCCACATTTTTATAAAGAATTCATATATGTTTTGCAAGACATTCTTCGTCCAAAAGGGTAATAGAATTTTTTTTTATAGTCAATCAAAATGTAGAACATTTTGTCGTACAACGTTCGACAATTAAAATCGAATCGTATGTAAGGCGTGTAATGCTCTTGATTATATTAGTGTTTATTTTCTGTCATTTTTCGGGAAGAAGCCAATCGAGACTCCTTATTAACGATTGCTTTATTTAGTTAGGACCGTTGATAATTGCATATGAACTTAGCTTTTATCCAAAATGGCATTTACAATTCTCTGTATAAAATAATGTTTTTAGTTTTAAAAAACTGTGGTCTCTCAAATTTGGTGCGAATATTTAAATGGGTGTTTTGTAGCTTTTATTTATTTTTATAAATTTGCTTTAAATATGAGACTTTAACATCGGAGTCAAAATTTAAAAAAACAGATGTAACAACACCAAAAAATAAAAAATCACCTCACCCGCAAATCCTTTTTCTTTATGTGTTTTTTTTTTTTGCATGGCGATATGTATATTTCGGTTTTATTTTGCGGAAGAAAGTCGGCCTGAAATTTTCGGATAAAAAGCAATAAATAAAAAGAGGTATTCGAATTATGACCTCATAAATAAAATACTAAGATCAAAACCATAACCCAGCAGATCACTCTAGCATTTTCCCCCAAATCGCGTCTCCCTCATTTTCTCTCCGACAACCGCACCCCACCACCGGAGCAAGTCCACCGCCACAGCGCCGCCAACTCCGGTGAACCTCTCTCTCTCTCTCTCGCGTACTTTGTTCGCTTTACGCCACCGGCTTCAGTTGCTATTCCTCCAGAAACTTATCTGTGTTATACATTCGGGCTGCTTTCCATTTGGCTGCCGAGAGATCGTTCGGACCACGATTTTGCTTTTTCTTAGATGGGTTACCTTCGGTGCTGCGGATAGTTCAACTAGGAATCCGGTTGCGCGGTTCTCGTAGTTTTGGTTCGATATGTGGTTGTATGTAGTCTGTTGATGTCTTAAAGTTTCGCTCTTGCCGACTGGGAGCTGAGTAATTGAATTTGGTATTCAATTATCACGGCGCCCTGTCAAATTTTTTCGAAGTTCGTGCTAGCAAATCGGTAATTCATAGCGAGCCGTATGCATAGAGCTCTAGATGGGTAGCCTGTCATTTGTTTGATTTTTGACCTAGCCGAGAATATAGTTTCCTCTAGTTGCTTTTTTGGTTTATTCTTGGTTGATCTCATCTAATTATCTTGTATTACAACCAGTGAAAGGAAGAGTTAAACTATTATGAAAAGAAACGGGGAAGCTGTGGACAATGAAGAGTTTGTTCCCGACATGAAGAAGCGGAGGGTGCTTGAGCAATCATCTCCTTCTTCATCCTCATTAGTTGAGAATCCACTTCATCAACTGACTGCTTATGATGATATCGATGATGAGGAAGATGTTACGAGGGGACGATTGAGAAACAGTTACCAAGAAAGAGTAGATGGATATGCGGCGGAACAGAATGGACGTGTGGTTGATGGAAGAGGAAAAGAAGAGGATGATAGTGAGAGTGATGACGAACAAGACGAGGAGTATAATAGAGGGAGGAGAGGCCGCCTTGTTGAGATCCGGAGGGATTGCCCTTATCTTGATACAGTTAATCGCCAGGTACCCTAAGCTGACTATCTCGAACTCTCAATCTATGATGATATATGTGGGTTTACCTTGTATTTTCTGTGCCTACGTTAGCATGTATAGGTTGTAGTAAATATGCATAGTGATAGGAATATTTGAGTCGCAATAGGGCAACTAGAATTACTAGTAACATGGAGCTTAGTTGTTGCTGCAAATCATTCTACTTCATGTTGCTGGTGGTTATATAGTCTATCCATTGTCTATTTTGTGTTTTAGCTCATTACATGTTTCTACTTTCTCTTGCTACTGCATGTTCTTGGGTCGTGAAGTGGAGTTTCTTGATGCTTAAATCTATGTGGAGAATGGCAGTGCAGTTGTTTTTTAATATAGGTTTTAGTGAACTACCAGTAGATTGGTTTCCATTCTCAAGAATCAGTCTATTGCCATTTCAGTCTTAAGGATCAGTTTGCAGAAGTGTATCTTCTTGGTTTTGCAACAGAGCATGCAAGAGAAGATAACATGCTCGATGGTACTAAAGAAAATAGATCAAAGTAGTTTGCTAAATTTCGTGTTATAAGCCTTTAAGGGTGGTTGTGATGTGGTTCATAATGCTGTGTTTGTTTGCTAAGGTTAATTGTAAAAGGATGTCGTGGTTATTTATCATAATCCTATGAACAAGGGTCGTAAAGATGAGTTAAGGATAAACGGAGTAACCAATATTAGTGCTGGTGTATGAGTTATGTATCCTTGAGAATATGTCATCACGTCAATGATACACATGTTAATTGTTGCTACAAGTAATTATTGTTTTACCCTATCATAATTTTTACATGCTGCTTTTTCCATTCCAGGTTTTGGAGTTTGATTTTGAGAAGTTCTGCTCTGTCTCTCTATCAAATTTGAATGTATACGCGTGTTTAGTCTGTGGGAAATATTATCAAGGAAGAGGAAGGAAGTCTCATGCTTATACACACAGTGTTGAAGCAGGGCATCATGTCTTCATCAATCTCCAGAGTGAGAGGGTTTACTGCCTGCCTGATGGATATGAGATCAATGATCCCTCCTTGGATGACATTCGGCATGTGCTGAACCCAAGGTTGCTTCTTATATTTCAACATTTGAATGCTGTTAATATCTGTAATCGAGCTTTGTTTTACACTTGATTTTTTAATGTACTGCTTTTCTCTGTGCATCATGGTTAAATTCACTATCTTTTGTCTGATTACTTCCTGTACGATGTGATCTGTCCTTCATGTGATAGCAGCTAGGCCGTAATGTCAGCTTTTAGCAATCCTTGCAACTTCTTTTTCAGGTTTTACTTGGTCATTCATTCATTCTGTGAGGTGCTTGTTCTTGATTTATTTTGTATCTTATGTTAGGTTTACAAGGGAACAAGTTGAACAGATTGACAGGAACAAACAATGGTCAAGGGCTCTTGACGGTTCTGATTACCTTCCTGGGATGGTAAGCGCAATATTCTGATCATGCAACAATATTCCGCTATTACTTTATATGCAAATTTGGGGTTTTCTTTTGCTCTTCTTTGTTGGCTATGAATTCTTGATTGTATAATTGTTCAGGTGGGACTGAATAACATCAAGGAGACTGATTTTGTCAATGTCACCATTCAATCTTTAATGAGAGTTACTCCTTTGAGGAATTTTTTCCTTATTCCTGAAAATTATCAGCATAGCAAATCTCCACTTGTTCATAGGTTTGGAGAACTCACCAGGAAAATTTGGCATGCGCGAAACTTTAAAGGACAGGTATGTTACTTGGAGAAATTGACTTCTTTCTAAATCCATGTGCACAAAAAGAGATTCTCACCATCAACTTTCTACATCTACAGGTAAGTCCACATGAGTTTCTGCAGGCAGTTATGAAAGCCAGCAAAAAACGTTTTCGGATAGGTGCGCAGTCTGACCCAGTTGAATTCATGTCATGGCTTCTTAATACCTTGCATGCAGATCTCAAAACTTCAAAGAAAAGGAGCAGCATCATTTACGAGTGCTTTCAGGTATATACCGGTATCTAGCTCTTTTGTTTCATATATTGCTGTAGCTGCTATTTTCATGTAGAAAGTACTCGTCTAATATTTTATTTACTTTGAAGGGGGAGTTGGAGGTTGTAAAAGAGATTCCTGGAAAAATTATGGCTGATAAGAAAGAAGGTGGTGATGACCAGGATGGCAATGCAAATCTCATGGATAGTGGGACTAAACTAAATAATGTAATGTCTGAGACATCTAGAATGCCCTTCTTAATGCTTGGACTTGATTTGCCACCGCCACCTCTTTTCCAAGACGTAATGGAGAAGAACATTATACCCCAGGTTCGTTGATCTTTATGTTAGCTTGATGAATATTTGGCAATAGCTGTAGTCATTGTCCTTTATATATTTATAAAAGTGTCGAATCCTGTTAAGTGTCTACTGTAAGCTTTCGCTGAGAATATAGACATGTAAATATTGTTGTTCATATTGAAACTATGAGTATTTGCCCCCACTAGTGGCATCGTCATCAATAAGCAGATAAAAAGATATCTTTCTTCTTGAAACTGAGAATTTGTCAACCAAGGAGGTAACAATTCTTATTGTTTAAGAGAAAGACTAGCATGATAAATAATGCCCCTTTTCCCTTTGTGGGTGGGTTTTGAATAATGTTGACAGGATTGAGGATCCGTCTGGAGTAATTTCTACTCTTAACTTTCACTTCTTGTAAATTTTGTGAAACCTACACTTTGACTTTTATTTGCCTGAAACACCTGAAACCTTTCAAAACAACTTATCATTCTTGACTTGACTTATTATTATAAAAAGTACTACTATCCAAATGAAAGACGATCGATTATCTATCCAAGAAGACAGAGTCTCACATCACAAATAGAGTTGAACCAAGTAACATTGCAAAGGCATAATGACAGTAGGGTCAGGATATCCCCGCCCTTCAAACCGGACGTGAGGGTCTCCCCTCATTCAGCTCTCTATGCTGGAAGCAGAGCTTTGGATTATAAATTTGAATATTAAAAAACTATCCCTTCGTCTTTCCTCGGTATTGAAGTTGGGCAAGGTCATTTTGGGGCAAGAAGATCATAGGATTTTATTTTCATATTTTGGAATGAAAGTGCAGGCAAACAGGCCCTAATCTTTATTGGTTGAGTTGTGGAGAAGTAAGTTGTTCTTCATCAACTTGATATCGGGGGAACTTAAGCATTATACTTTATGCGCTATAAACGTGCTAGATCCTTTGACATGATAATCTTTTTGTCCTTTTCTAAAGGTATATGTATTATTTGGGGAGTATTTTGTATTGACAGTATCTATGTGGATGAATAATTTACTTTTACTGATAAAAAGTATCTGTGCAGACATGTTAAACAAGATACTCTTTTAAGATAGAGATCCTTAGATTTATCTATGGCATTGCATGCCTAAGCACATCGGATACCTCCCGTTCGGTCAGTCCTATGCAACAGTTTGGTACCATTTATCGAAAGAACAAGTCAAATAGTACACTTAAAGATAGTTGGGGATTGTGATCGTACATGGATTTTCATAATGGGCTTGTATCATGTGATGGGGAATATTCAAGTTGACATATCAGATGAGAGAGGTCCTCAAAGATTTCTGCGGCACTTCTGCGTCTTTGTAGTCCCAAGTTTCGGTTATTGCATGGTGCTTATTGATCTAACTTAATGTTTTCTTTCCTTTTAGGTACCCCTTTTCAACATATTGAAGAAATTTGATGGAGAGACAACAACGGAGGTTGTCCGTCCCCGCCTAGCAAGGATGAGATACCGTGTTACAAGATTGCCTCGGTATCTCATTCTCCATATGCGAAGATTTACCAAAAACAATTTTTTTGTGGAGAAGAACCCAACTTTAGGTAAGTTTTTTCAACCTGATGATTTTAGTTGGAAAAAAATTTGGGTAATCTTGATGGTGATCCGAACTGCCATTTCATAATGCTGCGATCTGATTTAGAAGAAAATATAAAGTGGCAAATGTGAAATGCTGATCAAATTTAGTACTTTAAAGTTTCCGATTTCTTATGATTGGTTCTGCAGTTAATTTTCCTGTCAAGAACTTGGAATTGAAGGACTACATTCCATTACCCACACCGGGAGATAAAGAGAGGTTGCGATCGAAGTATGATTTGATTGCCAATGTTGTTCATGATGGCAAACCCGGTGAAGGTTCTTACAGGGTTTTTGTTCAGCGGAAGTCTGAAGAACTTTGGTAAATCTCTCTCTCTCTCTCTGATTTATGGGGAAATAAGAGTGTGGTTGTTATGTAGATTGACAAGTCCGATTTTTATGCTTTAGGTATGAGATGCAGGATCTGCACGTTTCAGAAACGCTTCCTCAAATGGTTGCACTCTCGGAGGCGTACATGCAGATATATGAGCAGCATCAGTAGAGGATAATTTTGGTCGCTAATATTTTCTTCTGCTTTTGCAACTTGAGACCCCGTTGGTGCTGCTGGACTTCAAATCTTTTAATCAGAAGTTCAATCTGTACGTGAGACTACCTGTCAGATTTGTCTCTTCTGAGCTACTCGGGTTTTTGGACGAACCTTAGATTTAGGCTATATCTTGCTTTGCTCTGAGATGGCCGATGACGTAAACCTGTATTCTGTTGACTGTATATGATCATTAGCGAAACCTTGAGCTTAGGTTACTTTGAGTAATGAAAGAGGGTGGTTGCGGGATGATCTCTGATATCGACAGTAATTATATAGTTCTCAGGTTGTTTTGCCTCTTCGCGCTTTTCGGTTGGCTGCCTTGTGCAATGAAAAGGCAAACAGATTGGTAACTGATGTTTCCCTTTTCTTTCTGTTCATTTTCACTAGCATGTACTTCTAGTGACTGATTTCAGATAGACTATTCAGGCAGACTTGCATATATGCTTGCTGGTCCATCGGATTCTTCTTCACTATGCGCTTGTCTACCTATTAAGCACATTGATGAAATGACACCACCACTGAAGCAAGGAAATGGTTGAAGGCCCGACGCGAAGTTAATATTGCCATGGGCAAGAACACCTTCGAACTACATTTCTTAAAAGAAAGCTGAAAAACAATACCAACACAGAGCCGGAGGCTTGATCAATCGTTAGGGCTGCCTACGAAGTGAGTAAGGAGCGGTTCAAAATCAGCGATCGACCCTAGTGCAACCTAGAATACTTACCACCAATATACCAAACATTTGAAACTTGACAATTGTGGACTGTGTACTCTGCATTTCTACTGACCATGTTTAGACACTGGAGTAGCAGAAATAACTCATTGATCGTTGGTAGCCGAGAAGAGTGAATGGATGCAAGACGCACGCTACAAAAATTTGGAAGGGAAAATCGAATTGGAGGAATAAATGATACTCCCATTCTGATCCGTTACAGCACTAGGCTATGCAATGGTTGTTGGGATCCTACATAATCATGCTTCAACACTATTCAAAGAGTCGACGGTTGCACGGATTTAGAAATTTTAGGGATAATGATATATATAGTCCCTTAACTTTAGTCTTGATTCCCGAACTTCTAATTTATTCAATGTAATCCTTGAACTTTACCCTAATGTGCATTGTGGTTTATGAACTCTTAATTTGTTCAATGTGGTCTCTGAACTTTTGGTACTTGTTCAATTTAGCCCCTGCATTATATGAAAATATCCGACGTGGAAAATTCACTTGTGTTGACACGTATGAATTTTAACATGGGGTAAAGTTAGGTTAGATATACCAATCTGGGATTTTTTGTAAAACGAGAATTAGTTTGAGGTAAACGTGCCGGGTACTGATTTGAGATTGTTTGTGAGACGAAAATTAGTTTTGGATAAATGTGCTATGAGATAACAATTTGAGAATTTTTGTAAGATGAAAATTAATTATTTATGATTTGAGATTTTTAATGGCATTAATCCTTTATATTATGAAAAAGAAATTTAAATAAGTAAAGTTTCGGGAAAATGATACAAATGGTCATTGAACTTTAGCCTTATCCTCCAAGTCAGATTTATCTTGGAGTAGTATGCCACATGTATTGACACATAAGCACACTAACTAGATATTAGACGGAATGCTAGCGAAGGGCAGATTTGGGTTGGGGAAACCAGTTTGGACCTTTTTATGAGACAAAAATTAGTTTTGGGCAAAAGAATTCCCCGTTTCTTCAAGCAGGAAAGAGGGGCTATTCTTGTGTGGACTCAGGTTCACTGGACCATTCGGATCCCTACAAGAAATTCTTCCTAGCGAGGCAAGAAACATGATGTACTAGTTTGGGGGTAAATTTGTTACAAATGTACCAATTTGGGATTTTTTGTGGTAAAAAAATAATTAGGGTAAATTTGTCACATGTGTACCAGTTTGGGGTTTTACGTGGTATTAATCCTTTTTTATTTGTTACTTTGTGTGCTTTTCTTTCACTCGCCGGTGCAATTGCTAAATCGGCACTATTCCCCCTTCATGTATGGTTACCTGATGCCATGGGATGGATTATTGTGCTTTTAATTTGCATATGTGAATAGATGTAATTTTTGCGCATGCATTTGAAAAAGAACGACATAAATTATAACGAAATGTTTACATGCTTTGTTTTCAATAAGTTGTGAATTTTATCCTTTAAAAGGGATTGCAAAAGCAAGAAATAAACCTACACGGACCATAAAAGATTAAATAAGTCTAATTTTCAAGTAAGATATGTTTCAATTTTTTTTTTTAAAAGTAAAGTATGTTTATCTGTAAATTCATCATAACATTCGAGTAAGGAAGGAGCAAAGGGTTCTGCTAAGTTGCAGAGCTACCTGAGATGAGGATGTGGACGTTCTTAAATATGGGTTTGTCACAATAAAAAACAAAAACAAATTTAGAAGTATTATTACTTTTAACTGACACAAAATGCAGATAATAATAATATCAGATGAAGAAAGTTGAGATAAAGTATGGATCAGTTCAAAAACCCAAGCTGAGAACAGAACAAACCACTATATCTAATGAGATCCTAACAGACGTTAGAGATTTTTCTTTCGTTGTTCAAGACTACTTGATCAGTATGTCTATTGAGATGGAGATGGAGATGGAGATTGACCAGAGCCAAAGGGTCAAGAGGAAGACACGGAACATGACGAGCGAATCCACCATGAGCATGCAATCATGTCCTGATATCAACTTGTCGCCAGGCCTTTTGTTCTCCAAGCTACTGACCAAGGCTTCAGCCGTGAAGATCAGCCTGTGCTCGAGATTCATATGGCGCCCGCTGTGTTTCATCATAGTCCTCGTACACCCTTTTGGCTTTAAATTCAAGATTTGTGATCCTTTCAGACCATGACTTGTTTGCGCGCAATCGCATTGATTCGTTAATGGGTTTGTGTTTCTGTCAACAAAAACAAAACTTGATGCAGGTTCTGTCCAGTTTGACAATTGCAAGACTCTGCCTCATGACGCGGCGGATCGAGCGCGAAGTAAATTTGGAGGCTCGTGCATCATTCAACCGATCGTTAACTGAATTCGAGAAAATGGCGACTTTGTTGCCCCCGCTCAACTCGTCGGCGTCACATTTGGCAAGAGCACTGAGCTCATACCTCAATGGCACTGAACTCACATTCCCTTCTATCCAGACAAAGGTCAACACTCAGTGTCAATGAGCCTTAAAGCCTCAACTTGCATATCTTTTCGTGTTGCCTCATGCTGTGCTCACTTCCAGGTTGCACCTACTTTGTTTCTCGCACTAGCCTCGATTCCGCATCTATCCCAGGTTTCTTACATCGGCGTAAACGGCCTGTTGTTTTCCTACCATGGTGGGGATGATCAAACTTTCGCGACTTACGCCAATACTTCGTTTTCCTCATTCTGGCATACTCAGCCTGTTGACCGCGACACGGGTCAGCTATACGGGGAAGCGTTTCTCTCGCAATCTATGATCTCTGCTAATGACAGCTGGTTTCAAGAAGCCTTAAATAGGAGTACTGGCTTTGCTGTCCTAGGAAATGCATGGAACGAAGATCGATCTCTCCTGATTCATTATATTACGGCTATGGATGGAAGGGGCCTCGTAATCTTGACGATGCCGGCTAAAGTTGTGAGCCATTTCTTCTCATCGTTAGAACTTCGAGGAGGCGACCTTTTCTTGGCTTCTGTGGATGGGAAAGTGATCATACCAACCACACTTCGCGACACGCAGATGGTGATCAATAACAACACAGCATTAATGCAGACGTTGAAACCAAACGGGGATGTCAAAGCTCAAGTGGGTAATTTTTCCTGTGCGCCCAATGATGGCGATGGAGAATTTCCTAAGGGGAAAATAGATGGCATCGACTACATCTTTCACTGTTCATCCATCGAGATCATGGGGATTGAATCGGTATGTTTCCGTGGTTCTTTTGGAGTATGAAGAAGGAGAAAATATTGATGTGGTCCTTTCATTTGTGCCGAGTGATGTAGGAAGTCAGTAGAAGCATACTTTGGTAGCAGAAAGTACCTCACTTATGTTCGTAGACATTGATAATCTGAGAATAACAATTATATATATGTTCAACTTTTAGTTTGGTGTGTCAAGTTTTAGACTTTTCATGACTTTTATTTTTCGATCTCAGAGCAAAGCAATCTCTTTTTTGATCTCTGGTTTGAGTTCTGCAATGTTACTTGGGTAAAGTTGGATTTCTTTCTCAGGTATATATGCTGTCTTACCCAAGCCCTGACTTAGCAAGCCCTGTCCACAACAACGTAACGATATTTCTCACGCTTCTCGTCCTCGTGTTCGTCTTCATGGTAATCTCATTCGCGGCCTTCATCATGTTACTCATGAAAGCTACAAAGAGAGAGATGCGTTTATGTGCTTCGCTGATAAAGCAAAAGAACGCGACCCTCCAAGCGGAGCGCAAGAGTATGAACAAGACACAGGCTTTCGCCAACGCAAGTCACGACGTGCGCGCTTCTTTGGCAGCCATCACTGGTTTGATTGATATTTGTCAAGAGGATGTGAAACCCGACTCTCATTTGGCTGCAAACTTGGTACAGATGGATAAGTGCACCAAAGATCTCCTAGGTAAACAAATTGCAAGTTGCCATGACCTTTGGTTGGATATATGTGTATTAACTTACTCTATAATATCATCGTATCATGTTTTATTCAGTTCAAGAAGTTCTTTGAGTATCCGAATCGCATTTGAGAACATGCTAGATGGTTATTGTTATAAAAAGTGCTCATCTTTTGCTATTGAAAATGCGCTATTCTTTAAACAATGACTTAAAAGATCTTTCCAACTAGTCTTGTATTGCATGTCTGTCGATACATAATGTAAGTGATTAAGTCTTGATGCAGATCTTCTTACTGTTGAACAGGCATACTGAACACGGTCCTGGACACCAGTAGAATTGAGGCAAAAAAGATACAGCTCGAAGACGAGGAATTCAACTTGGCGGAGCTCCTGGAGGATGTGGTCAATTTATTTTATCCTCTCGGCGTGAAGAAAGGTGTAGATGTTTTGCTCGATTCCTGCGATGACTCGGTAAATAAAACTCCTTTTGTTCGAGGAGACAGAGGACGTCTCAAGCAGGTTTTATGCAATTTATTGAGCAATGCTGTTAAGTTCACGTCGGAAGGTCACATTGCTGTCCGCGCCCGGATGAACAGAGCAAGTTTCCAGAACAAAATGATTGCTCGAAACCACAAGTGTTTATCATGGCTTTTCTACAAAAACAAGGGAGGTTCAGATGAGCTCGATGCCCTGCGTACGGTTGAGCAGAACCCGGACCGTATGGAGTTTATATTCGAGGTGGATGATACCGGGCAAGGAATACCGAAAGAAAAACAAAAGGATGTGTTTGAATATTTTGTTCAGGTGAAAGAATCAGCTCAGGGACAAGAAGGATGTGGGTTGGGACTTGGCATTGTTCAATCTTTGGTAAGTGATCCATACCCTGGCATTTTACAACTGCACAACTACTACCTTTTGCTGTCATTGTGTGATCAACTTATACAGATACCAAACTGAATCCTACCTAAATTATAAGCGAAGCTTGTTTCTGTTAAGTCTGAAAACTTTTGCTTGCAGGTGCGTCTAATGGGTGGAGAGATTGAGATAGTAAGTAAAGCAGGAGCAAGAGGCACATGTTTCAGGGTAACCATATTTCTGCGCACTTGTCGATCCGCATCCGCTGATGCTGATGAGGAATCCGAGATCCCTTCATCGTTCGGGCGAACCATTTGGCCTCCTTCACAAGGATCCCAGGTGATATTGATTATCTCCGGCGATGAGCGGAGACGCACTTTGAAGAGGTACATAGGGAGCTTAAACATTAAAGTGACTGCCAAAAAGCCGGAGAGCTTTCTCCAGAACATCGAGACCATAATGTACAGGCTAGATAACCTGAACAATTCTGCATCCACCAGCTCTGATGCAGGAGTCGCCGAGGGGCCATCGAGCACTCGGGATGGAAGCGACATCAGTTTACCGAGTTTCAAGAAATCGAATTCCAAGGGCTCCGCCGGACTGATATTACTCGTGGTCGATGTTAGCGCCGGTCTATTCTCGGAGCTGTATACAGCAGTTGCTAGCATGAGGAAGGGATTGCAGAATTCTCGGTATAGGGTCGTCTGGCTAGATAATCCGTTCATGCGTAACTCTCACTTGGTAGCTGGAGAAGCCGATAACGAAGCTTCCGACTATGTTGTGTATCAACCGCTTCACGGGTCGCACCTCATGGACGTACTGAAACTGTTGCCTGAAATTAGGGGATGCACATCTCAAAGCAAGCTGCCGAAACTTCAGAGTATGGCGGTGGCGGCGGCGCATGGAGTAGCAAGAACCGAGGAAGCTGATACCAGGCGTGGGAAGGGTCTACAATCTGCGATGGATACTCCGACAGCCGATACATCGCATGGAAAGGGAGCGGAACTTGCGGGAACTGAACCGGGGAGCAATGCGCTTGTGCAGACCGCAACAATCGGCGAGAAGCCCTTGAACGGAAAGAGGGTCCTGGTTGTCGACGACGAGGCCTGTCCGAGAAAGTTGACGGTCAACAATCTTCACAAGCTCGGAGCGACCGTCGAAGTATGCAAAGACGGGAAGGAGGCGCTCGACGAAGTGGTCCGGATCTTAAGAGCTCAAACGGAGGAAGGACACCGCCAGAGCCTGCCTTATGATTTTATTCTCATGGATTGTAAGGTAAGGGCTCTTGGTTTTCGTCTGATATCTTGATGATTCCATTCTCCGGCGAGGGCTTCACGGCCCTCGCCTAGTGACTGGCGAGTTCCGGCGACCCTCAACGGCCACAAGCAGAAATGTAAGAAGGAAGGAAAAAAAAATTAAAAATTAAAAAATTCGAAAAAATATTTAAAAATATCTAAAAAGTATTATTTTTGGCCGCCCGCGTGTCACATCAACACCGGCTGCCCAATTGGACTAAAGTGGCACAAATGCAAAAGGCATAAGACTAAATTGGTAACAAAAAGTTTATGACTGAATTGGCATAATTACAGTAAGTTTATGACTGTTTTGGTAATTTTCCCGGTTTAGCTACCGGTTTATTTTTAATTCAAATTTTGGTACCCAATTGCAGATGCCGATCATGGATGGATACGAAGCGACTAGGATGATACGGATGGAGGAACAGAAGTACGGCATCCACACTCCGATCATCGCGCTGACGGCGACGATGGACGAGAATGCCAAGAAATCTTATCTCGCGGGGATGGACGCTCACTTAGCCAAGCCGCTGCGGAGGAACAAGCTGATGGATCTGCTCCGATTGATGGGCATTAGGTAGGGAAGCGTCTTGGATGTGCAAGTGCAACTGTTCTCATGCTCTGTGTGTTAGCTTTGTGAGCTAGGGTTTCCGCATTGGAAGACTTAAAATAGAGACTTGTCGCATCTGGCTGTCGATACCAGTTGAAGGTTCTTGCGTTTGCACGGATTTAATAAATTCATCATGAAAGAGTTGTTATTTTGATGGTGCAATGTGACGAGGCAACGTACAAAAAGTTTGCAAATTGGGGGTTATTCGTGTCGTATTTGTTTGAGAATGTCGCAATTGCACAATTCATTAAAGTTATTTCAACTCCTCTCACTGTAGGTAGCTCACTTGGCCAACAACTATGATGCCTTGCGTATAACAAGCTTTTATGTTTTTGATAGGTAGGATGATGCAAGTGATAATGGGATCATCAAGAACTTGCGTCCATAATTACTATAGAGTTCAAGTTTTAAGACTTAATTGCAATTTTCATAAATTTTAGGACTTAATTACACTTTCACGACAAGTTTGATAATTATATAAAAGCACATAAGTTTTGGCATATCAGTGTTATAATATTGTGAATATTGACATTAGATTATGTAGGATAATGAAGCTTTTTTTTTAATGAAAGGGTAATGGTTCTAAATTGACGCAGAGGGAAATGCAGGAACGTAGTTTGGTATTGATACGTCTCACACGCAAGAGACACATTTTAATGTACCCTAGCCTATGATTAAGAAATTTCCCATGCTGCACAGGACTATTCTAAACCTTTTTTAAACCAGTTTTTCTCCATATGGGGATGTTGATGAGGATGGGATAGATGCCTAGATAAGGGAGCACATGCGCCGACTGTTTTACCTGAACACAACGCAAACTGAGCACGCTCCAGAGGTGTTGAAAGGAGAAGCGCTGGTTTGCCGAATCGGGCGACCTCGTTCGGTGGTGCTGAGAGCCGACAAGTCTAAAACTGCTTGAAGGAACATGGTCATGTCGTGCGCTGACTCATGTTGGGTACGTAACATATCCATCCCTAATGCTGACGGACACGATTCTCAGATCTAGTCATGTTCATCGCCTTAGCGCTCAAACCCTTAAATTATGCTGACCGTACCAAAATAGATATGCGTCGGGGGCAGAGAGCTCAACGATGAGGGAAAATAGCTAAAGAGGCACATGTTTCATCATCCCATCTTTCCCGATCCTCGGAATCAGATTTGACATTTGATACAATCAGCCATGCACTTTCGCATGAGATGTTCTCTCTCTCTCTCTCTCTCTCCAAGGAAAGTTCCTACAACTAAAAAGGAAACGGTAAAAAGAAAAAGGAAAAATCAAGAATTTTGGAGCTCCTCGTCACTCCAATTTCGGCCCCGCCTACAGCTCATCCTGCGAACGACAAAAGATGGGAGAGAGAAATTTTATCAGTAGACGAAGAGGAAAAGGCAAAGCCGACAGTAAGACCTCGCGTCTTTCTTTGTTTCTTTTTCTTCTTTTTTCTTTGGTTCGGAGGAACCCCTACCTTTACATCTTCACTCTTGACATCGTCCTTGGAGTCGGCAGCACTGTCCTCTGTTTTGGTTTCTGCATCGGAATCATCTGCTTCAGCATCATCATCGGCCTCGTCATCTCCATCCTCAACCTAAGACAACAGATTTACCCCCATGAGAAAGCGCGGGGACACACGAAATGAGATCTACTGTATTTTTACAAGGGTTATAGACTTACATCGGAATCAACAGGATCGTCCTTAGCTTCCTGATAAAGCATTGAACCAGGAGTTAGTGTTATTGAATTAGAAAAAGATGCTGAAAGAAGGTGGCGGTGCATCGAAACTTCAGCAGGCCAATGTGGGCATCCACTTACAACTAAACAGTAATAACTTTAATATCTCATCAAGTGGAGATCAAGGATATCGAAGTTCTGACCGACTAAAATGAGCCAGATGTGCATAAATATCGATGGGAAGTTAGTTTTAAACAATAATAAAGCCTCGTGAAAGCGAGATATTACCTCTTCCTCTCTCTTCTTCTCTGCCTCATCAAATGCTGCCTGTTCAGCCTGAAAAGTCATAGAAATTGGACAATCTCAGAGATGAATACTGACAATATAATCACTTATTTGGAAAAAAGAAGAAGCATATGCTCCATACATCCTTGTTCTTGCCCCATGTTTCTTCGGCAAGCTTCTTTGCATATTCGACATCATCGCAAACCAAGACATTGTCAAACAAGGTTCCAGATTTGACCTGAAGCACACCAACACTGCTCATAAATATTCGTGCCATGTGATGACCAGAATAGTAGAGAAGACAAACACATTACCTGCCACAGTTCCACGCCGACATACTTCAAGTTGGGGTAGACATATAGCTCTGGGTCATCTTTGAAATCTGTTGAGCGTTTGAATACGAGGAGTTATAACCAAGATCACAAGAATAAAACCAATAAACAACCTTACTGAACAAACAAACCTGGGTTGTCAATCTTCGGTGCCTTCCACTTCCCCTTGTAGTTGGGATTTTTAATTTTCTACAGGAAAAGAGAGATTCTTAAGAACTGTGTGATCCAACGATCTCATTAAACACGATCAAGAACATTCTCGTACCTTTGGCTCCCATGGTCCCTTGTACTCAGGGTTAGCAGTAGTTGGGGCTGTCCATTCACCATCCTCCTCGTCATCCCAATCCTCAGGCTGCAAACCACCATCAATCAAACTCCATTAAGTAGCTGAACCTCCAACGGAGCAGAGCTATAAATTGAATCACAAAATGGAGAATGCATAAACAACTTGAAAATTATCATATTCACCTTCTTGGCATCGGAATCTGGTATCTCTTTTGGTATATCATCATATCCCTGCAGGCACACAGAGACAGTCAGTTCATCCAATACTCATCAGACATCTACTTCATAAATGAACGAACTGCAGAGACATAATGGTGCCTTTACCTCTGGTTTCTTATCTTCTGGATCAGGGATATATTCTTTGTCATCCCAGTCTTCTGGCTGCCAACCCAAGCAAGGGAATCAGCATGATATACTATCACGTACAGAAGAGAAGCTCGATGAATAGCTCCGTAACTTACTTTTTTGGCCTCAGGATCCTTGATCTTCTTAGGTGGGAGAAGATCCCAGTCAGAGAATAAGCTACCAGTTTGCTTCTCAGCATTATCAATGAGAATACTGTAGGTTGCATCAGGGCGGAGGATGAAAGTATAAACATGAGTAAGCTGATCAGTCTCACAGGGAACTTCCTTCTTAATCAAGTGGTTGGTATCATTGTAGTTGAGTATAGCATGAACTTTCTTCGTGCTGTAGCCACAGATATCAGGTCCAAACATAATGCTGCAGCAATCCCAACAATCATCGAATGAGCATGTGTGTACAAATAGAATAACTGAGCAGAAATGTAATATCTTGTAGTCGGAGGAACTATAGTAACCTGTATGGGGTGTCACCGCCAAATTTCTTCTGATCAATTTCACCACTGAGCAGCTTCATGTAGCCACCACCACAGTCAAGCTTCTGCTCATGCTTGACGGAGAATTGGAAGACAAGGGTCTTGTCTTTGTTGCTGAACTCAGGGAATTGTGCTGATATAGCATAGAACCTGTGGTCTTCACTCGTTTGAATACCTGCCAAAGGAGATCAATGATGAGTTCGAAGCTAGCTGGCACAGACATCAGATCATCTAGATTCTTGAATGTTAAAGAACAAAATCAAACTAGCCTAACTATTTCAAAACACATATAGTCACTAATGAGAGAAAAGTATACCTTTGTCATTAGGGTCTCCATTCCATTTACCAGATGTGTAGTTCCACTCCCCAGCCAAGTTTTCATCTCTTTTCCAATCAGACTTGACCCACTGGTTCTCCCATCCGTCTAATTCAATTAGAGACACAGCAGCATAGATTTTGAAAATGAGAAAACACCAGGCAACAAGAAAGCACAATACAATAAACGCAAACCGACCACAATTTTTTTCCAAACAGAACTGAATGCCCTGATGACTTCTTGGATTCAATCTTAGTAATTAGTCATTTCCAGCAAGCATCTGATCGTTATAACAAACTTAACATCTCGCCAGACAGCAAAGGCAATATGCTTGTACATAACTAGAACACACGAGCACGCTCACGCAATATGCAGCAGCTTTTATCCAGTCACCAAAACAATTCCGTTCGTGATTCTAATTCGAGCGACAATGCTTGCGTCAGTTATACACTAAACCTAATGCTCCCCCATTAAAAGTTCCGCTCGGAGCAAACACTTCAGCATTCACAAGCTTGAGGTACAAGTTTTGACATCTTACAGCACTAGAAGTATCCGCTACATAAACACGTAAATGAAAACGACCGCTCACTTAGATGAGACCACGAAATTCAGGATTCATAACGTTAAAACGAGGACAGCAATCTCGTGCCTCCCCTGTCGCGGCTAAAACAGGTCGGCCACCGCGGGGGCAGCTGATTTCAGATTTTAGAAAAGCACGATCAAAAAGCTGACTCCGAATCCTGCCATAACCGATCTAAGCCGGAAAGCACGATACAGAAGCACTTCGGCAGTGTTCGGCGTGGCGC
Organism: Metrosideros polymorpha var. glaberrima; assembly: GCA_001662345.2. NCBI lineage: Eukaryota > Viridiplantae > Streptophyta > Magnoliopsida > Myrtales > Myrtaceae > Metrosideros > Metrosideros polymorpha. The sequence continues at coordinate 36,870,938 of BCNH02000008.1, forward strand.
AACTTCAGCATAGAGCCATCAGATCCACGCACGATCAGGTCAATCTCAAAGCAACTTTTATCAAAATGCGATCGACATAACCACAGTCGCTCTGCTATGTCTAACAAGATAGTCAAACGAAACCGGAAACGACGAAGGAACGAGCAGGAAATGCGCGACATCAAAGGCAAGAAACGCGCAATTGAGCTCCGAAGCACGTCAATGGACACAAACCAAGTAGAGAGAAGCGAAATGTACCCTCGAATCGCTCTTCGAAGAAGACTTCGGCCGACGCGATTGCCGCGATAGCGAAGAGAGCGAGTAGCAGCAGGCACCTAGGGTTCTTCGGCCGCTCGGTCGCCATCGCTCTCTAGAGAGAGAGTGAGGGAGAGGGAGAGACTCTGGTGAGAGAAAGAGTCGCAGGGACGAAGCTGGTGGGGAGTGTTGAGGTTCTCCAGGCAGCGATATATACTGGTCGTCTCTATCGATCCTCACGTGGCGCGTTGACATCCCACGTGGACATGACGTGATGACGTGGACCAGTGGCGAGACGACATGTCACTGCCCCTCGTCATTGACGTGATGTGGCGGAGAGAGTGTGGTAATTACACGAAGCGTACGGATTTTCAGTAGCACGAACTATCTATACGTGGGCCTATTTTTGGGTTCGTCGATTTTTCTTTTAATGAATGGATATGAGCGGCCGGATTTTGTAAGCCCACAAAAGCAGGCAACCCATTTGGTCGTTTAAACAAAATAAATCTTATTAAACCTTTTTCGAAAAATTAGACACCATTTATTTCGCGAAAAATAAGTAATATTGAAAGTATTTTTCTAAAAATAATCGTGTGTATCGCTTGAATTACTTAGTTAATAAAAAATATTTTCATTACCGATTAAAATTCATGTCTAAACATTTGCGTAGATAATAAAATATATTTTGTTAATTTTTTTAAGTGATATAAACGATCAATTTTTAGAAAATAATTTCTAAATCACTCGTTTTCATGAAACAAACGGAGCTTTAGTAGCTACCAAAATTAAACGTCATTAAAACTTGGTAATCTTATGTGATATTTGCTTCTGCATATGAAATCTTACCGATTTGGAAAAACGGGATAAGTGCAGAAACAAGACATATAGAGTTTCCATGTCGGTGAATCGAGGACTCGAGGCCTTATTTGATCGATGGAGGATTTTAGATTTTTTAAGAAAATGCCATAGTAAGGTCTCGAGCTCGATGCCGGTGGAGCTCGGGCATCGGAAATGACATGTGACAAATAATTAGATATTCACATGGGAGCCGTGTCGAATTTCCGATACTTGAATTCCACTGACGGTGAGCTGAAGACCAAGGCTAAAACTTAGATATGACCTCTCGATAAGACCAATTGCATGTAATTGTCTCTGCCTAGTAGCTTGAGCTTTTTATAGGGATTGCGGCGATTCGCACAGAACTAGTGTGTAATTTAATTAGGAAAGATTGAGCAACGGATTGCATCAAGTCGGGTGGCTAAGCTATAGGAATTACTTCTACATTGAAAACGTGCTGCGACAGCGCGATTGAAAGGAAACTGCCGTGGTTACAAACAGAGGGAGTCCTAATTACAGCAGATGCTCTGTTAGAAAGGGGTGATGCGGTCGGGTCCGGTTCGAGTGGCCCGGCGGAGTTCAAAGCAGCTTAAACAGCAAACCCCCGTGAGCAGCGAAGAACGGGGCGAACACCAACGACTCGACCGCCATGAGCTTGATGAGGATGTTGAGCGAAGGGCCGGACGTGTCCTTGAGGGGATCCCCAATCGTGTCGCCTATGACGGCGGCCTTGTGAGCATCCGACCCCTTAGGCCCTAGCGTTCTGGCGTGCTCGGAAGCGCCGGCCTGCGCGAACCCAGATCGAGTTAGACCTGAGCTGATTCGCATGGCATGAAGAAATCACAAGGCACAAGAGTGGACTCACCTCTATGTACTTCTTTGCATTGTCCCACGCCCCACCTGTGTTGGACGCCGAAATGGCAACCTAAGCCAGAAACCAGAACAGATTCATCAATTTGTGATGTTAGAACCGAAAGATGTCGGTACTTGATTATAATTGACACGAGAGATTTGAAGAAGGTAAAGTAATAGCTAGATACCTGCACGCCGGAGACGAGCGAACCGGCGAGAACTCCTGCAAGAGTTTCCACTCCGAATAAGGTGCCGGCGACTAGTGGGGTGAGCATGACCAAGGCACCGGGCGGTATCATTTCCCTCAGCGAGGCGTCGGTCGAGATCTTGACGCAATTTGCGTAGTCGGGCTTGGCCGTTCCCTCCATGAGACCTGGGATGGTGTTGAACTGCCGTCTGACCTCTTCGACCATTTTCAGCGCTGCGCTCCCGACGCTCTTCATCGTCATGGCAGAAAACCAGTATGGCAGCATGGCACCGACGATCAAGCCTATGAACACCTTCGGGGTCAATACATCGACGGTCGTGATGCCCGCCCTGCTCACAAAGGCGCCGAACAAGGCGAGAGAGACGAGAGCCGCTGATCCAATAGCGAAACCCTGAAGAGAAAAAGGTGGACATCTTAACGAGGTTCTTCAAATCACACATCAGCTGACGGTAAATGATCATGCGAAATTTAGGCACGCCGTTACCTTGCCAATGGCAGCAGTGGTGTTTCCAGCAGCATCCAAAGCATCAGTCCTCTCGCGTATTTTGTGGCTCATTCCGGCCATTTCGGCTATACCGCCGGCATTGTCGCTGATAGGTCCATATGCATCAATAGCGAGACCTGTAGCTATAGTACTTAGCATCCCCAACGCAGCCATAGCGATTCCATACATGGCGGCCAAGCTGAAGCTCACGTAAATAGCAATTGCTATGGCAAATATGGGGATGATGACGGATTTGTAGCCCAGAGCCAATCCAAAGATCACGTTGGTCGCTGCGCCGGTCCTGCACGAATCCGCCACGTCCTGCACCGGACTGATATGATCACTAGTCAGCGACTCAGTGAAGCAATGTCCTGTACTTACAATCTCGTGTCCTTGGTGACCACCAAATGCTGCATGACCTGATATTTTTCTTCATGATAAAGTGTCTCAAATCATGAAGCACAGACTCACCTGTAAGCATTGCTCGTGTAGTACTCCGTGGTATAGCCGATAACAAGTCCAGCCCACAAGCCGATTGCGACGCAGAAGAACAGGTGCCTGCGAGCATATTAATCACATCAATGAAAGTGTTCTAGGAGACGTAAAAACAAAGAAGAATACGAAATGATGATGGTAGAGCGGGGAGCGTACCAGTTCTTTACGACTTTGTCGGTCCCGAAATTGTACAAAGTGAATTCTGATGGCAGAGCAAAGAAGCTGACCATGGCGATGCCGGCAGTCATCAAGACGGTCGAGATAAGAAGCTGGCGCTTCAACGACGGTTCGATTTCACTCACCTGCTTGATCTCACCAAGTTCTGTCGCGAATAGTGTTGTTATCAAGCAGACAACGATTCCCATCGAGCTAATGATGAGTGGATAGGACATGGCTGAGAAGTCATGGCTTATGCCGAAGGACGAGATCGATGCGACGAAGAGCGCAGCACACGATGATTCGGCATAAGACCCGAAGAGGTCAGAGCCCATTCCTGCAATGTCCCCGACATTGTCGCCCACATTGTCTGCGATTACCTGCAAAACGAGCACTACATTGAGCATATTTCTTCGCATATCACACGCAACAAAATTTTGATTTTGCAATTTTGTTTCGAGACCGATGTCAAAGGAAGGGAAAAAAAGTTACAGCCGGGTTCCGGGGATCGTCCTCAGGGATATTTTTCTCAACTTTCCCAACAAGGTCTGCGCCAACATCAGCTGCTTTGGTGTATATACCTCCGCCAACTCTTCCAAAGAGTGCCATTGAAGAACCACCAAGTCCATAACCAGTAATAGATTCATACAGTCCCTCCCAGTCATCTCCATAGTAAATCTTGAACAGATTGATTGACACAAATAGAACAAGAAGGCCATTGGCAGCAAGAAGGAAGCCCATCACAGCGCCGGATCGAAAGGCCACGATAAATGCCTTCCCAACACCCTTCCTGGCCTCTAGAGTTGTCCTAGCATTGGCATACGTCGCGATCTTCATCCCTAGAAACCCCGAGAGCACAGAAGTAAGAGCACCGAGCAAGAAGGCCACTGTGCTAAAGATGGCATTGGCCAGAGCTGGTTTGCAGAGATTTCCCGGGTTGTAAGTGCAAGGTTCGCTTTCAGTGCTAAAGCCCTTAACTGAACCGAGGAAGAGGAAAATGATGGCGCCGAATGCACCCACGAAGATGCTGAGGTACTTGTACTCGGTAAATAGGAACGATGTCGCACCTGGAACACAAATGGTCAAGTATCGATGTAGTTAAGATCAATTCCCGAGTTCAATCAATGCTGCAGAAAATTATGGGATATCCATTTTGTTTCTCTTCTGCCAAGTTTCACACTTCATGTAGAGTACACTAGGAATTATGACATCCAGTAAAATTCTGGAGAAATTGTTCTTCGGCGGCAGATGGACCTAAACTAATCTAAAACAGGCACAAGCAGTAATTTTCTGGTTGTTTGGTCAGAAGAGCCTAAGCCGTTTGAAAATCTAGATTACCACCAATTTTTTCCAGAAAGTCACCTCAATTATTTAGATATGAGTTACATAAATCTTAATTCTTGTCTCAGTTTATTTGGACAATACCAGGCCAGTAGTGACGAAGTTTCTCGTCGAGTAGAGCATTTCCTCGGCTAAGATCAGCTTTCGAAGTGTTCCGCACATCAGCTCGGTCTTATTCAATTTTCCCCTGTTTGTATAACTATGGAGGATATGGTGATGATGATGCAGGGTAATATATATAAGGTGCCTGCCCAGAGTGTTTCTTGTCTGATGCATATGATTTGTAGCAGCAAAAGATGACAGAACGAGAGAGACTAAAAAATTATGACAGCAGCAAGATCTCCAAAGGCAAACACAACATATATATATATACAAGAACTTCTGACGTCAATCTCTCCAATGATCTCATGGAACGTGAATTTGTGAGAAAAATTTAAATAAAACACCACAAGAATAAGACAGTCCCATGATCAGTTACCTATATATATACACACACATCATTCATATTCTACACAGCAAACAGAACTCACTATCTCCAGGACCATCACAGGCAAATCACAGAGAAAAAACAGAGCCCTGAGAAGTTTTCTTAAAGATTGAATCCGGGGACTTTACCGACAGCGATGGCATTCTGAATCTCAGAGCACTTGATGACAGCATCGAGCTGATCGACACCCTCCTCCTGATCTTCATTCTCGATCAGGCTGTCGTGGTAGCCATTGACGTCCTCGGAGACCTTGACCCTGGACACCAGGAACCACTGGAGCAGAGCAAATCCAATGCCCACCAGAGCAGACCCAGGTATCAGAACCTGCGTCACAGCATCCCCCCACACACCCATTCTCTCAAGAAACCTAGGAATCACTGCACTTTAGCCCCAAGAAAGACAAGTCACTGGTCCTTGAAGGTGGTACGCAAAAGTGCATTGTATCTAGGAGGATATATCTTGGATGGCCATGCAAGATGGGGCCAAGAAGTTCTTGGAGAACCGGTAGTTTTGATTGACGGATGGTACAAAAACGAAGGGTACTCTGCACATTTCCAGAGTTGGAGGATTTTTCTCTTCCTTTAATTAAACTTGGGTGCTATACCAGTAGGTTTGAATGGCAGCTTGCTTTCAGGATCTTCAACCCATATCCGAGATTTCTGAGGCACTTAAATTCAATGTGTCAGGATATGGATAAAGTTGGCCAAGTCAGCTTGGCACGATAGGTTAGAGACAAGAAAGCATTAACTCTTTGCATATGCGTCGAGGGAAAATGACACGAAGGGTTCATAAACTTTGAGTCCCTGAACTTTGTCTTATTGTGTAAAGTTATCCATGAACTTTTAATTTATTCGATATGGTCATTGGACTTTTGGTACATATTCAATTTAATCTTTAAATTATATGAAAATATTCGATGTTATCCCTGAACTTGAATTAATGAAAAAACATAACATCGAACATTTTTATATAATTCAGAAACTAAATCGAACATTTACTAAAAGTTCAGGGACCATATTGAACAAATTTAAAATTTGGAGATCACATCGAATAAAATAAAAGTTTAAGAATCACATTACATATTAAACCATAATTTATGAACTATTTATGTCGTTATCCGTACGCATTAATAGTCAAAAGATTTTCGTTTGTCTGTATATGATAGTCATCAGCTGCCACCTTTCCCAGATCAGCCGTTCACTTCAAAATTTCACCCCTAATCCTATCTCCTTTCTTATCTGGTAAAGACTAGGAATCATCATGCCAGGCTCAGGTTAGGTAAGAAGATAAGCTTACCTGTGAATTTTTTAAGACTGACAGTGGTCAAGAGCTGGAAACTTCCAGCCCCAATGATGAGGACAGAGGCACCATGATTTCACGTCTGTGTCAATCTGGAATGATGCTTAAGGTCACATCAAGAGATGTTAACGAGAGAAATCACCATCAGAGTCCTCTTAAAAGTCAATGAGATGTCTTTCTCGTGATGTGCTTATGAGTCAGCACTCTGAGAGTAGCCATGCCACGTACTGATCTCCCCCTGCGATGGAACCATCCTGAGAAGGAGCGTGTTTCTGTTCTTAGGGAGAAGGTTTTGGTTGGATCGCAAATCCTTAAAAGATTTCGTCTAAATTCTAGGGCGGTAAATATGGGGTATTCTTTTTCTGATCGAAAAGAAAAATATTGATTTTGAAACTTGAGAATATAAAATGTGCAGATACCGATACGTTAAAATAAGGAACGCATTCGAACTGGGTGCTCCTCTCTATTTGCAAATGAGACTATCGCTAGAGGCCCCTATAGGAGGCAACTTCCCTTGGCCCCTCATTCATCATGCATTTCATTGATGTGAATGGTCAAAATGGTTGGTGAAGCCCTTGAGACTTTTATCAAGTATATTAAATTTTAAAAAATATTTAACTTTAAAGTATTATTTTTTATGTCGCTAGAAAAGTTAGTGCACAATAAAATTATAGAATTTCATAATAAGATTATTTAACGACTGCTCAGCGACACCTATCGAAAGAGTTCCTATGAACTTAGAAGAATTGGAGATTTCTAATGTCTTTAGTAGGTTATGCCTTGGGTGGCCTTTCTATCAAAAACCAAGTTATTGCAATAATTATTTTGTCAACTATTATTTGTAACTTTCCGTGCAGGGAAAAGTTAATTACGTAAAAAGTAGTAATGGTTCTTTTTTTTCTTTTTTTAAATGTGATTAGTAAGTTATCGTGAGAAAAAGTAACTTTCAACTCATGAATAATTAGTTACTTCTCTATATACAAAATCAGTATTAATACATCAAATGATTAAGCCTTTTTTAGTTGTGGTTACTCTAGTAAGGATATATGATCAGACGTGTCTATTAATAACTAATAATTATCCATTTGATTAGTAACTTTCAAATAGGAAAAGTAATTTTTTACTAAATAAGATAATAGAGTTTCTCCACTTCGATTGTGACTTTCCATTTAGGATAGTAAGTTCGGCAGAATAAGTAATCAGTTACTCTTATTTGTAAAATTTATATGTGATCAGTAATCTACTGTCACAATTGAAACTATTTTTAATGTACTTATGGTGAGTAATTCCTGCACAACTGTTATTAACTTTTTAATGAGTTATCGAGTAGTTGATTATCAACTAACCAATAACTCATCAATTGATATATTTTGTAAACTTTCATATATTTGTAGTTTATTTTTTACTTATGCGGATCGAACAAGCTAAGTCGTAATTTACAAGTACTAAGAGAAGTGTTAAGCAACTTACACATATGTTATATTTCAAATTATAATGTGAGTCTCCCTAATCTCGTGATTATGTAACTTTATATGATAAAATTTTAAAACTTGAAATATCTCATTTCTCTTCATACAATTTAACCTTCTCTAATTTTTGTTGACACATGTGCTCTTTTGAATGTTCATTTAATGAAAAGAAAATGATATAAATGATTCATGAACTTTGACTAAATGTATAATAGATCCTTGAACTTTTAATTTATTTAATGTGGTCCTTGAATTTTAGGCTAATATACAATGTCGTTCATGAACTTTTGAATTATTCAATGTAATCTCTAAACCTTTGATACATGTTTAATTTAGTCCCTGAGCTATATAAAAATGTTTAATATTATTCTTGAACTTGAACATATAGATCAAGGGCTAAATTGAATATGTACCAAAAGTTCACGGACTACATTGAATAAATTAAAAGGTTTATGGACCACATTGTATATTGAATCAAAGTTCATGGACCATTTATGTCATTAACCCTTTAGTGAACAATAAGAGAACATAGATGTGTGCAGTTTCGCAAAAAATCAAGGGATTATGGGGCCATGTTGAAAATCTCATTTGCACGTGAATTCTTCAAGATTTGCTTTTTCGATTTTGACCCCATCAAACTGAAGCCATTTTCGATTCGGTCCCTCCCATAAACCCTACGCTCTCAAAACCCGCCTATTTCGCTCAAGCGAAGAGGAGGAGAACCTCGTCTTCCCCAATTGTTGCTTCGATTCAACCGCCTCCAATTTGATGCAAAACATGCATGCGATCTTCCTGAGACGATCACGCATCGGATCTCCTTCGCATTCTCGCGCATGGCGAGCCTTCTCCGTTCGCTCTCTGTTCAGTTTCGCCACCCCGTCGAGATTCCGACATGAAGCTCCGAAACCCTCTCGTTTCCGCAGCTTCGACGGCTCCGGCTTCGTCGCCGGTTCCTGTTCGCGGCTCGGTGCAGGCTGGGTGCATCGTTTGGAGGAGACATTGGGGAGAAGCATCTGCCCGTTGCGTTTCGGGGGCTTGCGACTGTTCGCTACTCGAGCCGCCGCCGAACCCGCGACCTCCGACGGCCTGACGGTGGGGGGAATCATTTCCAATCAGTGGACGATCCTCGACGAGAGCGAGAGCGATTGGAAGAGCCATGCCGCCGCGATCGCTCAGTCCATCAGCTTGATCAAGAGGCGCTTGCAGGTAGAACAATTTCTTCGTGATTTTAATTTATTAATATAATGCGAATTAGCGATCGGGGGTAGATTACTCAGAGACGTTCATTTTAGCTGGGGAAAGTTGCATTTGCATTTGTGTTCGCAGTCCGGAAAGTCTCAGGGAATCACAGTTCCGAGAATTTAGTGCCTAAAGTTTACATCTTGAATAACTTTGGTGCCGTTACCGGGCTTTGAGAACGAAGGTCACTTGTCAAAGTGCGTTTTTTCATTCTCTTAGTTTAAAAAATGTTGGTAATCTGGTGCGTCATAAGTAATTTGAGTGAGCGGTAATGCTACTTCTGATGCAGGTAAAACTCTAACAAGGGATTCTTGATACCAATTTGATGTAGCTGGAGGAGCAAAAGATAGTAAAAAGAACAAAAAAGGCGGCTAAGATGGAGTTGAATTGAAGCTGGAAGAGAGAAAATATATTCTAAGGTTTATAGAAACTAGCTACGTTTGTTGAATCAAGAGAAACTGCTGACAAAGTTAAAATACTAGAACTAGGATTCTGCTCCTGCATCAACTTCTCTTTGGTCTAAATTGTAGATTTTCTCATGTGTTCTTCAAGTTGAGCTGTGGAAAATCTACAATAGAAACCATCAGTTGTTAGATTTCGACTTTTGATGATGGTTTCGTCTACTTTTGACAGTGGAAGAAATTGCTAGTGAGGTTGGAGCTGTTGTCAACACAATTGGATAAGCCGGACCTCTGGGATGATCCTCAACATGCTGGAAAAATAAGCCATGAGCACGGTACACTCATGGCTAAGATGAAGGAGGTCATGGAATTTGAACAGGAGTTGCTTGAGCATATTGACATGATAAAGCTTGCTCGGGAAGAGAATGATGCTGACTTGGAATCGGTGGGCCCCTGGTTTCCTCACTAGGCATGTATTTGTCCCTGTTTCATGTTGTCTCCTGTGCTGTGCTACTCTTCCAGTATATATTAAGTCGGACGAGTTATCGACGGGAAGGTTTGGCAGGAGAAAGAGACGATGGCAACGCACCTCATACAAGAGGGAGGGGGTCCGAACAGCCTTGTATATGATCTCAGCATCCTTCTTAAACACCATCTACCTGAGCTGAACTTTGTGTTTCCAGACTACTAGTGTGTTTATTTTAACTCTTAGATTAAAAGATCATGGTGTGAAGAGTATAGGGAGTAACTGAGAAACAATTTCACCCTACTGCTGGTGCAGCAGTTATAACTAGGATCAGTTATCCATCAGACCAAGTTTTTACAATTATCTATATTACAGATATCTTCTTGTGCAGGTTTATCGGCATTGTTATGCTTGTTAGTTAGTATGATACATTTTACGCATGTGTAACTATTGTGTCCCATAGTTTAGATTGGACACTGCAATACTAGATCCCTATCTCATGATCATGTCTTGTTGCTCCTGAATTTTCTCCCTGGTACCTGAATGAGTTCTCATTCATTTTCTTTTGTCCCTTTATAGTCATATTATCATTTCTACTTTTGAATTATTGGGTTGCGAATTGCTAGGGCTATTGCTTCCTTGCTGCATTCACAAGTGTGTTGGAATCATGTCTTCTTTCTGTTCGTGCAGGAATCATTGAAAGCTTTGCTCAGGATGAGAAGATTTTCAAAAGAGAAAGAGCTTGAAGCTTTGTTAGCTGGAGAGCATGATTCTTGCTCTTGCTTCATAGAGGTCTGAATCATGCATTCTTAACTCGTAATTGCCATGTGCTTATTATGAGCACTTATATGTGCTGCACATTTTTACATTTTGGGTTTGCCTATTATAGGATGCATAAGTGACTTAGAGCATACCCCCACCCAGCATTATTTTTTCTAGTGCCTGGACAATCTAAGAATTCATTGCTTTGCTTGTATATGTATAAAGGTGCAAGCTGGAGCGGGGGGCACTGAGAGCATGGATTGGGCTGCGATGGTTATGAATATGTACAAAATGTGGGCTCAACACCGAGGATACGGAGTTACTGTGGTGGATGAAATGCCTGGTGAGATTGCGGGAATCAAGGTTCACCTCCTTACCATCATTTCACATGTTATTAGATTCCCTCTTGTATTTTCCCCCCCTAAAAGAAGCCTTCTCAAGTATAATATTTCAAAGTCCTAAGGGTATTTAGCTATATGGATTTTAGCTCTTCCTTATTTTTACTTTTCCCTAGAATACTCTGTTTCTGAATTAGCCGAGTTTGCTATTAGTCCTGACCTATACTATGTGTCTGTTAGCGAGCAACAATTAAAGTGGATGGTGAATATGCATTTGGATACGCCAAGGCTGAAGTAGGTGTGCATAGGTTGGTACGAATCTCACCATTCGACAGTAACAAACGGCGACATACTTCCTTCGCTGCTGTTGCTGTAATTCCAATCTTGGGTGAGGGGTTTTCCCATGTGCAAATAAATGAATCTGATCTCCGAATTGAGAGATTTCGAGCTGGAGGAGCTGGTGGACAGCATGTTAACACAACTGAGAGTGCTGTGAGAATAGTTCACATTCCTACTGGAATAACTGCGACTTGCCAAAACGAGAGGTAGATGGAATCAACCTATTTTAAGTTGTTGCACTGTTGACTCGTTGCTGCACCATAATGAAATTTGGAAATTTGGATTTACCCTACAGGGTGCCCATTCATTCCTTTTTTGAGTCGCTGAGTTCTGTTGTGACCTTTTTTCTGATATTGCAGATCACAACATCAAAACAAGGCTTCGGCCATGGCAGTGCTCCAGTCTCGGGTAGACCAGCTTGAGATGGCCCGACAGGCTCAGATGAATGCACAACATACCCAATCTCTTACAGACATAAGTTGGGGCAACCAAATTCGTTCCTATGTCCTTCACGTATGCCGTAGCATCTGCTCATCTTCTCTTAAAACCATTTCATTTCGTTTATGTAGAAAAGTCTTCCTGACTCTGTCATTTTCTCCCATGCAGCCTTACCGGATGGTCAAGGATCTCCGGACTAACTATGAGGTTTCTGACCCTGATTCCGTCCTAGAGGGAGATCTGGATGGGTTCATCTTGAGCTACTTGTCAGATTTGATGGACAAAGATGAAGCTAGCCCATGAATCTATCTGATTGGTTCTCGCTCAAATTTTGGTCCTGCAGCAGAGATGACTACATCCTTGCATCCCTAGCAAGGACAAATTTATGATTGGCACAAGGGAGTGGGAAAATGGGGCCTCAGCTGCATCCTAAGTCTTGGTGCATGCTGAAAAATTCTAGCTTCTTACACACTCTCTTCAGACGACTAATTATTTGGCAATGGTCATAATAGTTGAAGCGGTTCTCGACTTGGACAGCAGATTAGCATTTATTTTTCCGAGCAGTGGCAGCAAATGGGTGAAGAAAGGTAGCGGAATCGGACTCTACATATGATGTCACCACATAGCTGGGTATAGTTCCCTGATGACCAAGTGATGAATATACATTAGGGCCCTTTTTGTTGGAGAAGGATTCTTTTCTTCCTCTTCTTCTTCCTCTTTTCCAGTTTGCGTTCCGGAATCTATCTTTTCAGGTAGGTAGAGGTTTGATCTTGATGACCAAGTATGTCGGACGTTCTTGGTTTCATGTGCTCTTGTATGAATGAATGATTTATCTGCTTAGCTTGTAAAGTTTCTCGCAACACGATCCTTGTACCCATTCATGTGCAATGTGCTGGAGCCTTTGGTTACTCTCAAAAAGGTCTAAATTTCATGCCACATCAGAGTTGTCATATTTATGTTTGGGGATGGTCAGCATACTAGATTTTTGTGCAATGTTTCCATATTTAATTTTTTTTTTAAATTTCACTTCAATATCCTTTTTTTTTTTCGTCAACTTAATTTAATTTCAAAAATAAGATTTCCCTGGTTAAGAAAAGAATTCTCAGTATATGGATTGCATCAAAATAATTGCAATTTAACACCAACATATATAACTATGGCAATGCATCTACTTCATTATATTGCAAGAACGGCATCCCTAATTTTAAGAAGAAGAACATTTGAATTTTCAATTTTTTTTCTAAGTTATTAAGTGTTTCTTTTACAATTTGTCTAAGTATAAGGAATTATAGATAAAATCAAAATTTTGTTCACACCTTGCATATTCATTTATGTTAGTTTTTTTTTGGTCGGCATTTGTTTATGTTAGTTTTTTTTTTTTTTTGATCGAACGTT